>CM060732.1:65286873-65639368 GCA_030704615.1 Takakia lepidozioides | reverse complement strand
AAAGGTAGTTTCTGCCCCTTTGTGTTCCGTTCAAACTGGGCGCTGGGTCAATGGCCACAAGGCTACGACAAACAACATCTTATGAGTACATTCTCACACATTCCAGGGGCTGAAATCAGAAGGTTCGTGGTGTGCATGTTGGAGATGGTGGTGTTGGGAGGTTAGGTGTTTGAGGGTGCTGGGCGGTTATGTACACTAAATATATCAATCAGGTGTCAATCTTTTTTCCTTTGGGAACACCGTAATGTTCTTATCCAACCTCAAGAGCACATCAAAACATAAGAAGCTGCGTGCACAGGCACGTTGAAATTTGCAAGCAGACATGCAAGTGCCTGAACGAAACAATCTGCAACCTTGTCCAGCCATACACCTCCTCCTGCAGCTGGAGTAAAACTGTGTATAGTGTTGGGAAAGATAAACAAAGAGAACCAAAAACGTCAAATTCCATCAATTCGCAAGCATCTCAATAATGTGAGGTAGCAAGACTGTTGATTTCCATGGACATAACTGACATGAAAATTAAGCTGCACAAGGGCTGTGAATCTGTATGAGGAGTTACCAGACAAATTACTCCTTGTTCCTTAACCAAAACTGACACTCAACACACAGCAAATAGCAGGTCCTGAATCCGATAGTTCACCAAATGATCTGTTGACAACACCTTGCGAGAGCTCAGAAAAGAGCACCCTGCAAAACCTAGACAACAAATGGTTATAGATATTATGATTGATACCCGCCTGGTAAACCCGGGTGAAATATATACCTGCCCAACACTGCTCCTCACCCTCAGCCATGGTGTGTGCATGTTACTGATGTGATCAACACTCCATTCCCAAAAACACTACAACCAGGTGAGTGCCAACAGTATTGCCTAGACCTACATGTACATCAAAATGATGGACCACTGTTACCAAATTATTAGTACAAAGGTATGTGTGGTTACTGGCTGTTGTCCATGGTGTGAGCAGCATCTACAAGGAATGCAGTTTCAAGGGAGCCTTGTCCAGGTCTTTGTCACTAATCACTCAATTCGTGGTCCATCTTTTGTCGTTACCATGCTAAAGCACTAAATACCCAACAGGCCCCTCCAGCTCCTCATTTGTTTCATACCAGTATAGAATGCCCTAAGAAAAGTCATCCTCATCAACTTTCGATTTCATTGCTAAACAACCGGGTAGTGCTAATTGCAGAAGAACGTGTAAACCTCAAGCTAGTAAAGTCTGTTCTCATCACTCTTTAGATTTGGGAAATTTCTCCGTGTATACTTTTGGTCCTGCAGCTCAGCACCCTTAAATCCTCCTGCAAGATCTCAACCTTTGCTCCTCACAGGAGAGGAAGGGAGAGAATGTCCTCATAAGATGTTGTTTGCCGTAGCCTTGCGGCCACTGACCCCACGCCCACTTTGAGCGGAATACAAAGGGACAGAAACACCTTTGTCAGGGGCTGACAGTCGGTAGTAAGACTTACCTTGGAACAGACAATTGATCCAAGTTCTCCAGATATCCTCTAGAAATCTCTTTACACAAGCATCAATCTGTTGTGTGTGGTTTGCCCAATAACTAGGCCCAAAAAGGGCCTGGGCTTTTGGCTCAGCCTCGAGACTTTCAAAGTTGGTAAACAGAGGTACAGGAACAATTTCCTTGATAGATTTGAAGAGAGCGTCTCTCTGGTGAGAGAACCCCGGACAATGAATCAGAAAATAAATATTGTGTTCAGGTTGTCCACACAACAGGCAATTGCACTCTCCCTTTCCCCTCTGCTTCTGTTTGCTGTTCAAAGGTAGGCTTCCCACCCTGAGTTTAAATTTCAGTCTAGTGCCATGAGTGGGTAGACCCTTGAGGAGAGGAAGGGAGAGAGAGGGAGTTAGTCAGGATCTTCAAATGTACATAACTTGTGGGCTCATTGCAGTTGCTGGCAGATCCTTGTGCATCTGCGTCGTAATTTCTTCTGTGGCTGGAAACCAAACGCAAGAGCACTTTGTAGGCTTTTGGTAGCAAGAAAGAGGGACAAACACCTAATGGAGCCAACTGTGAACCCAAGGCCATACCTGACTGGGTGATTCCATGTTACAACATTACTTTCCATGAAGGGCTGGTGGAATCCCACCTAGCAACTATTAATAAACAGAGTTTCCTCAGATATTTACAAAGGCTTACCAACCAGGCCTAGTTTCCTTCAGCAAATCAATCTCCTTGCTGCTGTTGGTCTTCTCGTTGCACGTACTGCCTTCTGTTGTGTTCATGTCTCTCCTTTGCAGTCATCCGGCTACGCCGTCTCTCCTTCCCTCCCACCTCTGCCCTTTCAGGACCCCCATCTGTGTTGTCTTGTGCGTCTTGACTCCAGACACTCAAATCGAAGGGGTTCACTAGCATGTCTGTGTCCTCATGGCTCTGAAAAGAGAGCAATAGACAAACCTCTCAGTCATATATCTAAATGCCACACATGCCTCTCTGCACCTCTCCATACCTCATCACACCGTGGTCACACAACATGAATGACTTGATGGTCTGGAAAATGGACTCTTAAGCTTACGTTCACAAAGTTCCCTGCACTATCAAATTACCTGTATATGCCATGCAGAGCTAAATCGGCAGTTGCTCCTAGAGAGGTTCTACAACACAATGAGCAGACGGATACAACCCTAATCAATTTTAATCCCAAACAAGTTGATACCAAAATACCATCCCAGCAAGAAAACCACATTGCAAGTCACACCTCATTTTTATCCTTCCCTTCGGAGACATCCCAGCGGCTATCTCCAACAGGTCCTCTGGCTGCCCGCCGTGCATTCCCCTGCTGGCCAGAAGCCTTGTCTCCCTTCAGCAAGTGCCCTAGCTCCTCCCAAGGGTCAGATGGTTGTCTATCTCGTTTTGCCTCTATGGTGGCTTCCCATTCATCTTGTATAGTGGCACCACCACTTATGTCTCCATGAAGTCTCCCATCTGCTGTCATAACGGTGAATAAGCGTATTAGAGAATGTGCGCATGAGACGTTGTTTACCATAGCCTTGTGGCCATAGACCAAGTGCCCAGTTTGGAACAAGAGGGAACAGAAATTTGTGAGGGGCTCAAGCCCGTAGTGGGACTTACCTTGGTATAAACAGTTGGAAATTAGACTTCTGGCCACTGACCATACCACAACTTTTGGTGTTTCATATAGGTTGTGTGAACTATCCTCCACATCTTTCCCCTGACCCCAGAAGACCACAGACGAAGCCATAGCCTTGTGGCCATAGATAATTAGAATGTACTTATAAGACGTTTGCCGTAGCCTTGTGGCCATTGACCCCGCTCCCAGTTTGAGCGGAACACAAAGGGACAGAAACTACCTTTGTCAGGGGCTGACACCGGTAGTATGACTTGCCTTGGAACAGACAATTGATCCAAGTTTTCCATATATCCACTAGAAATCCTTTATACAAGCATCAATCTGCTGTGTGTGATTTGCCCAATGACTAGGCGCCAAAAGGGCCTGGGCTTTTGCTCAGCCTCAAGCTTTTCAAAGTTGGTAAACAGAGGTACCAGCCCTTATGTTTGCGGATGACTTCGCAGGCATAGGGGAGACTCCATCCATCTTCGGAGTTGATTGATTGCGCAAAGCGATACTTTGACCTTCAGGGGCTAGAGGCTAACATCAGTAAATGTGCAATGGCGGCATTCAACGACCGAGGGGAGGGAGGAGGCGATCTCAAGTGGCAGTGGGAAGCCAAGAGATTCCTGTCCTCCCTACACATACCTTGGTGTTGAGTTCACCTCCAACTGTAATTGGGATGCACATATTTCAAAAAGTTGTTCCATCTGGCAAGCCCAAAGCGTTGTGTCTCACTAAAATTTTCCACTGCAGAGGGATCAACTCTGAAGTACAAAAAACCGTGCTTTGCCGTGTTATTAGGCCTGCCTTGGAGTATGCATCTCCAGTGTGGGTTGATAACTCCAAACAGGCGAAGTCTCTAGAATCCATTCAACTGGGGTGCTCAAGGAGTGCATGTCAGCAGGCTCCAAAACAGCTAATGTGGCTGTTCGGGGTGAGTTTGGCATCCCTCCCTTAAGCTCCCGACGAGATGAATTCAAGGTCAGATGGTGGTTTAGCTGCAACGTACAACTAATATCAGATATCCTAAGTTTATTGACCCTATATCTTGGAAGCAAACAACGTCTTATGAATGAATACATTCTATATCTTGGAAGCAGGATCACCCTGTCAAATAGGCTAAGTCCTGGCGGAAGAGGGTAGAAGAGATTTTCAAGGATATGAATGTTAAGTCCGCAAGTCTTGACCCTGCTGGATAATCTGATTTAGAGGCTGAAGTGTCCAGCCATGTCTGTTGCCAGGAAATTGTCCGATGAAAATGAAGGTAGGCAGAGAACTTTCCTGAACTTGTTACCATTCCGTGACATGGGGTAGGCCATCATGGATGACCTCAAAGGTTTACCCACTCTCATCAGACTAAAATTTATACCCCAGGCAGGACGCCTACCTTTGAACAGCAAACAGATGCAGAGAGGAAAGGGGGATTGCAATGCCCGTTGTGTGGGCAACCTGAAGACAATATTCACTTTCTAATTCTTTGACCTGGCTACTCTCACCAGAGAGACGCCCTCTTCAAATCCATCCATGGATTTGGGTTTAGCTTATCCCCTTACCTCAGCTGCAGATATAAACTTATTTTCCCGCCACTGCCATCAAGGTGCTCATAGAGGCACTTGACCGCACGCAAAGGTCAACAGCCAGGTTGCAGGGAGAGAGAGAGAGATCTGACACATATCCAGCCTTAACATTTGACAAAAGAGTCAAATAAAAGAGCACAGTCTTAACCCTTATGACGGCCACTCATCATGCATAGCAGTGACTAGCTAGATACGAATCACCACTCACTCCATCAGTTCCAGACTGTGGATGTGACTTATGGTATAAAGTCCTCATTAATATGGGCATGTTGACCATGTTTATACAATTTGTGTTACAGTTCCGGATGTAATGGGAAAATTTACCCATGATATTGCCAAAACAGTCAAGGGAGAAATCGTAACACAACAGGTTCTGACAGGTTCATCCTTGTTTACAGGCTTGTCTTACGTCAATACATCATTGTAAAATACAAACCAGTCAAGTTGCACTACTTTCAAAAAGCACTTCTGTGCCAGACTGTAAAACGTTGAAGGGAATACAACAGGAAAATATGATTGACATGCTACTACACAAGCCTCACCCAGAGCTCTCTTGCACCCATTTCTGTCACAAGAGAACATTCTGTTGGTCCCCAAAAATGCACTATTAGACAAGGTAGGACTGTGTCCACCATTAAACACAGGCATTACAGTTGAAAATTATTTTTTAGGTAGATGTGTAACTAGAAGGCCCATACCTGGCCCAGGCAGCGGTAACCTGCGGAACGGAATATCCTCTCCAGCATCAGAGATCCTTTGCTGGTTTGCCTCCTTCTGAGACTGCAATATTTGCCGCAGGACAGGATGTTCAGGGAAGTCCCTCTGCAGGCTGCCAGCCCTGACATATCAATTCGATCTCCTCTGGACAAACTAGAAAAGAATAACAAGCTCAAGGAGGGGTTCCTCAACATCAGGCATACACCATCTAAGCTCTCCAAGATTTCATTCCATAGAGTAATCACCAGGTTTCATGCGTGCATATCCATCCCACCAACTCTTGCAGTGTTGTAGGAGGACAGAATCATTAGTTCTTAAAGGCTGGAGTAATTTTGAAGTCCAGGCACATAGGTGCGATCCAACCCGAATACAGGTAGCTTCAGCAACCCTTGGCCAGAGACAACTGACACACTCAAGAAGACTCAACCAGCAGTTATGTGCATATATAGCCGTACTAAGACAACCAACATTTAGCCCGGTGGTAAGGGCACAAGCCACCTAACTGTTTGTTGTGGGTTCAAAACACATGTTGGATGTCATAAAGGTTTCCACCTTCCCACCGCAAGGCAACAGCCTTTCGGGGTCAACTGACACCATAAATTACGCTTGCTTCGGCAACGCATTCACTTTCTTTTCCCCACCACTGTTCTAAATGTGTGTGCTATACACACCACTACTCCCAATATACGTATGCCACTTTGGAAAGAAGTGGTAAGCAGGCAACTAAACCGCCAGGGAACCAAATTATTTTCCACAATTAAGCATAGTAAGTTTAAATATACTTGGTGCTCAAACGAGCTAGATTACCTCAACAGGAAGAAATAAAAAAAAAAGCTAAATTAAAAGACAAACTTACAAACTATAGGGGTCAGAAGGGTGAGATGGTTTGCTCACTTAGTGGCTTCCTCACCCTGCATTACTTTGTCTTGTTCCTCCAATGGTTGTATACATGTATGGGTTTGACATACAGCAATCAGTTCACCAAAGGAGAAAAGAATCATACATGGCCATGAGCTCCCCCTGTAAAGGACTTCCTTGCAGGGACAAGAAGTACTTCATGCATTTTGTTTCTGCAAACTGACGTCCAATTTCCACACCCACAAATGATACACCTGCCATCCAAACAGCTCTTACTCACTGCACTTCAGTTCAACAACTCTTCATAGAGTCAACTGATAAAATGGGTCATCATACTGGTACAAGTTAAGAACAAATTATGGTGGGTGATTCTTGTCCAGGTAAAAGTGTTAGGAATGCAAGCCACATGGGGAAGTAATGTGCTGGTAGTTAAAACATGCTGTAGGGTGTCTGCTTGTCACTAGGCTGCAATGTTAAGCTGAGCTCTACAAATACCACTGATAAAGACACTCACACACAAGTAGGGTTGACACACCACCCTTAAGGACTCAGCGGTTCAAGGTAACAAACTTGCCCAGTTGAGCATTAAGGCAGCCACATCAACAGTCGCAAATGCAGTCCTTTCCAAACGAAAGATAGAAAAGAGACCCTTAAGACCCTCGCGGGGTTTACCTGCTGTCACAATAGCGCGAGCCAGAAATTTAAGTCGGGCAGTCACTGCACCACTCAAAAGAAGTGCCTGCGTCAGTTTGATGTCAGAGAGCAGGACATGGACGGGGTGAAACTATATTTGCTTTGCCGGACGCTCTGTTATTGAGGGTTTCACCAACACACCCACACCAAGGGCACAAAGAACTCAGGGTTGAGACACATCCCAGGTTAAGGCCAAGATAACTGGCCCTCCACTTGATCACCTGCCATGACAGAAACTTTCATAACTCTTCTCTGCCCTCTCAGTTAGATAACAAGTGAGTTTCTCGAGCTTCAAACCCCTGACTACAAACTTGAAAGACAAACTGTGTAAAGGGACGAACCAGTCCAACCAACAATGCCGGCAAAGAAGGCAGACTTTGCACAGCCTACCACCGTTTCGTGCCTACACCTCATCAGCATTTGGATCTCTTCTCGATTTGGACGATACTGCGCCCATCTCCAGTGTAACAAAGCAAACATCCCAAATCAGACAACCAGACCATGTGAGCAAAGTTTTGGATCCACTCAAGTGATGTAGCTTAGGATGTCATAAAGTAAGTAAAGTAGCACAACAGTTACAGTTTTACCAAGGGTATGAACCTTAAAACAAATGTGACAGGTTTGGGCGGAGTCCCTAATGCAAAAAACTAATCCCAATATCGCTGTGACCACCACTTCTGCTGTGAGATGTTTTCCACCCTCACCCTCTTTTAGTGTATACTCCTCTCCTGTGTACATACCTTCCACCATCTTACCTGCTTATCATTAGTCACTCCTTCATGTCATTCTCTAACTTGCTGGGGCTTGGTAGATGGTATGTGTTCCACTGGATGTATTTCACTGATAATAACCAGCAAGTAGAGTTTCGACGTGTGCCCTTCCAGCCCGGTGGATCATCACAAGATTGTCCACCGGGCAGATCTTTACAAAGGAATAACTCTGCTATTAGCAAACTAGGGTGACTACATTGGCATTGCTTCCTAGAACGAGATTGCAATGCTGCAAACACCCCTGGTACTTTTCAAAACCAAGGGGTTTAATCCTTTGTTCATATTCTTCATTTACCGAGGCGGCGTTCGGAGGCCAGGAGGCTGTCCAACTTTAGACAGATAGGTCCTTCAAATTTTGTCCACGCCTAGTCAAATTCTAGACTAGGGTTGGCACCCATCGTTCCATGTGACTCCGAGAATCCAAGGCGTATATTAACTTCCCATTAGATTCTTCTTCATATTTCAATCAGAGTTTGCTACGGACCCAATTGGGGAACGGGTACTCCTCATTGACATTCCCCAACACTCCTTCAATCCTAAACCCTGCAAACCTTCTAATCAGTCAATAACATATTCATGTGCCCCACACTAATCAAAACCAGTTGAATCATCGGATCGAATAATGCCGCACCACATGCCCAGTGAACTGAAAGTCCGTTTCACACGAGGGAGGGCATCTTGATAACTCTACCAGGACAAATAAAAATCCCAAACTCATTCTCTATGATCAATCACCAGCCATCCCAAAATGTGCGGTGGTCTAAAACATCGGAATGAAGAGGACCTTGGTGACACGCATGCGCAAAGCAAGCTGAGCTAACGGAGGCCATGTCCGCCCTCCCCAATTCGGTTCTTGCTCCTCCATCTTGCCCTTTGTCTCCTTCACAAAACAACCAAAACCCAAAGCGAGGAGGAGGAGAAAGTTCGCACGTGCAAAACTTCTCGGATGAATAAAGAAATTGGATGATGGGAATTTAGGGTTTCAAGCAGGATTATCACCTGGGCACTGCCGGTACCTACCAGGTTAGTAATAAGTATGGAGATGGAAATTGAAGGCAGAATTAGGATGTTTTGGCTACCACTTTATTTTAAATTAATATTATTGGCAAGGACTACGCTTATCCGTCGAGTTTAAGGCAAGCGTGTGAGGTCACAGGTGGTGGGGCCCGCTGGCCTGCGCTCAGGGAGTCTCCGGCATACTACCTGTCAAATCTCTTGCCCCACTGTGAAGGTGGGGAGCGCTCCACACTGCTCCCTCCTCACGCTCCGCATTTTTAGGACCATGTTCCCAAACATTCTCCAATTTTGCTCTCCTGTTCCCGATCCAAGATCCTTGCTCCCCATAGTGGGACATGGGAGCGGGGACCACGAACAGGGAGCGAGCCACATTCCATACCGCGAGGAGGGGAGCGAGGACAAGGGACAGGGATAGGGGAGCGGGATTGGGAACAATGAGGGGACAGAGGGAACAGAGGAGCGTAGCCATGGTGTTACGAAGTTTAGGTCCAAGGTTCAATATTTGGTAGTGATATTGCGTTGACTGATTGGATGAACATGGGACTGTTTAACATATTTTTTGGTCTCCAAAATAATCCCAAGTCCAAGACATTACCTAGCCACCACGCTACCATCTCCTTCTTGATACAACTCTGACTAGGGCTTCGCGTTGCTCCGCACTACTAGCGACTAATTCTGAGAACCACGTTCAATTTTTCACAAAAAAGGGTGGGTCATCCCCACGGTATTACATGCAAAAGATCCCATGTTTTGTTTATTTCTGGAAGAAAAATGAAGGATCTGGATTTCAATGTTCAATTTTCACAAAAAAAGGTATGTCATCCCCATGGTGTTACATACATACATCCTATATTTCATTGTTTTTCGCAAGAAAAATTATAAACATTTCATTGTCAGCTCTCCCAGTGGTTCAGAGTCTTCCCTTGTTTGATGAGAGGTAGGGCCTACTCGAGGATGCTCTTGAAAAAAGAGTGAAAATTATTGTCATATGCAAAAGTTAGTGGGATCCATCTGAGCCTGGTAAGCAGCGAAGGGTTAACGGGTTAACTGGATACGTGCTTTTATATTTTACCAATATAATCCATTTTTCACTTATTTTATTTTATCTCCACAAAATATTTTATGCTAAATACACTCAGAGTTATATTAAAAACTCTTACCCAACAGTCAGTAGCTCAAGCAGGGACTGTGAGCTAGGGACTGTGAGCAGTAGAATCCCCAGTGTTCAGCCACCCTCCGTTAATGATTTTTGTTGAATCTGTCAAACCCTCATCTGATCCTCCAGCCCTCTCTGGCAGTACATGATGGGCAAGACTCTCAGGAAATGGTGGATGGTCTGAGTAGCTACACAGATCAATGAATGAAGCAAGACACTTGCATCTTGCCAAGAAAACATCCTTTCACCAGTAATCACCATAAGAACAAATCCCATCTTCAAAGTGGTGAAAGCGGTTAGCGTCCCATACAACAATTGCTCAGCCAACAATCTTTGTAATGAATTTGGTAGAGGTGTGGCAGTCACCACACACTCGAAGATTCTTGATGAGATGGAGAGGCGTCCTAGGGGTCGTGCTGATCAACCCAAAACCAATGGTCAGCTTCTCATTGTGGTAGCAAAGAAAAAATTCATTTTCCTCCTCCCCCACATCATGCAATACAAAGCGTGTGTCAGGCACATACCCTGCCTCCTTCATCTGCCCAGACAATCTTCTCAGCTCAGCATGGATTTGCTTTAATTCTGGGATGCAACTTGTCATCTACGACAAATGTGTGCACCCTGTTGTCAACCTCAATGCAGCAGCGACCTGGCTCCTTTTTAACCCCTCTGATCTTCATCATTCTTATCGCCTTTGCAGTATCGTCCCACCTGCCAGCTGCAGCATAGATGTTTGATAGCAACACATATTGCATCATGTTCATCCCACTTGAGGATAGATGTTGCCGCACGTTCAGCCATCTCCACATTGCTATGGATTCTGCAGGCACCAAGCAAGGCTTTCCACACCACAACATTTGGATTGATTGGCATCTTATTAATCGGATCCATTGTCTCATCCAGTTGTCCAAGAAGATCCACCATACAGCCAAAGTGCTTTACTGTCGGAGTGACACCATGATCTTGATTTCCTTCATTTAGTAGGCCAGTGTGGCTGCATGCAGAGAGAACACATATAAAGGTGAGACTGTCTCGCTTCAAGCCATTCTTTTGCATTCATTCAAATAGTTGCAGGACCTCCCTATGACAACCATGCTGGGCATATCCTGCAATCATCGCATTTTACGACACCACATTTCGATCAGCCATATGTCGAACATTCCTTTCGCATCCTCAATGCACCCACATTTGGCATATATGTCCACCAGGGCAGTGTACAATTCCAGCTTTGACGATGTCACCATGGACCTCTTTGCCCTCTTCTAGGGCTGCCAAGCTTGCACAGGCATTGCAAACAGAAACAAACGTGATGTGGTCGGGGTTCATCCCTTCCCCCATCATTTGCTCAACCTCCATCCCGCACCCTTGATGTGCATACCCTGCAATCATTGCACTCCACACACCAAATCTCATTCAGCCATAATGTCAAACACTCCCTCCACATCCTCGATGCACCCACATTTTGCATACATGTCCACGAGGGTATTGTTGAGAATCACATCTAGTACAATTCCTGCTTTTGCGATGCAACCATGCACCTCTTTGCCCTTTTCCAAGGCTGCCAGGCTTGCAAACGCACAGACGTGATGTGGTCGGGCTTCACCCCTTCCACCATCATTTGCTCATAGGTCTGCAAAGCCTCCATCCCGCACCCCTGCTGTGCATACCCTGCAAGCATTGCGTTCCACAACACCACATTTCATTCAGCCATATTGTTGAACACTGCCTTTGCATCTTCGATGCTCCCACATTTGGCATACATGTCCCACGAGGGCATTGTTCAAAATGACATCGGGTACAATTCCAACTCTGACAATGTCCCCATGGGCCTCTTTGCCCTTTTCCAGAGCTGTCAGGCTTGCACACGCATTGCAAACGCACAAACATGATGTGGTTGGGCTTCACCCTTCCCCCATCATTTGCTCATAGGTCTCCAAAGCCTCCACCCCACATCCCTGCTGTGCATACCCAACAAGCATCACGCTCCACAACACCACATCTCGTTCAGCCATATTGTTGAAAATTGCCTTTGCATCCTTAATACACCCACATTTGGCATACATGTCCACCAAGGGCGCAGTGTTCAAAATGACATTTGGTACAATTCCAGCTTTGATGTCATCGTGGACCTCTTTCCCCTTTTCCAGGGCTCCCAGGCTTGCACACGCATTGCAAACACAAATGAACGTGATGTGGTTGGGCTTCACCCTTCATGCATCATTTGCTCGTAGGTCTCCAAAACATTCGTACCACACCCATGCTTGGTAGATCCTCATCTTTGTTATCTGTTTTTTGATACTTTCCTGCTGCCACATCGGCAGTTACTTGTCAAAGTCATTCCAAACCACCACAGATCCACCCAACAAGCTAACTTACAAAATTCAATATGCATCTTAGGGCCGAGTCTGATGAGAGGGCAAAACAGGCTGAAATAGGTCGACGAAGAAGGTGCCCTCACCACATTGTCCTTGACAATTCAGTATGCATCTCAGGGCCGAGTCTGATGAGAGGGCAAAACAAGTTGAAATAGGTCGAAGACGAAGGTGCCCTCGCCACATTGGCCTTGACCTTGTGGCACGACCCATAGAGGATTTGACCACCCATGCTTGGTAAATCCTGCCAACATTATATTCCACGTGATCAAAGATGGTTGAGGCATTCTGTTGAACACTTGGTGAGCATCCATGATGCTCCCGCACTTAACATACATGTTGACAAGGGTGTTGAGTAGAAAAACATTTGGCTAAATCCACTTTGTGTGAGTGTGCACCTGCTTTCCAGCTTCAAGGCCTTTAATCTTGATGCACTTATGCAAGAGACAGACATACGTATCTCCTGAAATGCCTCCTTGGTTTAAAGTCTGTAGAGCCTCTTTCAGTCTTGGCAAAGCATCTTCACATGCCCAGAAGTGCCAGAAGAGGCATTGTGGACTCCCTCTCTTGATCCTGATCTTCCAGAAGCTGTGGTCATGGTTGAGGTGCCTGATTTTATCAACTGTGCCGCTGCAGCTGCTACCTTTAGTTGACCATCTACGCATGTAGGTTTCTTGTAGCTATTGATCCACAGGGAATCATACGTAATCTTGTGCTTGAAATCTGGCCCTCTTGGATGAATCTGGACCCACACTCTATCCCTTCTCCTTCAGCTATCCATGCCTCTGCACAAATCATGCATTCATCTTTGCCCTTGCTGCTAGCAGCTGACAATGACAGCTTAGATTTGTTCTAGGAAACACCTAATCACACTAGTTCCTATGTTGAATTGCGTCTACTACTCTCTGATCTAACATACATTTAACTTTTTGCCTCAGTTGTCCCACCATTGACTGGGGTCAGAATTCAACATGGAAATTTAGGGCCAATCATGAATACATCCTCAACCTTGTTGCTAGCAACTGACACTGACGGTGTGAAATTCTTCCAGCAAACACCCCAACCCTACTTATTACAGTAGCACCCGACGAGCTAACTTACAGTATTCGATATGCATCTCAAGGCCGAGTCTGATGAGAGGGCAAAACAGGCTGAAATAGGTCGAAGAAGCAGGTGCCCTCACCACATTGTCCTTGACCTTGTGGCATGACCCATGGAGGATTTGGCCGACCATCAACCCAAAAGGACCTCTTGTGTGTGTTGCTTCTATCTGTAGTCAGGTAATGTCGGATTGGTCTGTGAGAACCACCACGGTGCAGCTGAGCAGGCAGAGATTGAAACACGGCCTGCTAAGACCAAGCTATCTCGTCCTAGCGGTCGTGCTGATCAGCCCAAAACCAATGGCCAGCTTCTCACTGTGGTGGCAAAGAGAAAATTCCTTTCCTCCTCCCCCACATCATGCAATACAACGCGCGTGTGAGGCACATACCCCGCCTCTTGCATCTGCCTAGACAATCTTCTCAACTCAGTATGGATTTCCTTAATTATGGGATGCAACTTGTCATCTAAAACGAAGGTGTGCACCCTGTTGCCAACCTCAATGCAACAGCGACCTGGCTCTTTTCTAACCCCTCTGACCTTGATCATTCTTCTCATCTTTGCAGTATCATGCCACCTGCTCCAGTGCCTTGCACATACCAGCCATACTAGCTGAAGATACTAAAGAGTGCACAGTTTTCTCATCCTTGCACATAGACTCCTTATTTGTACATGCTTCTTGCATTCCTCTTAGTTGTGTCAGCGATCCCTCGTATCGCTACAGTTGCCATTGAAATCACAGGATTAGCATCATTCATTAAAAGCAAGTTCTTAGCAGCAAGGTGACAAACAGATTATCTTGGGTTCAGGAATTGGCACTTGCCACGACAGATGGGTTATGGCCCTAAATTATCTACAGGGTATATCCCTTATTGCTAGAGGACATAATTTTTCTGAAATGTCTTCAGCAACACTTAATTGATCCTATGGGAGTCTGAGGTGCATATATATAAGTTGTATGACACCTCCCATATTCTCAACTTTGTAGCTTAACTTCCCAACCCTTTCCTAAAGCACTAGTGCTTTTGCTGTCTTCATCTCTCTTTCAATATATAGGATAGTTAGTAGTGTTTGCAGACAATAGAAAAGGGAATATTAGGTTGGAAGAATTAAGCAGATCATGCATCACACGACTGTTCTCTTCAAGTTGTCTGTATGCAGAATTCACTTCCATCTTCGCATCGGCCTTGACACTCACTACTTCTTTATGCAACCTGACATTATAGGCGCCCAATTTCAACATGCAATGCAATGGAAAAGAAGATGGAGTTGACCACTCACTTTACCAGTCGATGGACTCAGCTACAACAAAGCTGAACGGACAATGGCAGGGAGTAGGGGAGAAAGGACCTAAAGGGCTTCAATCACAGTTTTACAACTTTTGTTATATGTAGTTTTGGCTAAGATCAACCAGCAACTTTCATGGTAGATGCAAGTAAACTACCGGCACCAAACAATGTTGCTGGTAACAAATACATATCAATTTGTAGTGACAACAATCATTGTGGACATAAGCAATTATTTAAATGGCCAACGAACTATAAGCATACCTTATGTTATATGCTTCCATCTGTATCAGCTTCATTTTCATGGCACCAGCATCCTTTGCATCATCCATCTAAGATGATATTGTCAAGTTATCTCACCACTGGTGTGAAACTAGCTAGGAAAACTAGCTATGGTGCCGTAGTGTGGATTCCCCATGGCGTGGGGTGCACTTGGCTTGACTTGTATTTGAGTGATGAGGTTATATACGCATGAGTTTATGCTTCAGTTTTGTGAGCTCGCATGAGCTTGTGCTTGTATTCTTCATCGTTATCACTCGAGAAAGATCAGCTCGAGTCTGTGAGTGCCAGGTCCGAGTTGCGTTGTAGCACTTCTAGTTTTTGCCTGAAAATTAGAGAAACCAGGTTGTTATGCAAGGAGCACCGTGAGCTCTTGATTGTTAGAAGCAGAGGCGATGTTGGTTACAAGGTGGTAGACCTTGGCATTCGATCTTCATCTTCAAAGATGAAAGCACTGTGCTGCAGGTAATTCCAGAGCACCTTGATAGTTTCAGATTGTGTGCGGTGAGCACGAGTGGGAAGAGGCTTAGTCATGAGCATATGAGGTTGAATGAGAGCAAGTTATAGTGGCTCTGGCGGCAAATCTGAGAACTGACCTTGGGAATACGAGCTTCCATGGTGCGGAAGAGTAAAAGATCAAGCAAGATGGCTGATTTGGCTTTGGGGCAAATCAGTGCACTTGGTGGAGTATGTTGAGATTGGGTTTCAATCTCGAGCTCATTGAGAGGGCTCTTGCCATGGCAAGAAGGGCTGGAACAGGAGCTAAGAGGTGCAACAAGGCCATGGAATGTGCACCTAAGGTTTCAGAGCTTGGAAAAAGAGCTCTTGCACCACAAGAGGAGTGTCTTGTGGTTGGAAATATAAGCCTTAGGGTTTCAAGAGCTTGGCAAAGGCTGTGGAGTGCTTAGTCTTGTCTTAGAGAGCATCAAGGAGCCAAAGAGCCAAGATAGGGGGCTGATATTACCTCTTGTGTGAAGAGGATGCATGTGTGGAGCATGCATTCAGCCCATTGAAGCTTCCATCTTCAAGCTTGGAGGGCAAGCAAGGAAGAGGGAAGGGCTGACTTCCCTTATATGAGGGCAATGCATGTGTGGAGCATGCTTTCAGCTTGTTGAAGGTTTGTATTTTCAGGTTTGTGGGTGCAAGAAAAGAAGCAAAGGAGCTGATTCTCTTATGGTGAGAGTGGGGCATGTGTGGAGCATGCCTTCAGCCCATCGAGGCTCTTGTTTTCAAGCTTTAGAGAGCTAGAATGGAAGGGCTAGGGCTGGTTTCCACTTGGGGTGAAAGAAAAGCACTTGTAGGGCATATGTGAGTTGGGGTTTCAACTTCAAGCTTGAAGGGAGCACAACTCTTGAGGCAGCAGGTGCAGGGGTTGGATTAGGTGCAAAGGGGCGTGCTATGGTCAAGAAAAGCGCGTGAATGAGTGCCTACAAGGGCTGGAAGTCAGCCAATTTGGTTAGTCACCATAGGGATCAATGGCGTTGTTTTGTGAGTTAGAAGGAAGCTTGTGCACTTAGTTTGGGTTGCAAACATCTTCCTTTGGAATTAGAGCTACTATTGGTGGTGTGTGGGAGCCATAAAGAGCAAGAATATCTTACTGATTTCCTCACAGCCGCCATAGCTCGGTGCAAAGAAGCCTAGAGTCCAAGAGACACAAACCCTAGCTTGGTGTGGCTAAACCCCTTGGAGAAATGGCAGCTAACCTGCCATGAGCGGCTTGGATGGGGCTGTGACGGGCTGTGACAGACTGTGGCCTGTGGGACCGTGACCTTGTGACCTGTGTAGGGCTGTGATGGGCTATGACAGGTGGCCTGTGGGGCTATGACCGGCTGTGATAGGCTGTGATGGGCTGTGACCTGTGGCCTGTGGGGCTGTGACGGGTTGTGATGGGCTGTGACAGGCTGTGCCCTGTGGCCTTTGGGGCTGTGACAGGCTGTGACCTCTGACCTGTGGGGCTGTGATAGACTGTGATCTGTGGCCTGTGGGGCTGTGACAGGCTGTGCCCTGTGGCCTTTGGGGCCTTTGGGGCTATGATAGGCTGTGATATGTGGCCTGTGGGGTTGTGAGGGCTATGATGGTTGTGGCCTGTGTAGGGCTGTGATGGGTTGTGACAGGTTGTGGCCTGTGGGGCTGTGATGGGCTGTGACCCTGTGACCTGTGTAGGGCTGTGACAGGTTGTGGCCTATATGGGGCTATGATGGCTGTGACCTGTGATCTGTGTGGGCCTGTGCTGGTTTGTGGTGGCCCATGTTGACCTGTGGATAGCCTTTGCTGACTCGTGGAGGCATTGGTGGACAGCCCGAGGACTAGCATGTGGTCTTGAAGGCCAAATTTCGAAGCCCGTGGAGGGCGGTTTGAGAAGTATCTTCATGATATTCCCATGGTCATGCAAGTGAGGGAAGAGAGGAGAGGAAGAGTGTTGGGATAAGGGCATGCTGGGGTTAGGCATTGCTTTAGCTTCTCTTCCTCGTAGTTTTCTACCCTCTCATTAGGCCAAGACCTTTCCGTAGGTGGAAGCAAGAGTCAGTCCAGGTTTGGGCTGGGGTGTCCTTGCAGAGTCAGTCCTTGTGGAGTTGTTTTGGTGTGGGGGAGTTGTCGTTCTGATTTGTGTTTGGATCCCCTCCATACCTGCATGCTCGACTGTGCGCCATGTTAGTTTTGTGTAGGCGTTTGTTTTTATAGGTGATTGGTCCAGATTTGATCACCAGCCAGTCCTAGAGCATGTTGTCGATGGTGAGGCTGAGGTGATGACCAGTCAGACCATCATTGTTTCTCATGTGGTGAGGTTGGAGGTGGTGACCAGCCAACCATAGGAGTGCTTGCGGTGGATGCAGATGCAGGTACAGGCTATGTTAGGAACCTAGTATTTCAAACCATAAGCCGCAACAGGTTCTCTACCCGGTTACCTTGTGGAGAGGGGTTAGGGACATGTTCATGACCGGTTGAATGTCAGTTTGTCAACACGGAGGTGCCACTAGTTGCTAGGGAGAGTGCCGGTTCGAGCACTAACGATAGTAGTGGGTACACGAGACGAAGTGTGTGGTTTAGGCCACCTTCACCTCCTGTGTCTTCTACGGAAGGTTCTGATTCGGATTGTGAATCAAGATGACTCACACCAGCGGTGCAAGTTGTTTCCTTACCATTGTTGTGGGACACAATGGAGGAGATGTATGGAGCTACCAAGGGGGCATGTAGGTACTCTGGAGTAGTGGGCACCATTGAACTGGACGATTTTATCCAAGAGTTTGATAGTTGGTGTGATTTGCAGCAAATGCACAATCCACAACTATTTACGTCTTTCATGGCATGGAAGGGTTGTTTCAGCATCTTGAGGGGCCGCCCATGGATGATTACCATGAGTTCAGGCGGGGGCATGAGGTTGAGATCGAGGAGTGAATGATGTATTGGTCACCCGACTATGTCTCTATCATTAGGGGCACTTGAGCCACGAGGGCAGTGGCTACACCTGTAGCTGCACCGGCAGCTTCAACAAGCAGCAGTGGGACTAGTGGGACTAGGGGGACAAGTGGTACCGTAGCTACAATGTCCACCCAAGCCAGTGCCGCACCAGCACTAGTACCCGTGCCTGCCGTCAACCCTGTTGTGGAATTCTTCGAAGAGTTGAGAGAGAACTACCAAGGGGTGATGACAGAGAAGTTGCGGAGCTTGCAAGAGTTCCAACAGAAGCCGACTGAGAGCTTGAGGGAGGCTTTCACTCGCATGAGGCGCTTGATAAATGTAACCCAAGGGGTTGCGGAAGCTCAAGTAGTCCAATGTATGGGATATTGGACAAGGAGCTGAGGAGAATGGTGCGGGATGAAACTCTCCTACAAGCGGCCCAACCCACCTTAGCAAATGTGTTTTTGCTGGCAGAGCGGATAGAGCTCAACATGGTGGAGGAACGAGTGGTCATGGTGGGATTTGCTAAGGAGACACCACGGGGTAGTGGTGCTCCTAGCCAACCACTACCTCAACATGCTCAAGGCAACAAGGGGGCTCAGGTGAAGCCCAGGGAAGGACAGAGAGGACCTCAGATGCAGGTGTCTCTCCCTTCATTTGCAGGCCAACAACGGGCGGAGGTGGTGTGTTGGACATGTGGAGGACCCCATGTCAAGAAGGATTGCCCAGAGGGAGGCAAAGGGTCGGCACATGTACAGCCTGCACAGTTGCAATGTAGGCATTATGGCAAGCACGGGCATGGAGAGGCCCAGTGTTATGGTTTGCATCCTAAGTTGCGCCCAGGCCAGTTCCAAGGGAACAATGGTGGCCGGGGGCGAGGTGGAGCAGCCCAGAGAGGACGAGGTGGTCAGGCACAAGGTGCATGCCAAGGGCAAGCTCAGCATGGCCAAGGACATGGAGGTTAAGGTGTTGACCAATGCATGGCTAACCGGCTTCAGCAGCTAGAGCAGAGGCTTGCTGCTATGGCCACAACTCAGGTGGTGCCGACTCCAAGGCCGGATTCATGAGGGAGGAGATATGGGAGACATGGGATTCATGTGCGGAGTAGCACTACCACCAGTGCAGGTGGAGTCTGCTGCAGCCGTGACTCGATGAGCAGCACGAGTTCATGAGCCACGAGGTACGGAGGTGGAGTTGGATCCACAGCGTGGGGAGGCAAGCCGTCAAGCTAGGCTGCCTCAATCATTCACATTGGTGGAGACAGTTTCAACGCCATCCATGGTACCTAGTTCTCGCCCGACTGCTACCGAGGCGGAGATTATTGTGCCATTAGGGAGAGCCACACGAGCAGCATCACTACCTACTGCCAAGGCTACGGCAGCTAGTGTGCTGTTGGGGGCGGCCACATCTGTGTGTCAGGCTCCATTGTTCTCGACTACCATGATTGCGACGCCGGGGGTAAGACCAGCTGAGGTGTTCAGGCTGGCAGCTACACTTCTGTGAGAGTGGGGAGGTTACTTCATCTTGTGCGGAGATAGTGGGAGGTGTAGTGACAGAGGGATCCTTGGATATGAGGGTCAAGACTGCCACGGCGGCGCCATGGCAAGCTACAACTGTCAGGTTGGCGGAGCTGCCAGCAAGGTCAGTCATTGAGCGCGCCATGGTGACACCTATGGTTGTCATGTTAGATAACCAGGATGACATTTTCTGTTTGAGTGGACCGGCAGGCAAGAGATACCGGGCACAGCGAGTCTTGTTGGACTCGGGATTTCAACCATTGATGCTGGGCAGAGCTGCTATTGCAGGCTTGGGCGTCACGGAGGCGGATATGAAGCCTTATCCTTTCCAGATACAGACATCTCTGGGAGGATCGGAGCAGGCTCAGGGCATGACACGGCGTGAGTTGACTATCAAACTACGGCCGGATCACCCTACATATGGCTCAATGTTGCGAGCCAAGGCCATTGTGACAGACGCGGTCTCGTATGATGTCTTGGTTGCTGGGGCAGTGTTGTACCCCATGGGCTTCATCCTAGATTTTTGGGAGGAGTCAGCTTCCTATAGGTCTGGATGGCAGTCAGGGGAAGGTCGGCGTGTGCAGCTCCCTGTGACGTTCGTAGGAGGAGTTGTGGTTGCCCAGCGAGGCAAGATGTCGACTCTGGCAGCATTCACGGCTGCAGTGACTTGGCCTGGAGAGTTGCTAGAGGGCAACGCTCATTCAGAGGATGACACACGGCCTCCATGAGAGCAGGATGACATGTATGGTATGGTGGAGTTGTCTGCCATGGTTGCTCAGACTCCATTGTGGGGCACGAGCAAGGATTTGCAGCGGGAGGCTGATCGACGGGTGCAACAAGCTTGGGTAGAGGCTTTTGTACCATCAGGAGAGGAGGAGAGTGCGGGGATTGCACCAGGACCACCTTAGTTGTCTCCATTGGACACCACACCTAGTGTGTGGCAGTATCCGGATGAAGGCATTTGCCTTCTGGACTTGTTTGGCGGGATCAGCACCGGATTGGCTGTTGTGCTACAGGCAGGTGTACGAGTTTGGCGTTACTTGTATATGGAGAGGGATGAGACTGCACGACGCGTCTCACTTCGCCATGTTGCCTAGTTGGTACAGCAGTATGCTGAGTTGTTGCCGTTGTCTGCAGTTTGTGGATACTAGCAGGCATTATCAGCAGACATTTCCTTACTGGGGGTGCAAGATTTGGAGCGGGTTGGCTCCATCCACTTGGTAGTGGCAGGTTGGCCTTGCCAATGCATTCATCAGCCAGACATGGCAATGGATTGCGAGACTCGAGGTCGGGTCTGTTTTGGGAGATGGTGCGGGTTTTGCGCCACTTACAGCTTCATCATACATTTTCCGACATACATTTTGGAGAATGTGCCACTGATGGGTGATTCTCGGGCAAGGGTGATGGCTAGTGTGCATCAAGTCCGGTCGTGGCTTGGGTCAGCAGTGTTGTTGGATGCAGCAGCAGTGGGGTCACGGGCTCATCGTCCACGACTATGGTGGACTAACTTGATGCCACCCGCACTGCTCAAGCGTGCATTTGATGGGGTACAGCGGCCAGCACACCTCACAGTGGATAGCATTTTGGACATATGGAGGCAGTCTCAGCGTGTGAGACACGATGACCGTTCGCATTTGGCAGTGGTCAACAAGGTGGGTCAACCACGAACAACATTACCTACACTGCTCAGCTTCCCAGGATCGCATGTTTTCCGAGATAGTGGACCCGACCTCCTGTGGGATACTCAGTTGTAGCAGTTAGTGGAGCCTAATGCTGACGAGCGTGAGCGGGCGCTGGATTTTACCACTGGTACCACGGCGATGCCGTCTCTTTCTGAGGCATCACGTCGTCAGGTGTTGGGGCAAGCCATGGATCTCAATTGCTTGACCTGGATTATCAGCTTGGCTATGGCTGAGTAACACAGAGTGCAGAGTACACTTCCCTCGATGGTCACTCTGCCTACCGAGACGGTACAGGCAGTGAGTGGGGGCACACAGGTGAGCACCACGGGGTGCAGACATCCATCGCACACGTGGGAGGTGCTCGAGGTTCAGAGGGAGTTGGCAGCCAAGGCGGCGGTGATGGATGAGGTTGGGGATTTTTCTCGGGTTGAGAAAGTCCTCGAGGATGAGATGATGGGGCAGGATGAGGCCTCAGTGATTGAGCAGGTAGGGAGTACTGCTCAAGAGGTTGCAACATAGCAACCACTGGACGCGTCCTCTACCTCTAAGCCCACTGGACTTAAGGTTGCAATTACGGAGGACAATTGGGAGCCTGACATTGGACCCATTGTCATCGGAGGAGAGAGACGACGTATACGGCGGTTCTTGAGGGCTTACAGGAATTGCTTTGCCTTCAGTTTGAAGGACTTGGGAGCACTGAAGGGTCAAGAGATCCGTATTGAGTTGGCCACTGACACGCCAATCTTTCGGAGACCCTATAGATACAGTGACATGGAGAGGTCTTTGATTCAGATGAGGACTCAAGATCTCTGGGAGGCAAGTTTGGTGGAGCTCTTTGGTGGAGAGTATGCTTCAGCCACAGTGATGCCAGCCAAGAAGGATGTCTATGGCAATTGGACGGAGAGACGTATGTGCGGTGATTATCGGCCTGTAAATCATCATACTAAATCCGATAAGTATGTCATGCCCACACCGGAGGAGATCTTTGATGCCATTGGGCATGCTAAGGTCTTTAGCACTTTGGATTTACGATCCAGATATCACTAGTTGCCGATCAAGGAGGCGGACAAGTAGAAGACGACATTTTGGGGGATCAATGAGCACGGCAAGGATTGCCTATATCAGTGGCGATTCTTACCATTTGGGCTTAAGAACGCTCATACAGAGTTTCAGAGAGTCATGGATAGGATTCTAGCGGGGGTGGACTTTGCTCGGTGCTACATAGATGACACCATCATCTTTGGTGCTACGGTGGAGGAGCATGAGAGACACCTTCAGGTAGTATTGGAGCGCTTGAGAGCGCACGGATTGAAGTTGCATCCAAGGAAGTGCAAGTTTTCCACAACCAGATTGAGTATCTGGGTCACATGATATATCCTGGAGGATTGGGGGTACAGCAGATTAAGGTAGAGGCCATTGCACAAATTCCACGCCCCACGGATGTAAGCCGAGTTTGAGCTTTTATGGGGTTAACAAACTACTATAGATGGTTTGTCAAGGGATTTAGTGCTATCGCAAAGGCTCTAACCAAGCTGACCAAGGTGGACCAGGAGTGGCAGTGGGAAGATGAGCAGGAACGAGCTTTTCAAGAGCTCAAGGCGAGGTTGACCTCGGCGCCTATCCTGAGACGACCTATCAGGGGGCGTCTCTTTTCAGCTGCATACGGATTGGAGCATGTTGGGGCTTGGAGCGGTGCTCACACACGTGGATGATGAGGGAAGAGAGTTCGTAGTGGCTTATGTTAGCCGCTTGAACAATGCTGCAGAGGCTAAGTACAGCTCATATGAGGGAGAGTGCTTAGCTGCAGTGTAGGCCGTGGCACACTTCAGGTGCTATCTATATGGCAATCTCTTCACCCTTGTCACAAATCACCAGCCACTCAAGCAGTTGATGGAGTCAAACAAGCTTACGGGGAAGCTTGCACGGTGGGCACTCATACTCCAGGAGTATGATTTTCAGGTTGTGTATCGACCGGGTTTGGTAAATCGGGATGCGGATGGATTGAGTTGCAATCCATGCACGAACCAACATGATGACACTGGAGCTCGGTGGCATGGTTAGACGGACGAGGAGATGATGCCCGGATGGCACGCATCTGCATTTTTGTGTATCTTGGCAGCGGGAGGTCAGATTGGACCTACAACAGAGATGACTGTAGACGGAGTGTCTGAGGACCCTGAGGCTAGTGACGAGCCAGGTGGTGCCAAAGATATATATGAGGATTCGGCCGTGTTGGACTACGTCCGTATTGGAGACACGGCAGCCACTGTGACTGCCAAGGAGAGGGATCGGATCCTGCAATGAGCCAAGAGGTTCAAGTGGGAGGGGATACACATGCTCCAAGTATGGGAGGATGGTTGGGTGAGGATTGTGCCTCACCCAACTGAGCGTGCACGGTTAGTGCGGCATGCCCATGAGGAGTTAGGACATTTTGGAGTGCGACGCACTCATAGTTTACTGCAAGGGCAGTATTGGTGGGCGTGGTATGCACATAGAGGTGCAACGATTCGTGGCTAGGTGCATGGTGTGTGACAGGGTGCGTGCTTCATTCAACGCCCCTATACCACCATTGCATCCTTTACCAATCATGGGATTGGGCTATAGGTGGAGTCTTGACTTTGCAGGACCGTTGTCACTGACTATGCGCCACCACAGATATGTGTTGGTGATGGTAGAGCACTTCTCCAAGTGGATTGA
Organism: Takakia lepidozioides; assembly: GCA_030704615.1. NCBI lineage: Eukaryota > Viridiplantae > Streptophyta > Takakiopsida > Takakiales > Takakiaceae > Takakia > Takakia lepidozioides. The sequence goes on along the minus strand of CM060732.1, from coordinate 65,615,160 downwards.
GTTGGTTCCATTGCCTGACAAGGCTAGTGAGGGGGTTGCGTATGCATTCTTGGATCGTGTGCTTAGCCAATTCGGTGCTCCAGTTGAGGTGCTCACACCAAGGGAGAGAGTTCTTGGGGGAGTTTCAGGCTTTGTGTGATAAAGCCTTGATAGACCACCGCACCACTTCTCGGGATCTGCATCTTGAGGCCGATGGCTTTGGCAGAGAGAGTTGTTCAGACGGTGAAGAGGGGTTTGCGCAAGTATGGCTTGCAGAAGGGACACCTAGGATATTGGGATCTTCAGGTACCTTGGTTAGCCATGGGCTACCGGTTCAGCAAGCAAACATCACTTGCCTCATTCTCAGCATTTTTTCTTCTCTTTGGCCGGAGCCGGATTTGCCTACAACCATTTGTAGGGACACTACTCAAGTCCTTAACCTTGACGATCCGGACGTGTGGGTACATACATGTGATCAGTGTGCAGAGTTGTTCAAGAAAGTCATGCCCATGGCTTTTGATAACCTTGCCATTGCACAGCACCGTAATACGTTGAGGTATGCCACTATACGTGGTAGAGGATATCGTCTTGGGGTTCGGAGGTTTAGCCCTGGTGACTATGTTTATTTACAGCAGACTGCTCCTACGACCCTGGATGTCACTGCAGTGCGTGTTATTCTGAGGGTTCAAGAGGTGTTGCCCTCAGGAGTCCTGATCTTGGAGGGTCGGGATGGCATGACTTGGAAAGACCATGTGCGTAATTGTGCGCCATGTCACCTTTCCAATGTCGATGGCAGAGTTGACCCAAACTTGGCAGTGGTACCTGCATGTTTGAGGTGCATGCTCTGTGGGTCTGCCAAAGGGGCAGCCACTATGCTGGTGTATGATCGATGCTCAAGATGGTGGCACATGGGATGCTTGACACCACCTCTTGAGAAGGTTCCTGATGGAGATTGGTTGTGTCTACACCGCTTGGGATAGTGGCAGTGGACATGACTAGAGGCAGCTAAAAAGACATGGGAGGCCAAGCTCATAGGAGTTAATACACAAGATCCCAGGCTCAAGTTCACAGGTTGCAAGACGACGACTAACGATGGGGCAACTCTTGCACCCGGCCTCTTGATCTATCAAGTTTGACTGTAGCAGGGATAGTGGTGGAGGACTTAGTGAGGCTACTGTCACTATCTCATCTTGTGGCTACCTGGACTTAGAGGGACTTAAGCACCAGCTAGGGGGGCGATTGTGGTGGACTAGTGACTGCCATAGTGGGCAGCCTAGCGACTGACTAGTGGCAGCCTAGTGGTTGGACTAGTGGCTAGACGAGTGGCTGACTAGTGGTATACTTGTGTGTGGTGTGGTTTTGGACAGCGATGTAGTTGTGTAGCGATATGTATGCGCACGACAACTGTCAAGTTATTTCACCACTAGTGTGAAACTAGCTAGGAAATAGCTAGCTTTTATATATTGACATTTAGGATTGGCCCAAGTGTCAATCCAGGGGTCAAGGCAGATTTAGGCCCTGGAGTGGTTAACTTCACGGCAAGCGCGGTAGGCTCATCTTTCTCGAGTTGAGTCTCACCGTGTCTAGCTATGGCGCCGTAGTGTGGATTCCCATGGCGTGGGGTGTATTTGACTGAGTTTATGCTTCAGTTTTGTGAGCTCGCATGAGCTTGTGGCTTCATTCTTATCATTGTGGTGGACTAGTGACTGCCATAGTGGGCAGCCTAGTGGTTGGACTAGTGGTGGACTAGTGGTATACTAGTGTGTGGCAATGGCGTGAGCGTTGCGCGTGAGCGTTGCGAGCGTACGCTCACGCAGGAGTGACGTGGCGTGAGCGTACGCTCACGCCAGCCGACGTGGCGTGAGCCTGCACCCACGCTGACGTGGCGTGAGCGTCATGTCAGCATGCTGATGTGGCGGCAAATGATGACGTGGCACTGTCCGTCATCTGCCACGTCAGCATTAACATGCGTCGCCTATAACCGAGGATGATCCTATGACCGTGGAATTAATGCAGGGAATCTTGCCTAAATAGAATCAAGACTACCATGAGGCCTACAATTGTAGCATCCAACATTGTGCAATTACAAATGTTTGTTTCACTTTTACAATTACGAGGACGAGAAAATATCCTCACAAAGTGTGCGCCATAAAGGCTGCCACGGGAAGACCTTCCTCCCTCCTCAAATAACAATGAGAGTTAGGATCATCTTCAAAAGATGATTGTAGTGCATAGCGACAGCAAGACATGTAGACTTCGAACGGTGCAATGACAAATGTGCTTTTAAAGTTGCCACTCAGAGCTCACTCCGTATAGTTGGAGGCCATATCATTGCACCGCCGACGAATTGATGTGAATTGCACATTTCAAATCATGGTCGTCCACATACCACATTGCATAGTTGATGCTACCCATGTGTTGTATCCCGCTGCAATAGAGTATCGACCTCGTTGAAACTCATAGTGACCTGGTGAATGAAGTTGTCACGTTTGGGATCGCAAACCATCCTCTTCAAAAATATGAAATACAAATGTTTGCAGGGTATGAATTTACCTCTCTTGCCCAAACTGGTTGATAGCATATTCACAAAATCAGGACATGTGCAATTGGGGAAATTGGAAACCGTGATGTCGTAGGTCCTGTCATGAACAGCAGATGTGGAAGTGATGATTGTGAATACCCGACCATATCCTGGATCGGGTACTTCCGTGGTGCTTCCAACACGAGCTTGGAGCATTCTTGCGGACTCTACTTTGCCAAAGTGTTCAGCGGTTGGAGGGAAACGCCGAACGAGCTTTCCATCTCATTTGGTTGGCCACATGTCAGGATTTGCCGGGGGGACCCGGGAGGATGCAGAAGTAGTAGCACATGTATGGAGTTGGGGTTGTCTCACAAGGGAAAAACTTGCCTCCTCCAGCATTTCAATCTCCTGAAAGCTGAGATGTGTTCCCACCTTCACGGGCCAAACGGTTGGAGGAGATGGCTTCATCACTACGGAAGGACGCACAGTTCCATGCACACATCTGGCACAATCATCTGTGCAGAACCAGAACTTGTGGTTCTTGGCTTCTGGTTGACCGTATGGACGCATCAAACCCGTGAAAGTCGGAGCAGGAGTTCGGGCACCACCTCTGGATATAGATGAAGTGCACTTCTCGAAATTAGTTGCCCTGATCGCTGTACATTTCACACGAGACCCTACACTTATGCGTTCTATGTGCCAAACGTGGTCGGGGCATGCGGACTCAAGCACATGAAGGGGGTTGTTTATCTCCTGCACCATTTCAGTGGCACTATTTGATGCTGGACTTGCCGTTGTGTTGGAGGTTCCTCTACAATGGAGGTTCCGGACATGGAGCTGTCATGCAGGGGAACACGAGGCTTTGAGAAGTTATCACGGTCTGCCCTGTGGGAATCGGAATCCGAACCAGGTGGAGTGTTCAATTTCCTCTTACAGGAGCCGAATCTCTCCTCCCCTTCAAGATGTGGAACTCTAGAAACAAATGGCGTTCCCTGGGCATACATGCTCACCGCCCGTGCTATCTTGATTGGATCCCCGGATCTGTTTGCAGCACGCAACATCAACTCCCATTTGTCCGGACCCTTGCCACCAACCCCACCTCGTAAGAAATCACGTTATCGGGTTTGTTGTTGCAAGGCACGTATCAAATCATTTGTTGTTGCCACATACAAATCCCGACCTCGTTTCCCAGACTGCGGCAACCATGCATTGTGCACAGTTTCTGCCAAATTGCAAGATGGCATATCCGCCATTTCCTTAATGGACATGTTCTACAAAGTGCAGAACCACACTTCAAAATAGTGAACAGAAAACAACATAAAGAAATCGAGGACACAATAAAATGGAAAGTAAATGTATGAATAAAGCAAGAAATATAAGCCTCATACCACTGCCATGGCTGCTCCCCACTGTCTATACCGGAAATGCCAAAACGCCAGCCAATCTTCCAATGCTCTCATACTCTCAAGTGATGCAGCTCCATAAGAGAACCACCAGGCACGAATTGTTTGGAACAAAGTGTCCGCCTCCTTCATTGTTCTAGCATCTTTGTACTCTTTGCACAATTTACAGTGCTGAGTCTGCATCTCTGGTTTGATGTCCGACTTTGTATGTTTTTCCAGAGATTGTGTCCAATGGAATAGACATGTACGCTCTCTTCCTCACATTGGCACTTTTGGGTCGCCCGATCCGAAGACAATACGAACAACATAGAAATTTGCTTGAGCACTATCCGCCATGAAACCTGCGAAATTTGGAGATGGCAGCCCATGGCAGCCCATGACACGTATCAGGGAATTCCACATGAGCTTCTGGGATTCCGTCGGATTGCATGTCACAAACTGCAATTGTCATAACTCATTGGTACACTGGATCGTAGACATGACAAGCCATTGTCGTCCAATCCTTCACTTGTTTCACATGATCAAACATAAGAAAACAGTTCTGCAAGTCCCCAGTCTTCTGCATCTGCTTCACGAGGCTAACCCCACTGCCCTCCCCAACAGTCGACATTTTGAAAAGAAAAACTTTGATGGCACCTTGACCTGGGAATACATTGTCTTGGATGTAATCGTACTTGCTCACTTGTTTCAACTCCAAAATGTTGTCTATGTAGCCTCTGATACCAGAGCCATTCTTAATGCATTGATCTGATGCCGAATGTTAGGTGAACTCAAAGTGGAGAAATGATCCATGATCAGGTCCAATGCTACACCGTCAAGTTTAGTCCCCACAAAATCCCCTTCACTCAAAATATGGCTTTCCAAGAAGGACTTGCTTGCGCCAAGAGCAATTGTAGATGTTGTTGCAGATGGGTTTCTCCCAAACTCCTGTTTAATCAACCTCGATACTGTCTCAACACTCTCCCTGTAATCCCCCTTCGAGACAGGATGGTTATGGAATCCGAAATGCACACAAGCTCTTGTCATTTTTTCAAACGGTGGACAACATAGTATATTCTTGCTCCGCAGAGCGCCAAGCAGGATGACACAAGTTTGCAGAATTTGCAGACGAAAGTGTTTGCCGGTGGAGGGGCAGTCCCAGGCTGAAATGGATTTTCCGCTAGACCCTCCCATTTGCTTTGATTATGAACCCCAGACTGAAGAAAGTGTCTTCAATTCAAATTATCACACCTAAGGTGTCCATTGCAAACTGTTCTCCTGAAAACAAGTTTGTCATCATTCTGAATATTGGATGTTTTTGTTCTGCACCACGGGTGCCCGTCGTGTTTCTTGTCCATTCCATGCATCATGATTGTTACACCTTCAACTCGCGGAGGAGGAGGCAGCTCGAATAGGATATCGCCATCAAAAGTCTCTGGCAAGAACTTCACAGGCACCTGCTTCAAAGATTCCTAATCAATTCCTCGCAACTCACTTTTGAATCCAACCATTCCTCCCATCGCCCGTAATTTTGGAATGACACTACAAATCTCTTTTTCATCAGCTTCTCCAACCACAGTAGGAAGGACTGGATTTGGAATTTCACTTATGTCATCATCGGACAAATCCGAAAGCTCAACGATTGGAGTGGAGGACGTCTGTTCTTTTTTCACCACCACCTCCCTCTTGTCTTCAACGACCGAAGCAGCAGTCCCGGGCGTCACATATGACCCAAGGGACTTTCGCCGAGGCTCTCCAAGTACTCTGTATCGACCAGGGCGCACTCTCCACTGGCTGATATGAGCCGTCTCATCACGGTTTTGGAAAGAGTATTTCAACAACTTCCCTTTCAAATCGTACACCTCTTTCTCCAAAAAGATGGAGCCATTCTGAAGCTGAAAACGGGTAGCCAAGACATGTTCCAGAACAATACAAATCCATTGTCAAGGACTTCCTGGGAGAACGGCACTGGTTTGTCGTCAGAGAAGAACTCCGCTTCAGAGGAAGCCATCTTCCTCGCGTACGTTAATACCTTGCTATCGCAGACCTAGTGTAAATCGGTTTACTGATGTTTCCAGAACACAGTTGAAGAATGAACAGAGAATATGGCGGAGGAAGCTCAGACGACGACTGTGCATATTCTGTTATTCTTTCCAGATATGCAGCCGTCCATTTTAATTACTTTTCTTGTGGGCCCAGTGGTCAGAGTATCCCTAGGAGCAATGTCGGCAGTTGTTAAACCGTTAATCAGAACCTCATCAACAAACACAATAACAAGCCGACTTCCTGGAAGCATGCCACAAGGTCTGAGGGTGGGACTGCAGATTAAGTAAATGTATCTTTATACTACTACCAATGATCATGCGCACCTGGAAAGTTCAAAATGTGAAACGAACGTGGGGTTGGCTAACAAGGATGACCGTGTATGATATCCCAAAATTTGTCATCAAACTCTCGTTCATTTACATATATTTGTCTAAGATTGTGCGCCAAGATTTCTGGGATTCGCTGTTATTTTTAAATATTAAGACCGTTCTAATAAAGAACACGCCGTTTATTTTGGGCAACACACGCCAGACATCGATAACTGAATTCGAACAGTTGTACACTAATTGTTGGCATGTGCACTAATAAGGGAACGACTATGTGTAACGGTCACGCGAGAGGGAATCCGATGCTTCTAGAGACAAGCAACAACGAACGCAATCCCGCAAGAAATCGGGAGTCACTTCGTTTTTCTACTTTTCGCGCTTAGAGGGAGAGTGGTAGTCAAGCTGGGGAGGGTTCCTTCTACTATACGAAAGATAGGAAAGTCTCTTTATTTTACTTCCCTTAGAGAGAGACGCAGAGCAAGAGAGCAAATGACGAGGCGTCATTTGTTGGAGAACACAGGGCCAAGGCAGCAGGTGAACGCGGAGACTGATTCACAAGAGCAGACCGAGACTGAGGCAGCGGCTGTGACACAGTCGGCGATAACAGTGCGCGTTGGAAACCAGCCTGTGGATGCAGAGATGACTCGCAGGGAAACTGAAGGAGGTGGAAGCACGAGGAACGCTGAACCGGGAGAAGGTCCAGAAACCCTAGAGCAGACATAAATTCCAGCAGATGTGAGAGGGAAGAGGAAAGCTACAGAAGGGGATCCAATTTCAAAACCTAAGAAGGCGCCAGTAAGTTTTCTCTAACTTACATTTCATTGTTGAAGATCTGCGTAGAGATTGAGTTGAATGTCCCAGAAAGGGATTGTCGCTACCGACCATCACCACGAAACAACGGTGATTTGCTTCTACTCCTCTGTTAAGGGTTTACCGCACAATGAGTGGGTGACAGACGGTACCGTCAATCACCGTTGTTCAGATCAAACAGTCTGTCTGATTGCCTTTCTTCCCTTCTTAAGCAGGACACTACAACAAATTGCGGCTTTTACGTCTCTGTGTTATGACTGCAAATGCAGTCATGGAAGCCATTTACGGCTTCCTGACTCTGCAGACGTAAAGACCTAGTCAGTTGTGACATGGCAGATATGACTCTCCAGGCTGGCTGTCACGTGGCGCCAGAGCAGCTGTGGGGGTAGTCATACACGCTGACTTTACTGAATGACTGAACGGACAGTGTAGTCCATGTCAGCGGTTGTGCAAGAGTGGCACGTGCTCGATGCAGGAAATGACACGTGGCAGAGTGTTTAGCTCTCCATGACTGCGAACTATGACTACGGGTGTGCTAATCCGGTTGCAACACGTGGCGCGTTGCAGTTTTTACACGTGGTCCATCAGCAGATTGACATGTGTCATGATGGGTGTTTTTTGGGGTGTATTGCTGTTTTTTTACATATTTGTATTTCTGCCACGTGGTGTAGTACTATTGGAGAGTGAAAATAGATATAGTCATTATTATGACTATGATAGCAGTCATGTACATGTCTATTACAACAATGAAATATAATATATAATACAAAGAGAACAAGGCAGCAAGACATAACTGCAACAAGCTGAGCAAAACCAAGAGATTGCATACCATCTCTATTTACCAATCTATTTATCATTATCATTTTTGTTGCGATCTAAAAATACATTAAATAGTCACATGTTCTCATGTGAATTATTTTGTCTAACTATAACACTTTGAAAAGTGTTCACCCAGAATCTTCTAACTACTCATGTATTCCATCAATCTGCAACCCATCAAAAACGGCTTGCATGGCTTTAAGAATTACTACAGCAAGGACATTTGTTTGTTTTCCAAGTTCTTGCATAAGATGCACCAACCAATATTGCATTGTGAGACACTCACTCACTATACTCCAAAGCGTCCAGGGAAGGTCACTGAGCAACCTGCCAAGGCGGAAACAATTAAGAGAATTATCTAATACCATATATGAAAAACCAATGCCAGTGTTGTTTATGGTAACTTCTATCCCATGTCCTAAACAAACCAAAGCAAAAAGGTTGGTGTGTATTGGCGAAGTCGTCAGATACTTCACAAAGAAACATGCACTAAAAATGAAACCCAGGATGATAGGAAGGTCACTCACGTTTATACAAAGACATCTTGCCCATTGCCCAGCACCCTGCGTCACCCACACTCTATCTCTATTCCTTCAGCTATCCATGCCTCTGCACAAATCAAGCATTCATCCTTGCCTTGCTGCTAGCAGCTGACAATGACAGCCTACATTTGTTCTAGGAAACACCCAACTCAGCGTAGCACACTAGTTCGTATGCTGAATTGCGTCTGCTACTCTCTGAAATGTAGCAGGCATTCACCTTTCTGCCCCGGTTGACCCATCAGTGACTGGGCTCAGATAAGTATTCATTCCACAGCTTCTCCTCATCTCTGTTACCTATTTTTTGACACTTTCCTGTTGTCACATTGGCAGTATCATGTCAAACTCACTCCAAACTAGATTCACTCAACCAGCTAACTTGTAGAATTGAACATGTAAATTTAGGGCCGATTCTGATAAGAGGGAAAAACAGGGTGAAATGTGTTGAAGAAGATGCCTTCATTAGCAATGCTTGATTTTATCACTTGTGCCGCTGCTCCCAGTTGACCATCTACCCATGCAAGTTTCTTGTAGCTATTGATCCACAGGGAATCACAGGTAATCTTGTGCTTGAAATCTGGCCTTCTTGGATGAATCTGGACCCACACGAAATCCCTGCTCCTTCAGCTATCCATGCCTCTGCACAAATCATGCTTACATCCTCACCTTGCTGCTAGCAGCTGACAATGACAGCCTAGAATTGTCAAAGCAAACACTAGCAGGGAAAACAGGGTGAAATATGGTGAAGAAGGTACCTTCATCCTTTTCTCCATCATTTGCTTTCAGGTGTCCAAAGCCCCATCCCGCGCTCCTGCTCTGCACACCCTTCAAGCATCGCATTCCATGACACCACATCTAGTTCAGCCATAGTGTTGAACATTCCCTTGGCATCCTCAATGCTCCCACATTTAGCATACATGGCCACCAGAGCCATGTTCAGGATGACATCTGGTACAATTGCAGATTTGATGATGTCACCAGGGATCTCTTTGCCCTTTTCCAGGGCTGCAGACGCACTGCAAACGCACACAAACGTTATGTCGGCGGCCTTCACCCCTTCCCCCATCATTTTCTCAAAGGTTGGAGCCTCCATCCCGCACCCCAGCTGTGCATACCCAGCAATCATCGCACTCCACGACACCACATCTCGTTCAGCCACAGTGTTGAACACTCCCTTTGCATCCTCAATGCACCCACAATTGGCGTACATGTCCACCAGGGCAGGGGCAGTGTTCAAAAGGACATGTGGTAATTTGACAGGCATTCACCTCCTGACTTGGCTATTCCCAGCCATTGGCAAGAGATTCCACAGAAACTGATAGTTGTATGTTTGACTGTATAACTATGTATCTCTTGCTTTCTTACAGCTTGTACTGTGACACGCGTAACGCTCTTGTTGTGTTGAGTCATTTCACGCCTTCAGGTTTCAGAACAAACATTACCGAATGTGCACCAAGACAGAATCTCACCAAAAGATTGTTGGTGTTCAACAGTACCATACATGAAGATAACTAGCACCAAAAGGGCATATGAAGCTTATTCTGCTCTCCACTGGTATTAACTTGCACCAGGACTTTCAATGGCTGTCTTCCAGTCCACCCACGGCCCGCTGTAAATGGCTTGCAACCTACAGATTTTCAAGAGAGCTGATTACCATGAAAATTTCAAAACTGGCTTTACAAACCTAATAATTCAAGCATAATCAGCATTCAAGCTAAGGAAGCTTTACAAGCATCGTGTTGCGAGTAAAGCCTTGGCAATGTCACCAGGAAATCCCTGGCTGAATGGATGACACTGAAATAATGGAGCTTAAAATCCGGCCCTCTTGGACGAATTTGGGCCCACACTCTATCCCTGCTCCTTCAGCTATCTATGCCTCTGCACAAAATCCTTCAGCTATCTATGCATAAATCCTTGCCTTTCTGCTAGCAGCTGACAATGACAGCCTATAATTGTTCCAGCAAACACCCCCAACCCTACTTATCAACGAGCAATGAGCTAACTTACAAAATTCAATATGCATCTCAGGGCGTCTGATGAGAGGGCAAAACATGCTGAAATAGGTCGAAGAAGAAGGTGCCCTCACCACACTGTCCTTGACCTTGTGTCATGACCCATGGAGGATTTGACCTTGTGTGTGATGCTTGTGTCTGTAGTCAGGTAATGTCGGATTGGTCAGTGAGAACCTGCACCACGGTGCAGCTGAGCAGGCAGACTTTGAAACACGGTCTGCTAAGACCAAGCTGACTCTCCCAAGAACCTTGTAAACATCAGGAAGAATATCAAATCATGGTACTAACAGGAGCCGACAACCCACATTTGCAGGATGGACAAAATTCTGCACATCGTACATTAAAAAAAAACCACACCTTGCGATTGCGGTCGCACCCTTGTGAAGGATCTTAAAAAAACTCATGCCAGCTCTGCTCCATGATTCAAATTCAGGGCCGAGTCTGATGAGAGGGCAAAATAGGCTGAAATAGGTCGAAGAAGAAGGTGCCCTCACCACATTGTCCTCGACCTTGTGTCATGACCCATGGAGGATTTGACTGAACATGAACCCAAGATGACCTCTAGTGTGTGCTGCTTGTGTCTGTAGTTAGGTAATGTCGGATTGGTCAGTGAGAACCACCACGGTGCAGCTGAGTGGGCAGAGATTGAAACACGGCCTACTAAGACCAAGCTAACTCTCCCAAGAACCTTGTAAACATCAGGAAGAATACCAAATCATGGTACTAACAGGAGCCAACAACCCACATTTGCAGGATGGACAAACTTCTTCACATCGTACATTAAGAAAAAGCCACACCTTGCGATTGCGGTTGTCCCACCATCGTGAAGGATCTTTTAGAAACTCATGCCAGCTCTGCTCCGTGCTGTAAAATCAGGGCCGAGCGGGTAGAGATTGAAACACGGCCTGCTAAGACGAAGCTGACTCTCCCAAGAACGGCGGGCTCCCAACCGAAACCTCCTCGCACACATACCCTAGCGTTTCTAGGGTTGCTTGCTCCAGATGCGAAGGTTGATCCAACTGCGGGCCTCCCATGCATGTTTGCCCTCTCTCCCGCTCGCTCGCTCTAAGTCCCAACCCTCTCTCTCTCTCCCTCCCGCTCGCTCTAAGTCTGTTCACGCTACCGTGATGGGCAACTTTTAAAGTTTTTTAACCTTTTTGTAAACCCTAAAAGCCCCTTTTTGATTTTCTTTTTCTTTTTTTTATTTTCTTAAAGGAAACCACAAGCCCTTGAGGAGGGGAAAAATTCACCTGCCTTCATTTATGGGCCATAAGACCTACAGGACGATCAACGTCAAGACATACCGTCTCGAACAATCCCACACACGAGATAAGGGCAGCGGGTTTGAACCCCAAACCACAAGGGCGACACACTGTGCACTTACCAGCCGATGTGATTTTTTTTAAATCTTTGTTTTTTTTGGGTTTTTTTTAATTCATTCTAGTGGTAAGAGTCTCCGTTTTTTTAAGATATAAATACTCATATATTATATATATAACCAGAAAAGCATGTGTCGACACGTGTAGTCATGTAGTGATTCATCCATGTGATGATCTGGCATAATGCATTAGAGTGAGAGTCATGAAGTCATATGTCTGTCTTGCAATATGCACACGTCATTCCAGTGTAGCCATGATCGTGACTGGTAGTCATATCTGCCATGCCAATATTCGTGGTCAAACATGTTTGACCTGTGTTGCGCAGAGTCCGTTCAGCAGATCAAATCTCACTATGACAAGCATGTGCATCCGGAGATGCAGCAGGAGAAATTGCACCCGTTGGCCATATCCATGGTCGACCCACAAATAAAAATAAGGTGGCTGGAGATATGGAACTCAGATCAGACATTAAAGGACTTGAATCAGTTCCCAAAGAGCACCATACAGCCTGGCACAAAGGTGGAAGGAATCAGTGATTTGGTGTCTGATAACTGGCTCCACAAGGCTACATTTTGGAGTCAGGTGTGTATTCAAATAAGCCGTTTTTTTTTCTTCAATTATGTGATGAGTATCTTATTTGCAATACTGACAAATATACAATTTGCAGCTCGAAAAGCGCGCCGTTGACGACATTCACTTCTATGTCTGTGTCATTCACCAGCGACAATTTGAATTTATATGGATTGGGAGCTAATTAATTGGTTCCTTGTTGGCAATTTTGTGAATGGCGTTGACGCCATTCACATCCACTGTTATTATGAGGTCCTCAGTGTTATGTTCGTTATGAATGTTTGGGGAGGGTTCCTTAGTCGAGTTTATGATTTCCATCCAATGATTTTGCCTCTTTTGAGAAATCATTAGGCTTGATTAGCAGTGTATTCACAAATCCAAAGTGAATGTCGTTGACGACATTCACTTCTATGTTTGTGTCATTCCAAAGCGAGAGTTTGCATTCACGTGGATTAGGGTGTATTTACAGTATCATTGAATGGAATGTTTTGAATGGTGTTGACGACATTCACATCCGGAGCAGACGTGTGGTCCTGAAAGGTCCTTGGATCAGTTCTCAGAGCCATTTCATTCTATGTTTTTTTCATTCTGTGCTACTTGCATCTTACTCACTTCGCGCTTTGGTGGGTTGGGATTTATCTACTGTTTATTAGGTACACGAAATATGTGCTCATGGACGAAAATCATCTGAGCGGTATTCCAGACTATCTTGACATGTGGTCGGACCCTGCAAACGATCCAACCATGTATACTGCAGGGATATTGAAGGACTGGAGTCCTTCTCACTTCAGAGACTGTGGTTGGTACCTTGACTGCCCACCGGAGCACACGACCTTTCAAGAACAGCATATGAAATATTTGAACAATAATGCTGAGATGCTGGCGCCTCTGACTGACGAAGAGTACCAAAGAAACATAGCAACATTGGCTGCCAAGGAGCCTGATGCTCAGGGAACGCCGCAGAAGGGAAAGAAGGCGGGCCGCAAACCAAAAGACAAGGCTCTTGATGTCATAGCCATCTCACCAGCAAAGCCAAAAGACAAAGACAAGTCTAAAGAGAAGGAAAAGGACAAGGGGAAGGAGAAAGAAAAAGAGATGGAGAGTGGGCAGGACTTCACTGCTGGAAGATATACCCGCACAGTTCAGTGCATGTTTGATGCCAAGCCACACCCTTCCCATTCTGATTCGGCAGGAGAGATTAAAATTGTCAATGAGGGTTGGCTGTCGATGATGCAGAGTCGAAAGAGAGGATACAGTGGGGTGCCTTCGCCTACCTGGGACAACATAATCTCATTCCTCAATCTGGTGAGAATTCCAGTTTCTTTCCTTTTTCTCTGAAAGTTTCATTGGCAGTATTTCGGTCTGGTTCTTTGAAAACATTCTTGCCATCGTTTTTATAAAAAACATGTCTGTTGCAAGTGAGCACATGTCCCACCTTCGTGTACAGTGTGCAGAAAACATATGTGGCTGACATTGTCATTCTCGACATCCCGGATGGCTAGGCTGTGCCAGAAGTTCTTTCAAAGGGCAAGACGCCAGGCTGGAATAAATTCGAGGACAACTACTGGAGTTGGGTGTTCGGGTTCTGTAATAATTTCCTCTCTGATGCAGGGACACTTCTGCTTTTTCAGTCATGTGACAATGATAGTCGTCGGGCATTGGCATCATACCTCAAGTCTTCAGGGTTTGAAGTTTTGCGCACATGGAATTGTGTGAACAACCTCTACCTTGTGAAAGGGGGTTTCCCTGGTCAGCTGGTATGCCGTCTCCCTTCTGCTTGTGCTTTCGTGATGAGTTTCAATGTTCTCTGCAGCTCCACTCTAGTAGAATCTGTCATGATCGACACCGATCATCACCGATTCGTGATAAAAATGATTGTTTTGTGCCTGAGTTCTGAATAGCCGATGTACACACTTCCACTATAGATTGTGTTTACCACACTAACCTGCTATCTTTGGCAGATGAGGATGTTCGAGGCAATCTGCCTGCGGAGGATTCACACCTCCAAGACACCATCCTCCATCCACAGCTTTGAGATTTCTGACCAGGGTTGTTTCGTCAACCCCCCCTATGAGCCGCATGTCGATAACATTTTGTACAACTTCATGCAGTCCAGTCAGACCCTGAAGAGACCAGATTGCACTCCCTGGAGAGGTGCAAAGGAAAAATCCCCAGCGTTCATGCAAATACTGTTGGAGTCATGCAGCCACCACTCTGCACAGGTGGTCGATCTTTTTGTGTCCACAGGTTCGTTCTCTCCCTTCCGAATTGATTTTCTTTCACCAGTTCCATTTGCTTAAACCCCCCTACCAAACTGTTCATGTCCTCCTGTCTGATGCAGGAGCAACTTACCATGCATGCAAGGCAGGCGGAAGAAGCCTTTTTGGCATGGAGGGTGATTCTGACCTCTACAACACAGTGCTCCTCCCCCTTTTGTCTGGCTCCACTTCAGGCACACAGACTGGTCGGATTCAAATTCGAAATGATGACGATCCCGAAGATAAGCAGGTTGACAACGACTTTTCATGTGAGTAAGTGCTAAACCCACTTTGGGAGTCATACTCAATTTCTCAATAACATCAAAGTTACAGTAATAACTTTTTCAGGCTATCTTTCAGGAAAGGCAGCAGTGGATCTTCAGGAGATACAGTCATTTGTGGCGAGTCTGTTCTGACAGCCCCCTTTCCAATTTTCTGCTTCCTGGTTATGCCGAAGCAATGGCACTTCACGCGGCCGAGTCCCTATCCCCTGAATTTTTACTGCCCGGCCGTAGGTGTAGCCAGCGTAGATCCGGAGTTCTTAAATACTTAGACTTAGATGCAGAGGAAGTGGGGATACATTGTACTGACTCTGAGTCAGACTGAACTATGTTCTTTTACTATTCTGTTTCATCCTCTTTGGAAAACGTTGAATCCCCTTCCTCCACCGTAGTTGTTCTTTTGGAAAGAAAAATAATCAAAGAATCAACTACCATTTAAATTGTAATATGTATGAATCCATCTCACAAACCTCCCTCACTCTTGTCATATCCATTGTGCTTTCATCTACAGTGTATTCATGCGTGCTCCATTCATGAATGTTTTCCTTTGTTCAACATCCATTGTGCATTCATCCTCTGTACTCTTTAATCCATCCTACAAACCTTCCACACTCATGTCATATACGTTGTGCATTCGTCTAAAGTTTTAGTCATGCATCTTCTTGTCATGAATGTTTGTCATTGCTCAACATCCATTATACATTCATCCATTTGACTCTTATCCATCCCTCATTCATCCATCTACATTCATTTTTCACACTCATCCATCTGTTTATCATCCAACTGTACATTCATCCATCCTTTATTCAATGCCTTTTATTATGTCGTCCAGCTTGTTTCCGTGGTAAAGGGTGCCAATCCGCGGGAATACACTCCACTTCTTTCTGGGCGCGTGGTGACGCGGTCTTCAAGTGTGATGACGACTGAAGCAAGATAAATGGAAAATTATAAAAGATTGTGCAAAGGGTGATCGCAGCCATCTCCTCTCTCAGCATTAGAGTGTCTCCACTTCGATGAATAGTTAGTACCAAAGCACACAGAACCAAACAGCTGAATGTAATCATCCAAGCCTGATGTACACCTTAAATACTTCTGCTTAAGTTGATTAAAAGAAAAGTTTTACCAAGATAACACTCCCCTGCAAACTGAGTGTGTGGATGTTAGTCCTACTGCCAAGAAGACAACGAGTTTCCCCTCAATTCAAGCCCTTGGGCCACAGACTGAATCAAGGTAGTCAACCAACCAGGTTCTCTTCAACGCATCAACACCAGGGATGTGGCAACGTCCTAAATATGAGGAATAACCATCGAGCAAATGATGGCCATCCCGTGTAGATTGGTATCAAACATCACTATTTGCAGGAAAATAGACTCCTTCAGCAGCAGACCAGATGTTGTCAGCTGTCTTTTTCATCACACCGCACACCTACACAATTGCCACCCACCACCCAAGCTCTTTAAACAGCCTGGGCTGGACACAACTAATAAATTGTAATCTGAGGAAGTTCCTTCCACAAACATTTTGTTGCAGGTAGTGAGACTGTCCTAACATAAAAGAGACTATATTTGACAATTGCGAGATGAGTCCAAGCCGGAATAGAGAAACATTAACCTTGAGGAGCTACCTTGATCCATTTGGAATATTGCCTACTCTTTGGAGGTGCAAACCTCAACATGGCCACTTACAGTACAATAGAAAAGATATTATTTGTCCCCAAAAAACTGATGTCCCGGGGTACTCAGTTTCGCAAGATAGTGTCTGCCACCATGCTGGGTGGACTGGGTAAGCATACTTCCACTGGGTCCAACTGCTAGAAAGCCAACAGTGTCTAAACCAGTGGCCTATCTGCAACATCTGGTTGAAATGCGAAAGCACCTAAATATGAGTCTAAGCTGCCCATCATGTATTAAATTTCAGCCATACCTGCACCTAGGTGATTGACCGGCTAAGAAGCAAAGATTGAGAGCAGATGCAAAGACTCCAATGACCTGAAGACTAAGATACGATTTATTCCAGACTACCAATTCTGCAATAGTGTGACAGAGTATCATGACACATAAAATTTTGGCACGCATGTTTCTGTACAAAAGACCTGTCCAGTTACTGACCAAAGCTCACCTCTTGCTGACCGGCGACAATACGGCTGTATTTCTTGTCATGGCTATGGAGGTAACCATTCGTGTCCACATGCCGCAGCCGCACCTTTTGGTTTCTTAGCCACACATTGCCCTTTCCCTCTACCTCCAGCCTGCCACACCACCCCCTGTCTTCAGCGGTTCCCCTCAACAACTGCTCTACACTACAATATGAGATCAATCCTCCCTAGCAGAAACAACAAGGGGTATCAGCAGATACACTCAGATATAACAGAAGACATACAAATGGACGTGCACAAAACGGTTTCCTCAATCCCTGGCAGTGATGTCCACAGGAAGGTGGAATGCTTGCTTAAACAATAAAACAGAGCACATCAAACTAATGGTAAAGATAAATTCATTCACTGTTCCTGTGAACATTGAGAATGACATACGTACCGCATGTTGCCTGTGAGATAACCGCCTGGGAGTGTTCACTACCAGGACAGGAAACTCAGGACCAGTAATCTCCATCACACTCACAATGGACAACAACAATGCAAATACAAGGTGACTAAATGTTGATAAGAAACCAGGACTTGCCAGCTTGCTAAAAAACATAATATCCAATCCAGGAGTGACAATGTGGCACTTGTAAAACGGAGGAGCACATGTCGAAAAGGAGATACCTCCAGTTATCGCCTGTATCAGTTTGATCGTCTCCTCCAAAGGCACTCACCTGCATTCAGAATCAAACTCGGTGTCTCCTTACAAAAATTAAAAACTACTCACTTTCCATATTGCAACCCAGTTTCCACACATTGACAGGTTAATGAAACTGATGATGATTTCGACATGCGCATATCCTAAAAGTGTAGACTTCATGTGAAAGGACACCTTACTAGGAAGAAATGACTCTGTAGACTTGAGAAGACAGCCCATAAAAAGGAATGCTAGGTGCCCTTCTGTAGGTTGGCCCTGTCATCTGCCTGCAGATTGGTCGTGAAAATGGTGCATTTTGAGCCCTTATATTCTGATTACAGGTCAATGCCTCTGTCTGATTGATTATGTAGCTGCCTTCCCATTTGAGGAAATTGGTTGACTTCAGGCTGGGAACAGAAACCAGAGACCTGTTCGATGTAGTTTCGGTGGCAAAGACCGAGTATTGATGTGATCTATACTTCACATCTGAAACTAGAAGTCATTTTGTGAGCAACTGCAAAGAGAACAGTGTGGCACAGTGATATGGAATGTATACCTCAAGATTGCCAGAAATTGGGGACTGATGAAGGTGACTGTGGAGCCACTTGCGAGTGCGAACATGCTGGAACCGTACGATAGAATTGTTTGGGATCTCATCACCTTGCTTGGCTTCACTTTCAGCGGGACCCCGTACAATCTGTACCATCTTTGAGCACAACAGAACCATGCTAAGATACCAGAGAGCAAGGCTTGCATAGCTCCCACATTCAAAGCACCCACCAACAGAGTATAAGTCCATAGTAAAGCTTCGGCAACATTCTTCGGAATGCAGTCTACATTCCATAAGAACAAACCAGTAGGTAAAGCGAACACTCACCCAGTAACTGTTGGCGTCTTCAACACCTGGGAAGCCAGTAACAGATTGCTGTCCGCTGCCCGATCCATAAGGCACTTCGTGTGAATGCAGACGAAACTTGGTGCGCTCGTGCAACAATTTTATTACGCTCCCATGTGTCACCTGATCCAGATAAATCCATGAGTTTAATTTCAAACCCGCCATCTGCAAATCTGCTCCAACTCACAATGTCTCTGAAGATCTCCATACGACCCACCTCTTTGTTGCCCTCGGTGGAAGCAACGACAAGAGATGAGGCGGAGTTATGAAAGAATCCAAGAAGTGTCAGCACTGCCAGCGTCAACCACCCCATAGCCAAAGCCCCCTAAAACACCGATCCTGCACAAGCTGCACGTGAAAAACTCCTTGGAAATCTGAAACCCTAACAGTCTTCCTCGCTCCTTCAGATCCTTCCAGAAACAAGGCCTACACAACAACACATGCGCACAAGTCTCAAACTCTTCTTCCACTTCGATCCAAAAGGACAAAAGAAAACCTCCGACGGCCAGACGGACGGATGGATGTAAAACGAGGTTCCCTTACAACCGACACCTAAAAATGACGACGATGACGTGGTTGACGACGGCAACGTGGCGTGACGACGATGACGTGTCTACGATGACGTGGTAAATATGACGTGGCACTATGGCACCCTATTCCTGTTCTATTTTTCATGGTGTGCCTCATGGTTGTACGAGGTTTTAAGCCTTTCCCTTCAGTAATTCCAAGTGAATTTAAGTCCTATAAATAAGAATCCAATTAGAACTTTCTGTCTGTGTTAGAAAACCTAAGTATATAAACACATTCATCACATAGACCATGTAACTGACCCTATGGACGCAACAGTACATGTCCGCCTAGGCCTGGTTTTTTCTTTTGCAAACATATGACCCCTATAACCGCTCATGCCTGCCTTTTTTGCTCCCACTTTTGCAAATCGAGCAAAGGCCCAATACATGGAATTGTTCAAAAAATACTGCCTACATCTTTGGGCAATTCCCGTGCCACCATAAGCACCTATGCACCACTCCAAATTGAAATTCCGCCTGATGATTTCTGAGAGGCTGTTTCACCCAATGGGGGCCTCCACCACATATTTGGCAACAGAATGGTGGGTAGTATAAAGAGGCCCTTAGTGGAGACCGCCGTTCTTTTTTTTTTTTTTCCAAAACAGACAGAGGCCCTGGAAAAATATTAAGAGAAGTGGAAAAAATAACCACCCAAGGGCGTGACGGCTTGAAGTGGGGATACCACCCCGTGACAGAGTAAACCAATGATCAGAAGTGAATGTTTTTGCATAATGTTTTTCCATAGTAAGCAGAGCTGTTTTTCCGACCTCCGTTTGGAGTCGGAAAAAGCCTGGAAGTATTCTTGTCTTCTTTTTTTTCTTTTTCTTTTTTAAGGGAAATTTCCAGTGTTGGGAGGTTATTATCTTTTGTAAGACCCGCTGGTTTGGGGTTTTGGTGGTGTGAGGTTGTGGACATACCTGCCAGAGATCAGTACTAGATTTATTTAGGTTTTTACATAGCCAGGGTTACCAATCGAGCCCATTATTAACATTATTAAACAACATATCAATAACAACCAAACATGGATAATAACACACTCTTATCAACCCGGGGCCGGGTTTAAAAAAGTTTCTTCAACCATTTTTTAAGAGCGCCATATCCATAAAAAATTTATCCAAACTTGTAAAAGTGATGAGGAATACTAACTAATTAAATCAAAATATTATTTAATCATTAACTAATACAAATATTAATGTACTTATTTAGGTGGCTAGAATTATAAAGTTAGTAAATATTCCTAAGTACTTTAAGTAGTTTGTATTTTTAAGGTATGGTGTGTAAATTTGGGCAATGTTTGATAGCGTTTAAATATTAGTATCACTTGCTGATTTATTTTTAAGGGGGTAGTAAATCCCTGAAGCGACAGGGATAGGTTTCGAAACTATAATATAACATTTAATGTGACATGTCCAGCCACTTGATATTGAGGGCCTTACCACAAGAGCAACAGTGAGCTCGAGTGACATGGAAGTCCTTGGCTAGGATTGTAGCACGTGTATGTTATGGAGAGTAGGCCAAACCAACGCTACCGCATGAGCAGCAATCGGCACGGAACATATCATTGAGAAGCAAAAATGAATGACTCGGATGAGGGCCACCACGAGAAGGAACACATCAGACAAAGAAGTTCCCTAACATTTCGGATTTCCAGGCAATAGTCCCTGGAAATCCTACTTTCACGGACATAAGCATCACGTCACATTGCCGTCTAGCTGCCGTTCCTCCCGTGTGGTAGGTGAGGGTGTCAGTTTATGATCCATCAACCAATCAGCATGCCTTCAGCACGTTGCGGGGACTTCCTCTGCCGCTAGTGTCGTAAGGCCCCGATATGTGGAAAATCTAGTTTTTTTTAGCCCTCATAAATATCAATGTCAATATCACCAAAGCGTTATCCTAGCCTCCAAGTCTGGGTCTTAGCATCATTATCAGCTCAGGACTTAAACGGCGGGTAGGTTTTGAACAATTGGGTCCGGGTCCACATACCCGCATTGATACTTGTGTTGATACCCTCTACGGACTAGGTAGCCGGGGAGGCGAGACCGGGGGTATAGCGAGAACACTCTTGGTGTCCGGCTATACCCAGTAGCTGGTCAAGCCTTCCCGTCTACCGGACACAACCCAGTGGTGGTGGGCTACGGCGAGTGACAGGCCTGTCCAGGACAAATTAAACTCTGCCACGTTGACAAAATGCCTCCAAACCTCGGTTATGCACCCAATACCCTCCCAACACCGGAAATTTCACTCGGGAAGGGCCGCTGGGCTGTAGTGTAACATCCGCTCAGGAATCGGAATATCCAAAAAAATAAAATAGGATAGGAGGAAAGTAGGCCGGTCAAGGATTTCCACGTTTCATGCACTCTCGAAGAGGTGGACCGGTTTAGGGTTTTGTGTTGGTCATGAGATACTTACGTGGGAAGGGTGAGGGTACGTTGGTTTTGATGCGTGCAACCTTGTGATCTTGCCGTGTTTTCTGTGGTTGGATCCAAGAAGGAGGAGCAAAGAAAGCGGAGGAGGAGGCGGTCGATCGGAGCTTGATTGTTTCATGTGTATTGGTCGCTACAAGATTTGGAGCTGCAGCATGTGCAACAGCTGAGAGGGAAGGGGCAGGAATGCAAACGAAGGCAGCGGCAGCAGAAGGACGGCTACATGCAGGCAGCGGTCCGATAGTAGGTTTGGTGGACGGTGCGCACAGAGCACTGGCAGGGACCGTCGACGAGTCCATCGCAACGCCCGGCAGTAACAATGCCGTGCGGTCCGCCACCGTGGTCCAGGAGGCGCAAGTGAGGGAGGTGGCGCGCCCCTCACAGATCAGCACCGCGTCCCAGCTCCTTGCCGGTGGAGTTGCCGGCGCTTTCAGCAAAACTTGCATAGCGCCTCTTTCCCGCCTCACCATTCTCTTCCAGGTATCTCTTAGTCACTGGAGCCTCCTTAGTGTATGTATTCCCAAGTCAATTTTGTTAGATACCTTATGCAATACTACCATCCCAATAGCCTACTTTCGGTTGTCTGCATGACGAACCGCTTGAAATGACATCTACGGAATTGACAGCGGCAGTTTGACCCGTTAGAAGGCCTTTCATGCGTGGTTCTTTGGGGAAATCGTGTACTTCAGCCTCATCGATTTGGTGACTGCGAGATCCATGCATAATACCCTAATATGTCAGTGACTGAATACATAATCTGCTCGACCTTGTCAGTTGATTTGAGGCTCAAAGTCATCCAGGGAAACTCCGTAGATGAGAGGGGTGGGAGAGTGCTCGGCTTGAAACTGAAGTGCAATTTTCCGAAAGAGCTGTCAAAATCCTCTGCTGCCTTTACATAATTAGGGCTGAAGATCGGATAAAGTTTGTCTAATGGAAAGGGGCATATGGTAGTTCTACCATATCTAATTTGACACTTTCTTTGAGCTGAACACCATGAATCTTCAGACCTGCTTAAGACACTGTAGGAAAAGATGAGAGAGGAACTATGACAAGTGTTCTGAAAGTGGGAGAGATGGGATTTTCAATCGGGAATATGCAAATAGAAGTTTATGAAACCCAAGAAAGATGATCTAAGTATGGCAATGGATGAGCTATTGGAGCAAAGGGGTTATATGTGTTCTTGTGTCCTATGATGGAGCTTTCTCTGGTTCTGATTTTTTATTTTCTATTGTTTGGGGGGTGGGCCATGGCATCAAAGGTCCAAGGCATGCACTCAGACGGTGCCAAGTTAAGCCGCCCCAGAATTCTCACTGAAGCCTCAAGAATATTGCGGGAAGAAGGGTTCAGAGCGTTTTGGAAGGGCAATGGAGTGACCATTGTGCATCGGCTTCCCTATTCATCCATCAGTTTTTTCGCTTATGAGCAGTACAAAATGGTGAGGCATTTCCTGCTATCCTTCCTTGGTGAACCATTGCAACTGTGTTGTTTATTGCCGCTGGGACTTAAGTGAAGTCGTGTCCTCAAGGATTTGTGGAGTTTTACCCGAAATATGTTCATAATTGAAGTGGGTTCTTGAATTGTTGTGACAGACATGGGAAATACTGATTGCAAATGGCTACTTATTTGCAGTTTTTTAGGAGATTTTTGGGCATAGAAGGAAGGCAAGAGAGCCTTGGAGTGGGAATGGGTACACGTTTGTTTGCTGGCGGTGGAGCTGGTATCACGGCTGCATCTTTGACTTACCCTTTGGACCTGGTTCGAACCCGCTTGGCAACACAAGTGAGATTTATGAGTGCCATACCTTTTCAGTGTGAAGAAGCTATAACCCACATAAGGCTAATGCTGCTTATCAAGTCCTGAATGAACAGTAGTAAACTTCAAGGGTGCTTTGGAATTGGGTAGAGCGGCAATAGTTTTTGCACCCAGCTGGTGTCTTAACAGATTTTTCTACCACGCCTGATAGATGGGTTATCTCAGACTCCATCTTGCCGTGTATCTGAACATTCGAGTGTGAGAAATCTGTTGTAATTTAGTGGCAGGTTCGCTTTGCCTATTTCTTTTGAATAGGTGATTGAGAGAGGAAAACAGCCTGTTCCTCTGGTTAAGATCTTTTGTGAGCCGTTATGTCCACCTCCAATTTGTCTTCATTCTATGTTTTAAGCAATTGAAACAGTTCAAGTTGGACGTTCTCTCAAGTTGGACCGTGGGGGGGATTGTGGCAGACAAGTGACATGTACTACAGGGGCATAACACATGCACTGATAACAATCCATCGTGAGGAAGGTTTCAAGGGCCTCTACAAGGGCTTAGGTCCCACTCTGTTGGTAAGTGATCTTATGACTTCTGCTGATTTTTGTTAAGTTTACTGCTTAACACATTCCTTCAAAACTTCTTCCCTTCAGTTTTACAGCAACTTGCTAGGAAGGGAGTTAGAGTAATTGTGTTCACTGAAGTTGTCCCTGTAGTGTTTGTTCATGCTGGGATCCCCAGTTTGATCATTCAGGGTGGAAGATCTAGCCAAATGCTTAAGGATGCCCGTTACACAAGTAAGATATTTTTGTTATGATGTTGTTTATACCTAAATGTCCATCACAGGGGTCTGTGTTTTAGATGACGCGTTGCATCTAGGGAGATAAAAGTTTCTTGTCACCTTTGGTCACTTTTTGAATGCCACAGCTTTCCTCAAGTGCTTTGAGCTGAGGCTTTAGTGTGTATGAGAGACAAGGGCTGGGACCCATCCCCTTAGATTTGAAGCCTACTTTGAAGTGTGGACAAAACCAAGTGATTGACCATGTGATTTTTCTTGTACACTCGAACATGAATGAATTAACAGTGATCTTGTGTAAATAATGTACCCAAAAGATATAGCAACTAGCAGCTTTGGCTGATCCCCGTGGTAGTCAGGGGAGAATTTCAAACAAAAGCCTGGCTGATAATGGAATCCGGGAACACGTTACTACTGGTATGCATGCAGGTAAACGTCCGTCGGGCATTGCTGAAGGGTTCCCAAGTCACATAACGGGTGGGGTTCCAGTGATGCCCAACCGGCTCTTGCCCGCATGGAAGGCCAGATATGATGCAGTACACTGTTTAAGCCTTTCGGTAGTGAAGATAGTTCTTGACCCTTATGTTTTTGACACCAAATGCAACTAATTAAACCTCAGATAGGGTGCTTAATGCCCAACTTCTGTGTGTCTTTCTCTCCTTCCTCTCTTAGTTTGTGACGTCTGATGATGACAATTGCATTGTATGTTGTCTTTCTCCTTTTTTGGTTTCCTTGCCTAAGACTGGTTCTGCTCTGTCCAAACAGGGAGTGGGGCCCAACATTGCAATAAATTTTTGCGTCTATGAAACTCTGAAGTCAATGTGGGTTGCTCGAAGGTCAGTCTTCTTTTTCTGTGCTGATTCTTTCCTTGCTCGTTGTACTGATGAAAGCTTGATAGCGGTGGGATATGATATTCACGGAGACGTTTTTGGCCTTTACTCACCGCTCTTTCTGCAGTTTGCCTTAAGCCCACTCCCATAACCTCCTCTATGTAGTGAACCATTTTACAACTTGAGACATCCTGAAAGGAGCTCTTTGTCCATCGACGAGGACGGTATCCATTATCCACTCCTCCCAGCATCCAGCAGTGGAACATCCCGCCTTGTTTCTCTCATGACAATTGGAGTGGTTGTTGGCCTTTATGAATTGCAACCTCATCCAACCTGTTGCACATCGTCATGCACAGAAGATGCTACATGAGGCTAGAGCGCCTATATTAAGGTGGCTCACCAATTTGTGGCCAAGTCTTTGCATCAGCACTTTGTGCTGAGCATGAGGTCGAGAGCTTTTCTCAGACTAGTTGTCACCTAGTGCCCAGGGCCTGATTGATTGTTCAGTGCACCTGGGAGGCCATGTGTCGGTTCAATTATTTCTGGTAGTTGAGCCAATTTGGTCACCAGACTAGGGTAAGGCAAGTAAGTTGTGCACTTGTTGTAGTGGATTTGGGTTTCCATACCATGCAGGCAGCTTATTATTGAAGCGTGTTTGAAAATGCAGGCCAGATCAGTCTCCCGTACTTGTGAGCCTTGGGTGCGGCAGCCTTGCTGGGATTTGCTCTTCCACAGGTAGAAAGCTACTCTGTCCAAGTTATTTACTACATAGCTTCACCTGATTTACATTTGATTGAACAAACTGTCTCCACATTAGCTCTTAGTTTGTCCCTTTGGTTATGGAAAAATGGAAAGGAAGGGGGTGGATTTGTTTGGTAAGGGGCTAATGGGAGAGATTGAAGCGGGGGTAGATTATGTTGGTTACAGAAGACAAAAGATATTGACCTTTCGAATAACTGGCAAATGCAGCAACGTTCCCAATTGATTTGGTGAGGCGGCGTATGCAATTAGAAGGGGCAGGGGGACGAGCTTTGGTGTACAAGTCAGGGCTGGCTGGTACATTCAAACACATAATCCAGACAGAGGGGTGGATTGGGCTATATAGGGGAATAGTACCAGAGTACTTCAAGGTCATTCCCAGCGTTGGCATTGTGTTCATGACTTACGAATTTATGAAGCGACTGCTGCGGCCCCGACCATGGGATGGCCTCTAGGAGGGCAACAGGATTCAAAACTAGGTATTGCACGAGGTTTCCTGTGCAATTTGTGAACAGTGGTAGATGGACCTCAGTAGAAGGTAGAGAATACACATTTGATGCAGCTGGTGTTTAATTGAATTTAATGCAGCTGACACTGGGAATTGTTGCCACCTGATCAATGGCCCTATCTCATGACTGTAGATTAGCCAGACAAATACCTTAATTCGCCCATATGAGGGAAAAATTTTGAGACTTTTGCGGACCCGCTTTCTCCAACATTAGTGGCTGGTTAATGTCCTTGCTGTAGCACATTCCATCCCCGGTTACATAGTGAATATTGCATTAAGCACGGCCAGAAAGCTGGGCACAGAAAGATCCTTTGTAGGGAAAAAGTCTAGCATTTCTTGTGGTTGTAGGTCAAAACTATGAGTGGCAGTGCAGCTGTGCAGCTCCTAAACCTTTGCAACCAATAAATAAGTACCCAACATCAGTTGGGGGGGAAAATGATGTAATTTTTAGAATATTGTTTTTTTTAAGAAATTGACGGCACACAATGTGCATATCTTCCTCCTGCACCCACCAGCCAATTTCCAGGACAATCAGCCCCAAATCCACAAAACACCACTTGAATGTGGGACCCTTTAGCAGTTTTTTAAAGATTTGAGTGATGGGATCAACTCCAATTGAGGCTCAGTCATCCCCTTGGGATCCCTCATCCAACAAGCCAAAAACCATCCAATTTGGCCAACACATGGAGTGCTACTACTGGGTCAAACCTGGTCAGATCCCCTAACTAACACACACATGAAAAAGATAGAATTACCTTCATCAAAGCTTGACCCCCCTTGCTTGCGTGATGAGACAATTTTGCTTTAACTCGAAATTGAGGCAATCAATTCTCCAATCCTGGCAGTGGTGCACGAAAGGGACCACTCTATGATTCTAATCTCATAAAAATTGAAGCAGATCTGAAAACCCAATTTCCGTTTAAATGGGTCCTGAAGCCCGTTTTGGGCATGGTGGGCTTTTAAGGGTTAACGTATCATTCCCATCAATAATATATCCATCACCAATTTTTTGGAAGTCTGGGACCTCATATATCAACTGAAGATAATAGGAATAATGCAAGAACTTAATGCACATGTGCAACCTCTGACAGGTTGGTATGCCGATTTCCGGCGTGTCAAATCTTCCCCACCCTCTCTTGAGAGTGACATGGAACTGAAAGAGTGTCAACTCCAGTCGGGGTTACATCAGGTTACACGACGAGGTGTGTAACTCCACTCGGGGCTACACAGAATGGAGTGTAACTCCAATCGGTGTAACCCACACTTGGTCTCGAAATTGGACGAAGTCCAAATGGTTAAGTATAAAATGGACCAACCAGAGTTACATGAGAAATCGGGGTTTCAGAGGGTTACACCAAGTGGAGGGTTACATGGAGCAGGGTTACACTGCCAGAGCCTACCATCAAGAATTGAACCCGGATCACCTTACCATCACGCTACCCACAACAGCTTGCAACCCCCTTCGGATTCATAAGTATTTATAATAGTGATAGGTAATACGGGGTGGGGAGGATTTGACAGGGGCCCCTCCGGAGGAGCCCAGGTTGCCGAGGTTGCCGGAACCCGGCGAAAGTACTGTCAGATCACACGCGTCCATTAAGTTCTTACATTATTCCTATTGTCTTCCCCATAATAATAAGGCAGAGGAGAGAGATTCCACTGGGAGCCAACAGTTCTTAAGAGAGAGGGGGGGGGGGGGGGGGGGGGAACATTCTCATAACAGTTAGGTCAAAAATATTGTTCTGTCAGTTTTTCTGCAGGAAAACAAATCCCTCCTTCATTGCAAGTCCCTGGGAAGTTTGAACTCAGAACCATCTGCGGTTTAACTGACCAGCGCTGCAGGCTCATAAGATGGGTTAGGGTTGTCTGGAGAATTTTGGAAGAGAGGTGTGGGAAAGAAGAGCCTGCTCCGGGAGAGCCATACATCATGGCTCTCTCTGCAGTGCAATGCAGGTATGTCACGGAGGAGTGCGTGCGGGAGTGGAGGGCAACTAACAGTGCCCGCAAGATTCTTGTGGATGTGGTGCCTGCGCGATTTGTCTTTGAGCTTTGCCAGACAGTGGTGCGTAAGCTTTTGAGTTTTTGTTTCGGTTGGGGGTGTGGGATGGGGAGTGTTTTGTCTGGAAGTTGCACTATCCAAAAATGTAGGCTGCAATTACATCACTCTACTGTGCAGGTACGGGGAGAGCTACCCTTCACAAAATGCCGGGTTGCACTAGATGCTGTGAATCTGGCCGAGCCCTCTTCCAAGGAGGAAACAGCATCTCTCCTTGCAGATGCTGTTGCTCATTTGGGGCAAGAAGTAGGCCACACCCTCCTTTGGCCCCTCTCTAATTTCCTGTTGATACATTAGGTCTTGCAGAGTCGCTGTCGTAAATTTGGCCCTAGCAGACACTCAAATGCTGCTATGCCACATGAATTTGGAGAGAGAGAGAGAGAGAGAGAGAGAGTATTCATAAGACGTTGTTTGCCGAAGCCTTGTGGCCATTAGAGAGAGAGAGAGAGAGACTTACAGCGTCTAAATATGCCTTCGAGGGTTGCCTGATTCTAGTGTGTCTCGTGAGGTCTTAATATTATATGTGAGGCAGTAGATGGTTTGTGGTAACGGCGCTAGTCTTGACTGGAATCCCCCCCCCAAACGAATGGCATTCTCTTTGGCAGATAGCAGACAGTGAAAACTATGTCTTAAGGCTTTGTTCGCCAGCAGTTTGACATTTTCAAGGTGGTGATTGTTGTTACCAGAATGTTTGGTAGTAACTAAGGCTGTATTTGTCATCTTTTGCAGCTCACTGTGCCTGGTGAATTTCGGAGTCGTTTGATAGAAGCTGTAAGTGGAGAGCTCTTCTTCAGTTTTCTTGATTTCTGAGGTGGAAGCTGGTCCAGTATTGTTCAATGCATGCTTAGGCAACAAGTTTGATGGGCTGCGAGAACCGAGGCCGTTCATATCTGCAGTGTTTTGATCTCTTGTGGATTTCAATGAAATAATTATGAGGGATGATATAGCTTAATGTACACTATCCATTTGGAACAAGCCTGAAAATCTGGAGACTGGATTGAGGGATGATATAGCTTATTGTACACTATCCATTTGGAGCAAGCCTGAAAATCTGGAGACTGGATTGTTCAATAGCTTACACTCAAAGCTGTGACAATTCTCTGGTTCGTCAATGAGAAGTTGTTGCAAGGATGTCCAAAGAACTGATTGGTGATTAGCATGTACTAAATTCTTAAGCTGTCTGAGGTCGTCTGTGTGGATCCATTGGCAGTTGGCAAGCAGGTGAACTATCTTCAATCTGTGAGTGTGTGGGTTTCGAAGTTGGTCGTTTGCGTGTCATCAGATCATACCATTTATTTGGCCTTCACTTTGTCCTGGCCTTGCAGCTAAGTGTGATTGTTATTGCTGGACAGGCAAAATGGCTGGTGGATTCAGGCTTGGTGCCTGTCAAGTTGCTGCAGGAACGCTGCGAGGTAATAAACTATCATGGAAATCTGGTTTTGCCACTCCTTCCCTCTGTCCTGTTTTGGGACTGTAGAGACATGACAGCCTGACAGAGAAGCTTATGCATGCAGAGACGAAATCGACCAAGTTAGCAAGACTAAAGCAGGGAGCTTGAAACTTCGGTAGCTGATTCTGGTTTGTAATAGTTGGGAAGCGAGAAAGATGAGGGTGGATCTGATTGACCCCATAGTCTTGCAGAGGCCCTGCCATGGAATGATGATAGCAGAGCAATGGTTTTAGGAATGTGTAGGTGTTCTAGATAGACATGAAGGCAATTAAGCTAGAGTTGTGACTCACGTTGTCAACATTTTCTGGTCTAAGAAATGTGAAGGTACCGACCTGTGCAAGGAAAGTCTGTATGGAATGCCAGAGTAAGTTGTTATCTGATTGCTAGCTGTATTTGGGTTAGAATTCAAGGTTTCATCTTTTGCCCATCAGACCTGAACAGTTGTATTGGTGTTGCTTTTTTTTGGCATGATAACAGGCAGAGTTTTTGTGGGAGGCTGAAATGATCAAGATCAAAGCTCCTGATTTGAAATCTAAAGAGGTATGCTGCTTTTCCTTCTGCCGTTCTTAAGTGGATTTGAAGTGTTGTAGGCAGGGAGAAGATTGATTCATGGTGTTTTGTGTGTTAGATAGCCCTCCCAGCTTTTCTACCTTGTTATCCTAAGGGGATAGAGAATGCAGGGCACCTTCAACACACTTAGAATTTTGTCGCTACAGGTAGACAGGGTCTTTTCCTGGTTCTATCACCTCTGTGTGCCTAATCTGGAAATTCAGTTAGTGAGTGAGCTGGTTTGTTTGGTGATTCTTGTGCAGCTGGATATGTGCATAAAATAAATTTCCAACATCTAGTAGTAGAGTCTGGGATGTGGAACAGAGAGTTGAGGTGAGTTTGGGAAGTTGGGATCACAGGTTCGAGTAAATACGAGGCTTCTATATCAGCAAACAAAGTTCAACCTTTTACGGGAGGAGAGTGAGGGCTATGCAAAACTGGTATACACACAACACCCACCCACCCGCCCACATTCTCTGTCTCTCTGTCTCTCTCTTGTGCTCTAGAACAGCTAACATGGCTGTTCTGGGTGAGTTTGGCGAACCACCCTTGAGCTCTCGACGTGATGAGGTCGTCAGATGCTGGTCAGTTGAATTGCACGCCTAATACCAGATACCCTAAGATGATCTACTCTATTTCTTGGAAGCAAAACTGTCCTATTATGCAGCCTACGTCCTGGTGGGAGAAGGTAGAGGAGATTTTTACCTGAATATTAGGCAGGAAGAACTGACCCTACTGGAGGGAGCCCCTCATAAAGGTAGTGTCTGTTCTCTCTTGTTCCGCCCAAACTGGGTGCGGGGTCTATGACCACAAGGCTACAGCAAACAATGTCTTATGGGTACGTTCACTCTGTAGTTATTTTGGTAAGTCCCACTACTGGAGTGAGCCCCTCACAAAGGTAGTGTCTGTTCCCTCTTGTTCCACACAGACTGGGCGCAGGGTCTATGGCCACAAGTCTACGGCAAACAACGTCTTATGAGTACATTCTGTAGTTATTGCCTGTTTTGGTTTTGGAGGGGAAAGGACACTTGGAACAAACTTCATGAACTGGCTACCTCGGCCTTGACCAGATGGGATTGGCATCCAGAGACTGGCCTTCTGTGCATTTATGGGAGTAGCTGAGAACTCAATGTCTAATGTGCCTTCAGAGGTTGAATCTTGCTTGTACTGCTGGAGGGGCGCCTAGAATCTACAGGCACTTACACCTCTTGATTGTTTATAAGATCATCTTGAGTTTGAAAGGAGTCATTAGCTTTTAGCAACGTTGTGTTCTTATTTTTGAAATTTCTAGCTCATAATCACCATGCATTTTGTTGATGAAGACATTCTGAGTGTTGAGAGCAAAGTTTATTCAGAATTTTATTTTCTCCTGGTTTTCTGCAGTTGACGCTACTAAGCCAACGAGGCCCTGATGGTTTGACAGAGCAGACGGCCCCTACAGTGATCAGCACCATCAAGGTTTGTTTATTTTTATCAAAGATGCTTAGAATTAATTGGATGTCAGGGTTGGTTCATGATTGTTGCTAGAGAGATAATTACCTCAGAGACTTGCTTTCTGTAGCCTTTGAGAGGGGCTCTCATGTGGATGAGTACCAGCTGCAGGATGTCAGAAGAATGTAGACTGTCCTTCCCCGTCATGCCCTCACATTGTGCACATGGGTTCTTTAATTCTCGACCTGTACAAGGTAGGCAGGATACTCATAGTTGTAACTTCTGCCCAGTGTGGAAAGACTCTTTAGGGAGTTGAAGAGGCGTAGACAGAGTATATCGCTTGTGGGGAGCCTATGGACAAACAACCAAAGATTCCCCTTAAGAAGATACCAAACGCTGACGAAGTGCCTTATGAAGGTATGCCAGTCACTTGTGGTGTTCAAAGATGAATGCCTAAGGCATATAGTGGGACCGGAAATCTCTAAAACTCAGAATAGGTAGTTGTGGCTTGCCAAGTAGATAATGTCTTTCTCATTCCAGATTGAGAAAGTGGGCTTTTAGATTGGAACAGATGTTACTGTCTGTCGACAGCGGAGTGTCATTCTGTGTCTAACCAAGTACTTGTTCACTTTGCAGTCTTTGATTGGTCACTTTGATCTTGACCCCAATCGTGTATTTGACATTGTAAGTGATGCTTAACTTCTCTTCATATTAGTCTTAAGTGCATCTTTCGTGCCTCATGCCACCATTCTTGTCAGTTTCCTCTATTTTTGGCATAGGGTTTAGCCCAAGAATGCTCTGTTGGAAGAGTCAACACATGCTAAGGTGAAGTGCCATTGATCGTTTGGGGCAGGTGTTGGAGTGTTTTGAGTTGCAACCGGACAACAACACATTTTTGGAGCTTATACCTTTGTTTCCCAAGGTACATTCTTAATTGTGTTTGACCTCCTTGTCAGTCAGCCCAATTATATAGTGGTCAAATTCAGTAAGTTTAGGTTTTCCTGAATGGTGCTAGTAAGCTTTCATTGATTAACTTTGAGGACCAAAGAACTGAGGCAGACCGTATGATTTGGTTTTTCCCCCAGAAATGGTGGGAAGTTAAGGGGTAAGGTGCATTCCTCTTTTGAGTGTCAACACTGGGACTTGGTGGGTATGCCTGAGGGTGTAACTTTGGGAATCAGGTAGGCATTGAGAAATCAGACATCTGTGAAAACTTTCAGGGGTTACAGACTATGAATAATAAATGTGGCAGTTGATAGGCTCAGTCTTGGCTTATTGAGTGTGTTGTTTTCAATGATGGTTACTGGGGTGTCCTAAATTACCATGTCAGTTTTGAGAAGGCCATAGTTTCTCCTGTGGGGTCTATACGCAGACCACTGTTGTTGTGTCTAACTGCATGAGTGGGCTGTGTTGGTGGCCTGTGACAGTCGCACACATCACATATTCTTGGCTTCAAGTTTCAATATTACCAGCGACCTGACGTCGAAGATCCAGTGCCTAGTTTTTTGTACAGATTAGCAGCTGCATTGATCAAAGCAGACTGCATAGACCTAGATAGCATGTACGTCACCTGCTGCCCCTCTGCTTGGTAGCCACGTTTGTTGCCAGTGGAAGTATTTTAAAGGAGTGGTTGTTTATTGATCACATTCGTAATCTCGACTTGCAAAGCTAGTATAGATGTACATCACCTAGCCCATTAGTAGGGACTGATTTTGGACCAATGGTGGCTGCGGTGTTTCTCCTTGGAACTGCAAAGGGAGGACCTCACAGTCACTGCTGCGAAGCCTAAGCCACCATGAGGCAGTAAGTTTACTCTGATTGTACATGTAATGCTGTAGCGTTTAATTCAGTGCTGTGCTGGAACACAATGTAGATTGTTTCATAGACACTTTTCGTTTTTGTGGGGATATCTGCAGTTCTCTGGGGCCTGTGGGTTGGGGTTATGTGACAAGGCCTGGAAGTAATGTGATCTCTCTCTCTCTCTTCTTCTACTCCTACGTCCTATGAGTACATTCTCTTCTACTCCTTACTTGGTTGGTTATACATCAAGATGTTGTGGCCATGTTTGGATGTCTTGTGTTGGTTTGCTTGGAAATAGATACGCACATTTGTTGCCAAAGGATGGAGAGGCGTTTGAGCAATATGAAGAAGTTTCAAAAAAACGCATGGATGAGGTATATGTTCTCCAGACTCCTTTGTCATTGATTCTCTGCATGGGCGGCCTTAGTGACGTAAAACATCATGACCACCTGACACATGAGTCTTTTATATATATGAATAATACGTCAGTTTGCACCTAAATGTCCACTCTTGAAGTCAAATCCTTGAACCGGCTTGGTGTACATCTAAAGATGCTTTTTAAAGCAAAGAAATCATTTTGTCCCAGCATTAATACGCCGTGCTACAGCAGTCTCTAATAGTTGGCGATGTCTTGACTTTGGGATTTTCCCAACCATTTAGAACAAGAGATAAATACATATGGCTCATGTCTTTCATCCTGCTTGCTCCCATTTCCATCACTGAGATACAGTGGATGCCTATATCTCCTTGGTTTGCAGGCTAACAGGATAGGGAAGATCAACTTGGCAGCTATAGGAAAAGATCTTATGGAAGATGAGAAACCTGGGGAGGTCACAATTGATTTGTATGCGCCATTGGACATGGAGAGTGAGGCAGTGGCAGAGCGGGCAAATGAGCTTTTGACTAACCAAAAGCTGGGGCTTCTTATTGGCTTCCTCTCTGTAGACGACTGGTGAGTATGTTGCTTGTTTGACTGTAAATATGCCAGTTAGGTCTTGAGGTGTCTCCAAATGACGTCCTTTCTGAACAATGAGGTAGGTTGTGATGGGGGTTGAAGTTCCCAGAAAGTATGAATTGGCTTCAAATAGCTGCAGTTACTGTACAGCCTCAGGACTTCCGTTGTGGATGCTGGCCATGCAATACAGCTGGTTACATAGTTTGTCGTGATGCTATTTTGTTCCAGTCAGATGTGAAGTTGGATTATTGGTGCAGGCCTCATGCACATGTTCTGTTTGAGCGTCTGGCTCCTTTGCATCCGGTTGCTCTTGACCAGATTTGCAACGGGCTATGCAGGTATGTAAGCTCGTAAAATTGTAACTTCGAGTAGCATATTGCTGTCATTGCTTTTCAGCAGATGTCTTGTCTGGAAACATATTTGTACTCTGTGTGTCGTCCTCACATATTTGCTATATTAACAGTTTTGTGGTGGAATGTGCAAGCAGAGCAATTGAAAAGGCTATTGCCCCATACTATGGATATGTGAGACCTGTATATTTGTCCAAATTGGGAGTGCCAAATGGTGGGGATGTTGAAATGACACCGGCCAGCTTGCCAGAACTTCCAAGGGACTTGTTTCAAATGCTGTCATGTATCGGGCCTTATCTCCACCGCGATGTACTTCTCCTTCAAAAAGTAAGTGAGACAGAAACAGGAAGCCAGATACAGCCAGACAGACTCTCATTATATCAGTTGGTACATTGAAAGATTATTAGACCTTTTCCTTATATCAAAGAATGTATGGGTATGTACGGTTTCAGGTTTGCCGCGTATTACGAGGGTATTATTCAGCAGCTTCTTCGTCAGCGTTGCATCCAACCCAAGTTGTGGGTGCTCAAGACAATGGAGAAATTGAGAAAAGAGACGGACGTCAGGCTCTGAAAGAGGCTCGATTGCGCTTGGAGGAGGCGCTGGGTGCTTGTCTTCTTCCTTCATTGCAGCTTTTGCCAGCCAATCCAGCTGTTGGGCTTGAAATCTGGGAAGTTATGAGTCTTCTACCCTATGAGGTGGGGTTTTCTGTTTCTCAGATTACATTCCATGAACAGCTTGTCGACTTAAAAAGGCTTGCCTGTTGTTATGAGCCGATGGCTGACTGGCGATTACTAGCGATTCCTATGTTCTCTTGTTTGCTGATTTGTTGAGTTCGGATATGGTTACACAGTTGTGTCTTTGGACAACCTTGAAGGATACATTCATTGGTGGGAATGGGGGAGTGCAGGTGAGATATCGACTGTATGGGGAGTGGGATAAAGAAGATGAGCACATTCCCATGGTCCTGGCAGCCCGCCAAACGGCTCGGGTAATCTCCGTCAAGTTCATGACGTGAAATGCTTTCTTCCATAGCAAATATCCTGTTTTCTCTTGTCTTTGCCGTTATGTCCTCGCAAAGAAGTCCATATTTGTGTATCTTTTTTTTGGTCTTGGAGAGCTGACATTTTCATAGATGTGTAAAACTTATGTGGGGTGGTTAATGGAGCAGCTTGACACGCGACGCATTCTGAAGAGGCTAGCCAAGGAGAATCTCAAGCAGTTAGGTCGTATGGTTGCTAAAATAGCACATGCCAACCCGATGACAGTTCTCCGGACAATTGTTCACCAGGTATGGTACCTCGTTGTCTTGGATACTACCTCGTTTATTCCTTTATACCTTGTATAAGGATTGACATGCAGGCAATATCTGGTTGTTTATTTACTTTTGTGGATATCCATTGAGTGATTGCTGGCAATGGTTGCAGATAGAGGCATACAAGGACATGATTGCGCCGGTTGTTGACGCTTTCAAATATCTTACACAAGTAAGTCTCTTTGTTTGAGTGAGGTAAGAAAGAGAAAACAATTGATAACGTCCAGGGGAAGCTCGAAGAGCTTATGGCACCGAAGAAAGGAGTAAATAAGAAATTGGCACTCTCAACAAGCAGCCCGAAAACTATGATCCAACATCAAGAGAGCATCAGGCTTCTCTGATTCTCATAATGAAAGACCTGAATGAGGGTTTGGCTGTCCCTGAACAGGCAGGAGTAGTTGCGGCTGATTTCAGAGGTAGACTGGACAACTACATGCAATCAGGGAGTGAGCTGAGCTGTAAATTTAAGTTGACTGTTTGGAACTGACATGGACTGTTTTCTGCTTCTGCTGCAGCTGGAGTATGATGTCCTCGAATATGTTGTCATAGAGCGACTGGCACAGAGTGGCCGTGAAAAGCTGAAAGACGATGGCCTTAATGTGTCTGATTGGTTGCAGTCACTTGCCTCTTTTTGGGGCCATCTGTATGTTCCGCTTCTCTCCTTCTTTTGTATTTATTTTCTTTCTTCTCTGTGGGGTCTCCTGCTTATGCTCTTGCAGTGGCTTCCATGAAGGTTTTTACGCTCCTTCAGCAGCCTTTACAATCTCTACAGCTCAGCATGGATTTCCACAATTTTTGGATGCGATTACTTCTGCAATAGCACCTGCAATTTGGTCCTTCAAAGGACAGGTTTCCTCTCTCGGAAGTTATATATATCAGTTTAATCTACTGCAACCTATAAGATAAGACGGCTACTTCGAGCATGGTTTCTAAGCTAGAGGACCTGTGCTCAAGGTAGGGTTCCTACTGCAGATGCAAGAAGTATCCATCAATGGAGCTGCGGGGGCTTTTTCAGTACCTTGTCAACCAACTGAAGAAGGGGGAAGGGATTGAGCTTATTCTGCTTCAGGTAATTTGACTCAATTCAGTATTATGTCTTAGAGGACTTACACTTGGATCTTAAGCTTGAATTGTTGCCAATTGGTGAATCAGCTCCAGAAGACGGTAGTGCATGGCATGAACACGATGCATTGTATGGACCAAAAGAATGTGATTCCTAGTACAGTGTCTCAAATGGTTGCCGAGACGAAGTGCCTCTTGAGGTGAGCAGGGAAGCACTTCTGGTCTTCACACCTTGTCGGAAGACTTGGCCTCCGAAAATTTTTGTCTCTCTCTTTTATCAACGCTGACTCTGAAAATTGCTGTGCAGGAATTGATGCAGCAGATGGCGAGTGTGGAATATACCGAGAATGTGACTGAAGACCAGTTGGAGGCGATGGCAGGTGGAGATGCTATACGTTATCAGGCCACAGCGTTTGGTGTAACCCGGAACAACAAGGTATGCTGGATGGAGGGGCAACACGTGCAAAGCTGGTGTGGGTTAGGTTCCAAGTTTAGTTGCAAGGACATTGCTAACCCAGCTATAAAATGGGGGCCCTGGTCAACTGGTCAACTAATGTGTGCGTACCTGGGGACATTTGAGTCCTTGGGGGTGGTTTGGGCAATTGAGTTGCCGCGGTTACGGCTGTTAGAAGGTCCAAACGGAATGCTGTAGTCGATCGGTGTAATTGACACAATAATTTACGCTTGCTTCAGCAGGAGTCAATCTTTTTTCTTACATTGACAAGTGTATGATTGATTGTGGGCAGGTTATTGTGATGTAGATCCGTTCCGATCACCCGTGTAGGTTTTTAGCCCTCTATAAAACAGTAGGTTTTAGTGGCTTGAACTCTTTTAGGGCTGTCAAGTTGGAAAGTTAAGCATGAGTTGTTGGTGGGGCAGGCGCTTATGAAGTCAACAAACAGATTGCGGGACTCCTTGTTGTCCAAGGATGAACCAAAGTTGGCAGTGCCCTTGCTGTTACTGATTGCTCAGCAAAGATCTCAGTAAGTATCTTGAGAGCACCTGATGGATTGGGGCTTAAAAACTATGATAACATTTGATCGATTCTTTTGCTGTGGTATGATGGATTGTCTCACAAGTGGATAGAGAAAAGACTGTGCAGCAGTTCAGTTCTGGATTAGAAAGGTGAAAAGAACACTCTAATGGTTGAGATAAAAGTGGCCTCACCAGCAGTTTGCTCCCCCTGTACAGTGTGGTGGTGAATGCAAGTGCGCCATATATCAAAATGGTGAGCGAGCAGTTTGATCGGTGCCATGGCACATTGTTGCAGTATGTTGATTTCTTGACAAGTGCTGTGTCCCCCGTTTCTGCTTATGCCCAGCTCATCCCGAGCCTTGATGATCTGGTCCAGAAGTATCATCTTGAACCTGAGGTGCAACTCCCAATCCTTTCCTCCTCTCTCTCTTATCTGTATCCACACTTTTGCACTTCTCCCCCTCTCGTGTACCTTCTAGTATCGTTCTTTTCCCTTGCAGTTTGCGTCTCTCCTCAATCCCAGCTGGATGCAATTATATGGTCACAATGCTTTGGTTTATGCTTTGGTTTGCGTTGTTTAGTGAGTCTCATCTTTCTTCAGACTGACAATTTAGGATGCAAACTAAATACCAGGTCAATCTAGCTGTAGGCTTGCATCAATCATCTGGCTTAGGAGTATATTTTTACCCAGTGTATTATACATTCGTATCTGGAGCTTGGTGCAGGTAGCCTTCCTAATATACAGGCCTGTTATGCGACTCTTCAAGCCTCATAAAGGCTCCAGTCTGGCCTGGCCTGTGGACACTTCCAAGGCTTCTGCTCATTCCGGTCCAAACAAAGAAGAAACTGGGACAACTAAGACATCTTCAGAGTTGGTGCTGGATTTAGGACCTCATCGCAAGCTTGTAACGTAAGATATATTCTCCTTGTTGGGACTACCACTGCTGGGCTTTCAGTAGAACACACCACAATTCCTCTTATTCCATGACTGTTTCAATATGTTGTTGAAACATAGCATTTGTAGAAAAGAAGGGAAATGGAAAAATGGGTCTGCAGGTCAAATTGTGACAGTATATATGCATGGAGAGCAGGAAAGCCAGAAGATGCATTATGAGATAAATGAAAGTTGATGTGTGAGCCTAATCTCTATTTTTCGACATACAGAAGTTGTGCTTTTACCCTGCAGGAACTGACCATTTGTCATCATCTCCGGATTTTGCAATGAGGACAAGGATGCTGTGCTATAAAATATGTTTACAGTATGGCAGGGTGTCTCTGCACAATGAAGTTTCCATGCTAAAATTTTGTTCCAGAATTGGTCACCCCAGGTGGTCGGAGTTACTTGCAGCAGTTCGTGCCATATTGCCAGCCAAGGCATGGATCAGCCTCTCACCTGAATTATACACCACTTTCTGGGGCTTAACGCTGCACGATCTCTATGTACCTCGCAAAAGATACGAGACAGAGATTGCGAAGCAGCGAGCAGCCCTGAAGACCCTGGAGGAGAGCTCGGACAACTCGCATGCTGCAATAGCCAAGCGGAAGAAGGATAAAGAAAAGATTCAGGAGGTGCTGGATCGCCTCTCAATTGAGTTGCAGAAGCAGGAGGCCAATGTGACTGCTGTGAACCAGCGGTTGGTGCGAGAGAAGGATTCATGGTTGACTTCGTGTTCGGAATCCTTGAAGATCAACATGGAGTTTTTGCAGCGCTGCATTTTCCCACGCTGTGTTATGAGTATGATGGATGCTGTATATTGTGCCAGGTTGGTGAATCCAGAGGGTTGTAGGTCCTATGTATTTGCTGATTTTGTTGTCCTGATTTTATGTGCATCTCAGAGCGGCAAAATTGGTTTCTGTCTGTTGTTGTTCCTAGCATTGCCTTGGCTTGCTTTTGGTTGTCCTTAGTGAGTGTGATTGGTTTGATTTGTTGTAAGATTATTGTACTCATAAGACGTTGTTTGCCGTAGCCTTGTGGCCATTGACCCCGCGCCCAGTTTGAGCGGGAACAAAAGGGACAGAACCTACCTCTGTCAGGGGCTGACGTTGGTAGTAAGACTTACCTCCATATAAAGAATTAATCCGGGTTTTCCAGATATCCTCTAGAAATCCCTTCACACAAGCATCAATCTGCTGTGTGTGATTTGTTGTAAGATTATTGTGCAATCAGATGTCATGATGTGTCTAGCTGGAAGCAGCTGGCTTTTATGTGGGTATTGGCAAAGAGAGATCCAGTGTTGTTCTCTATAGTCTACACTCTTGACCTATTTTAGTGTTGCTCGGTGCAGGTTTGTGCACATTATCCACTCACTCGGCACACCATTTTTCAATTCGGTCAACCACATTGATGTCCTCATCTGCAAGACATTGTTTCCTATGATTTGCTGCTGCACTGAATTTGAGGCAGGCCGACTTGGACGGTTTTTGTATGAAACCTTGAAGATGGCGTACCATTGGAAGGTTTGCTTTCAGCTCTGAAGGGAATTCACACTGAAGTGTCAATACTATCTTTTTTTAGCTAGATGATGTTGGGGCACTTCTCAATCATCTTATCTTCATTGGTTCCTTACCGCTTCAGTTCATCTTACTGCCATGGTTATTGGTGTACATGGGGGGCAGAGCGAAGAGGCATTATATGACAAGGAGTGTGGAAATATGCCTGGGTTCGCGGTTCTGTACAGAGATCCAAACAGTACACGCGTGACCTTTGGTCAGTACGTTCGGGTGAGTCTTTAACCTCGCTCTTTTATAGTGAGGCCTGTGTTTGAAATGTGCAGTTCAGCAGTTGACCAGGCAGCATTCGAAGCTGAGCCTTTCACTGGTCCAGAGTCTTGGAATGGGTTGGAAAATGTTCTGTCTAGAAAAGATAAAGAGAAGTATGTTCTGCTTCTATTTGCAAAGGGTCAATTCGCATAAAATGGCAGGTGTGCTGGTTGCTGTAGTGCCAGGGTACAAACGCCTGTTTAGGCAGGCAGGGCTGTAAGTTGCTAAGCTTCTAGAATCACCCTAAAACTAGAGGAACCTTTACTTACAGTTCTGTGTTTGTGCAACATACCTTGCTTAAGAGTTGCACCTGTGTGGGTGGCAGGTGCACTGGAAGTGGAATTCACGACTGACCAAACTGCTCATTCAATGCTTGGAGTCCGAGGAGTATATGGAGATTCGTAACGCACTCACCGTGCTGACAAAGATAGCGAGTGTGTTCCCTGTTACGAAGAAAAGTGGCGTCAATCTTGAACGGAGGGTTCGAAGTTCTTATCTTTTTACCCTTAAAAGTATTAGATTGCACATAGGCGGATAGGTGACAGTTTGTTTTCAGCAGTCCACAAAATCTGGTGATTATAGTAATCAGAACGATGTGTGAACATTTGGACTACGTCTCCTGGCTTTCTAAATTGGCATGCAAGTTCAAACTGCTGCACTACTTCATTGTGGGCTCCATGCATGGAAGGGTGTTTGTACTCTCTGTCTTTCACGAGAGATCCATGTGAAAGTTGGCTTCCAGGATGCTTCTTGTAGCTGTCACAATTGAAAGAGGGCATCTTATGTGCCATGGTAGCATTGCCTTGGCAATGCCTGGTCTCTTTCAAGCCACTGCATCTTCACTGGCATGTTGACGTTCTGCAGGTTAGCAAAATAAAAGGAGATGAAAGAGAAGACCTTAAGGTGCTTGCTACTGGGGTGGCTGCCGCCCTCGCTACTCGCAAGGTCTTTTTGTCCCCTATGCTCTCACCCCCATTCTCTTTTTCTCTTGGCAGCCAATCTGCATGAGGCTCTCTACTTGAGAAAATCTCTTAATGTTGAACAGTTGTTTTTGGGCTGCTTGTTGAGGTCCCCACATTATTTTTTGTATCTTCTGTCTTTTGTCCCATAAGCCCTTTGAGCTTCACCGTAGATGTTAGAAATTTTCATTCTTTTTTTCTCTTTTGGCCTTTCAATTGGACAATAGAATGGTTATCTGGTAACCCACCTCAGAAACAGAAAACCCATTAGAGGAATCTGTGCATATAACTAAGCCAGAAGTGAACTTTTTCTGATGAATTGTAAAGGTTGCACCACATTTCGAAAAGTTTCACTGAAAGTATCAAAACAATGGCACTGGACTTCTATTTGTATAGCTCGAAAGGCTCAGAGACAATGCTGAAAGTATCATCCCTCCTTGGGGCTGAATCCTGGTTTTTGTCTAGAGAATATCTTACTGATTATATTTATAGGTCAATTCTCACTAAAGTGAGCCTTCCAAGATGGGATGGTGCTATTCTGCTCTCCTACTGCTCACTGTCCCCCTGTAATGCTCTCTCTAAAAGGGTTCTTAGCAGTGTTTTTCTTTCTGGCGAAAAATCGCCAAATTTTGACCTGGAAACTACGTCAGCTACTTGTACAAAGGAATTATGGGGGGGTAAAATATGACTTTTTCGCCAAAAAGCAGCAGCAGATAAATTTCGGGGGCCTAATCTTGCCGACGTGGACTAGTTAAAACGTGACACCTGGAATATAGCCTCTTTTCCAAAAATGCTACCTCGATATTCTCGCCACATGGGCACTGGGTAGAATTCACAGGTGGCCCCGCCAGCGATTTTAGAAATATGAAAAAAAAAACACTGGTTCTGGGGTTATGGTGACAAGGCTGCCGAAATGTAGTAGGATGTTATCTCTCTTTTTGGTACAACAATGACGAAATTGGGGTATGTGGCTTGAACTGTTTCTTTCTTGCAGAGTGTATGGCTCACAGATGAAGAGTTTACAATGGGTTATCTTGAAATTAAACCAGGATCCTCAGTTGGGAAGTCTGGAGCAGCCCCACTCTCATCTGGTGCCCCAAGCATGATGCTAGCTACTGAACCTTCATCCAATACAGGTAGTGGGGGAGGTGGCACTGAATCAGTTAGTGCCAGTGGTGATATACCACATCCGTCACCAGTGCTGCCCACCATGGTTGTTTCTGAGTCACAAATCAAAGGGTCTGTGCCTACGGTTAAGTCAGCTCCGCGCAATGTGGCTGCTACAACAAAGTTGTCAGGTGCACATGATTCGAAGGCCACAGGGCCACCTAGTAGGGGGTCAGCCCCAGCATCCAGTAGAGCAGGACCAGATGGACAGCCTCGTGGGGCACAATCCACCCAAGGGTCTGCAATGGGTGTGAAAATTGAGGAT
This sequence comes from Takakia lepidozioides, assembly GCA_030704615.1. Classification (NCBI taxonomy): domain Eukaryota; kingdom Viridiplantae; phylum Streptophyta; class Takakiopsida; order Takakiales; family Takakiaceae; genus Takakia; species Takakia lepidozioides. The sequence continues at coordinate 65,571,838 of CM060732.1, read as the reverse complement.
GCTGCTACCAAATCCGCGAAGCCAGCGAGTGCTGAGGCTGAGGTATTGACAAGGGTTGTATTCATGGACCTTTGACAATTTAGTTCTTTTATATATTTGTATACACAGGGAAGAGGCTATAGTGTTGCCATTCTATCTCATTGTCTAAGAACTCCTTTTCACAGGCTGTGCGGCCTCAACCTCGACGGCCAACCTCAGCTGCTGTTTTGCAGGTTTCCGCAAGCAGGTCAGTCATACTGCAACCAGCCAGTGTCACAGTTTTGATCAAGCAGTAACTGTTCTGCTCTCTAGTATCAATGTAAATGTTAGTCCCCATCTCTAAGGCCCCTAAAGGATCTTGCATTTGGCTTAAACCGGCTTTGGATTTAGAGTGAGCTCTGTCTTAGCCTTGATCCATGCCTGCCCTCGACATCACTCCGTGCCAGATTGATCTTCAGACAAGTTTGTTTCCTAGTTTCTTACAGTCTGTGGATTAAGTATTTCTCATTTACTGGGATTTCCTTGATTCTGAAGGTGAAATGTTTTCTGTATATGAATTCCAGCTTTGCTTAGAGTGCATGTGGACAACTAACAAAGTGTATCCAAACAGTGCTGCCAGGGAGGAGGCTGGGTCTATCCGAGGAGCGGCAGCTACCTCTCCTTCAAAGGCTGAGCGTGAGAGTCGCTCTGATGTTGGGGTAGTCCGTCAGCGCACCTCCACAGTTGCAGAAGCATTGACTAATGGGAGTGCAGGGGCTGGCCCAGCTAAGGGTCCAGTACTGTCGGCAGCTAGAGCAGGGTTAGATAGAGGTCCTCAGGATGCCACAGTTCGGCGTAGTGTTGATGCGCTAAAAAGAACGGAAACCAGTACAAAAACAGAAATATTGGCCCTGAAGGTTGCTGAAACGAAAGGGGTGGGAGAGAGAGATAGGGAGCGAGTGGAAGGGAATGAGAGGCCACCATCAAGCTCTCCATTGCACCGGGATGATGGCAGCAACATGTCTGCCAAACTTGTCGAAGATACAAGTAAAGAGAGGCAATCGAAACGTTTGGTTGGGTTGGATGATACAGAACGCACCAACAAGCGGAGGAAGGGTGAAAGCGGTGGAGAGAAGATTGCAGAAGCAGGGGAGCTGCGGTCTTCTGAGAGAGAGAGGATTTTGGACCTGCGGGCTACAGAATTATCACGCTCTGATCAGCGATCAGCTGAGCGCGACAGAGTGAGCCATGATGAACGTCTGTCAGAGAGGCCTCGGGAGAGGTCTATAGACAGAGGGCGGGATAGGGCAGGGGACAGGGGGGGAGAGAGAGTGGTGGAACGGGTTGAGCGAGACTACCGGGTTGCAGAGCGGGTTGTTGACAGACCAGACAGGGATCGTGGTGATGAATATATCGTCGATCGGTTCAGAGATAGATCGATTGAACGGTTTGCCAGGGAGAGGTCTGTGGATCGAGGTTCAGAGAAAGGAGCTGAGCGGGTTTTTGAACGAGTTATTGAACGGAGCCGTGATGACCGCGGCAAGGATGACCGGAGTAGACCAAGGTACATTGACTTGCCTGTGGAGCAACCACACCCAGATGACCGTTTTCCAATGCAGAACCTGCCACCACCACCCCCTATCCCTCCCAATGTGGTGCCTCGCATTGTAACAGCCAGCAGAGGCTTACGGGAAGAAGAAGTTTTGGATGGAAGAACTCTTCGTAGTGTGCCGAGGCTTTCCCCACGCCGGGATGATAAGGCTGAGAAGAGGCGAAGTGATGATGCTGTTGCAGTGGTGGCAATGGAGGAGTTGAAGAGGAGGCGAGACGATGAAGCCCGTGATCGAAAACGCAATGATGATCGAGATGTGATGGTAATGAAGGTAGGTGGACGTTGTTGCCATTGACTTTGCATGGGTTTACAGAACTTTGCTCTGACATTTGGTTTCAAATTAGGACACCAATTCATTAGTCCTCTATTGTGCTCAGTGGTTGCATTGACCACAGACGGGCTTCCCGAATAACACAAACAAATCTGAGTTCGATAGCTCTACCTATTCTGACAAGTGAAACCTGGAAAATGGTGGTTACTGTCATGTCATGTAACTCCGCGGCTGCTGTTGACCAACTCAGAAGCATTGTCTTGTAGTGGGGATACCTGTTTTTCATACCTGAAATATATATTGAGTTTATACACGTAATCATTTCAATGTGCACGCGAGACCACAGGTCCTTGGGGAGGCCAGGGCAGGTCACCACCATGAGCCCGTTGGTTCTCTCCGGTGCAGTTTTGTGCCATATGGTCTACAGCGTGCATCACTTGGAAGAGATTCATGCACCTCTCTGAATGGGGAAGGGAAGGCAGGCCTATTATAGGTCCAGTGTGAACCAATCAGAGGTTATTGAAGAGGTGAGAAGCTCCATTACTCCAGGAGAAGAATGATGTGGGGGCGATTGGCCAAAATGGGTGCTTTTCTGCACCCATGCAGGCACCAATAGTCTTCTCGTTCTGCTACCGCAAGCACAGCAAAAACCTGAAAGCTTTCCATGCATGGATCAGTTGTGGCAATCGGAGGTACTCCGACACCGTCACCCTCAGCTGGGACAATAATTAGCATAGCCTCCGCTGCAAAAGCCACAAATGCCCCTTAGTGACCAGTTCTGGTGTGCGAATGGAACTACAGACAGACACCTTCCGTGGCCCAGCTGTCTTATTACTGGGGTTTGGTACTCCGGTGACTATCAATCAAAAGTTCTGTTGCTACTTCAGTGAATGTCAACCAATCAGACAAGAATAAGCTCTGCAGGTGGACAAGGAGAGGGAGCGGGAGAAGGAGAAGGCAATGCAGCTGAAGGAGGATGCCGAAGCAGCAGCTGCATCATCAAAACGGAGGCGTCTGAAACGTGATCACTTGGCACCTGGTGATTTAGCTCCCAACTTTGGACCTGCGCCACCACCGATGCTTGTAGGCACGGCTCTCCCGTATGAGGGCCGTGACCGTGACCGGAAGGGGGGGGCAGTTACGGCTCGCAATGTTTACATGGAGGATGTTGCCTATGATGCGAAGGGTCCCAGCAGCGGACGTGCTCATGGGAAAGACACCAGCAAACCGGCACGGCGTGAGCATGAGCAGTATCCTTCTTTGTCAGCTGGTCTTTGTGAATTGTTTGTTTCACCATTTAGATCCTCAAATCCTGTGCTTACTCCAGAGGTAGCTATAGCTTCCACAAGAACACTGGGTTAGGGTTGTCATTTAAAGCCCGTGCATGGCTGGAATTGTGTCAGGATTGGCCATAATGATCGGCACTTCCACCCCATATCCTCTATCCAAGATCCGTTGCCAATCAAGCAATACTCTAAAGCTGACAGACGACACCACTGGATGGACAAAAGCCAGCCCCGTAGAAACCACCTTTTGAGACAGAAAATTTCTCGAAGTCACTTGAAGCACGAATGAAGGTAGTTCCTTTAGCTACAGCAGTGGTTGCACCAGATTTTTTACCCATTGGAGGAATATACCATTGATGCCTGAATGTACCTAGTGATGTTGGGGTCCCAACAAAAGGTGTGATAACTTAGATGTCAAAACTCGATTCTGAGTGCATGACCCAAGGTGTATAGACTAGCAGGCGTGGTTTTGTTGATGTCATTGAAGTAGCGAGTGACATGACAAGTCAGATGACAAGGCAACGTTCAATGTAGGTTGATGTGGAGTGTTAGCACTGAAGGCTGTTCCAGCCATGGAATTGTCCAAGAAGTGGAGTTTAATGATTTAACTGTGGGAGGGAGGGTGCCCTTTTCTATCGTTTTCTCTGGTGGGTAAGGATGCAGACAAGATTTCCTTGACTTTCAGTGGCAGGATGTATGAAAGGGAATGGGAGGACGACAAGCGTCTGAGGGCTGACATGAAGTCTCGTCGCCACCACCGCAAATAGGAGCTGCTTTTGACATCCCAGGTGCTGTCCAGAAGTAATGTCACCGATGTGGGTGGGCCCAAGAACACATGCCCTGTTTTCAGACATATTTTTCATTTAGCAGGGCCATTCAGTAGGCTAGGATCCAGCTTGTGATAGAACCCAAGAGGTAGTTAAGCAGAGATTGCAGGCAATTCCTGATAAACTTTTTTTGCGACGGAATCTGAGTCCTTGCATGAGGTTGAGTGGAGCTCTGTGGCTCAAATCTATTACGTTCCCAAAGCTGACTGGAAATAATAGTTGGTAAATACATGTAATCTATTCAAACAGATGACTTTATGGATGTGAACAGGTCTTTATACCTGCAAAAGAGCAAGGATGTCATGCATTTCATGTCTGGAAGGTGCAGGATGGATATGATGATATGGCCTTCTTGGTTTGACTGTTAATTCAGACTTCTTATCCTCGTGACCTAGATAATGGTTGACAGGAGGTGCATGGCAGGTGCAGTAGTTGAGTCATTATATGGTGCTCGCGAAAGCCAGATTGTGTTGCAGAATGACTTTTCTAGTGTGCCTGGATATTTCAGCTACTAGGAAACTCTGGCTAATTGCCAAACAACAGTGAAGGGCAACCTAGATCACAATGATTTCTGGCTATTTACCTCTAGTTTGTTGCAAGAAAGTGATGCTCTAATTCTACCATCTACACTGATATAAGATTTTGCTTCCACTAGAGCACTCTGGATCCCAAGTGTTGAAATAGTATTCCTAGCAGATGTGACTTCACACGCATCGACATGCATGCCAAGTCCTTAGGACTTTACTCTTTACTTGCAGAAGCAATGACAAACTGATATCCTTTTCTCCCGCAAGAAACTGACAGGTTCTTGCAGGTCAGCTGTAATCCCCACAAGCGCAAAGCCCATCTTGGTGATCTATCTGGTTTTATTTATGAGGCTTCCAAGAACTTTGAAAGGAACTTTGCTCATTTGTTCTTCCTCCTCTAGATAGTGACTTACAACCTTCTTCCTTGACCAGGTTCACTCTAGGGTCCATAGGAGTGCTAACGGGTTTGTAATCTTCCATGCCAAACTTCTTCAAGAGATCTGAAAAGTACGTGTGTTGCCCAGTTTCAGAGTCTTTGAGATTCTGCCTTGACCATTTGAACACCTATGTAGTATTCCACTGATTCTCCAATATCTGTCATTTCGAAGTTTTGTGACATATGGTTCTTGATCCACTGTACCAATTTCTCAATCCCAAGAATGATCGTGTATATATTCATGCCCGTGCGCATAGTGGAAGGTCGTGGAGGGAATCTGTACAAAGGTTTGATGGAATGTGTACAGGGTGGAAAGCGAAATTCAGAACTCAAGGTTGATTCTATATAACATGGGGCATGGGCTTTGTGTTTTTTCTCTCTGACACGCTTCCGTGGCTGATAGCGGGCCCCGGTGGGGATGCTCTTAACATATAACATATATATCCTCTCCATCTTGAATTTCCAACTGTAGACCAAAATCTCACTTGTCCATATTCCACTAGAGTGATTGATCTCTCTCTGATCTCTACTCATGAAAGGAAAACCACTACCTTGGAGATCTACTTCACAGCTCAAGCTTCTGCAAATTTCGACACACAGGCTCCTCGAGGAAGAACGAAAGAAAGAGACTCTAGAGAGAAGGAAAGAAGGACCTTTTGCTTGTAGTTAGTGACCATGAACAATGTCCGCCATAAAACAAACCTTACCGAGAATTTCCACTAGTTAAAGCGTTTCCATGCCCCCTCCATACAGTTTTGGTTGTGGGACAATCTTAGAATTGAACTTGGACTGGTGGAGGGGCTATAGTCATCAGGCGGCCAGAGACCTGCGTCAGACGGGCTGGATGTGGAAAGAGAGCTCGGCAGACAGTATGGAGGTCGCAAGACATTTCCACGCCTGACAAGAAAACAAATTCAACGTGACATATATGGGTGAAATATACAATAATTTTTTTGCGGAGTACAGTACTGATCACGTACATCCCTGCAGTGAATAAAAACGTCCTGCGAATTACCAGTTGAATATTCAGTGTGAATTCTTAATCTGATGGATGTGTTCAAAATGCATTGTCAAGATGAGGAAGAAAATGAGTTCTCTAGGTGATCTGTACTTACACTTCAAAGGTAAGGACAAGCAGGAAAATGTGAGGGATCAGTCTAGGTAGAGACAGAGATATTCAAAGTAGAGTATCGAACACAATACGACCTCTCAAGACCACATTTGAATCAGGGAAATCCGCATTCATGACCCATATTGTGTAATCCAGCAGCTAGATCTTAGATACTTATCTCCAGCTAGTGCTGTCGACCGAGATGATTGAATACCCGAAATCCCATTATCTGGCCAAAGAGTGAAATAGTCGATTCACCTCAGACTGGTCTCTAGCTCATCCACATCCAAGGTTCCGAAACGAAGGCTTCCACACCTTGATGGATTCAAATGTTACATATTCTGTATTCCGCATCGAGGGCTTCTCAATATGTTTCCAGTTGCTTTTTGAGTGCTATTCAATGCGTTTGCGTATACTCCCAACCACATTAAAAAACAATCAAAGGCAACTGAAAACATATTGAGAAACACTCTCATGCGCAAGTGTTACACTACTACAAGGCTGGAACTTTAGCTGCCACCATAACTAAGGGCACATTCTGCCACACAAAAAGATGTGGTGTCGATGGACAGCACCAAGTCCAACTAACTAATCAAGTTTGGACTCGCAGCCTATTTGCAACTAAACTTGCGTGCGCTAATTTCTGAAGTCCCAAGGATTTTCTCCTCGAACTTAGTAAACCAGGACTGGACTGGTCCAGTCCGCCACCCCAAAACTTGAATCTGTCAGAATACAATATACATATAACAAGCATATATCCAGTCTAGCAATCACTGCCTCCCTTATATATCCGAACAGGCATCACCCAACGTTCGGATGGCTGCTTCATGTTGCCTGTACCTCCCTCACACTTTTCTGGTCACTTGCAATGCACTCAACAACTGCTCACGAGTCGAAGTATGAGGAATCTTTGCATACACGTGCCCTGACAAATTTTGAACCAAAACAACTTAACGCTCTTTATCCACTTAGTCTACCCACAGTGTATATACATGTTTTGTGGACAATTTTGTTTTATTTGACAATTTTATTTTTCCGCCAGATTGGATTTTTTCGAATGGTATCAATTGTATGATTGGCTGAACTTTGAGATCAAAACGTGTTAGGGTCTGACTTGGCCTTGCAACTAAGGGCTCTTTTTATGACGATCTGGTGTCCAAAGTTCAAACCTTCACCCATCCATATTTGGGTTATTTCTTGTTTTTGAGATAAACGATCTAAAATGAAGGTATCTATGGCGTCTCCTCACCCGCAAGGATTACTTGTGGAAGGGGGATTCCTAGAGTCATACACGAAAGTTCCACACAGTAGTTGTCCGGCACTAGTTACCCATTTACAATGTGTGTTGGAATGAATAGACAGAAACGGAGGAGAGGCGGCTGTAGATAAGGTCAAGCATGTGTGTAGTGTGTACGATGCCGGTACTTACCACGTGAGCTTTTAGGAAGCTACGGAAAGAGAGAAGACTGCCGACACTAATTAGCCCAACGGTGTGACGGTGTGGCGACGCTGGGAACAAGACCTTGAATGTTCCCTGTCATCAGACGTTGCTCTTATCGATGTGACCCGCAGGTCTTTGCAGCTCGTGAGTGATGTCAATATGAAGTAGGTGGCAGCTGCGCCAGGAGTGCTTTGTGGGTTGGGTTCGTCCTAAGGAGATGGATTCAGACCAGCAGCTAACATGGGTTGCGGGTGCAGGGCGGGTGCTGGATTCATGTGCGGAAATGAAATTCACTTAGTTGACCTTGCAAGCCAAGCACGACGAAGCGTTGATCTGCCGCATGCAGGACTGGCCAATTTCGAGCAAGAAGTAACATGTGACCTGCAAAGTGCTTGAAGGGCACCGAGAATTGAAGAGACCTGCCAGTACTTGTAAGATCTGATGAATCCTCTTGGGTAAATCACTACCTTTGAACATTTGGGATCGACTTACGGAGTCAACTGAAGTTCTAGCAGAAAGAACCTGTTCATGAAGCCTCTTTGATCAAGACCTGAGAGCCTTACGTACCCTCTGATGAGCTGAACCTAGGTAGAACTTAGTGGCTGTGAAACTTGCAACGCATTGCATTTCATCCGAGTTTCAACCTTGCAAACCAGATATATATTCATGACAATCAAAATGCCTTGAAAGTCGATTCAGAACCCATCAATTGTCAGTACCGATGCCTACCTAATGAGATGCCTCCCTGTGTGCAAATACTGTTTGTCAATGTAGATATACCAGATACCCGACCACTTGAAGGACAGCCATATACTGAACGTGTAGTCAGTGCGTCTATGGTTAAGTATTTGTAATCAGATATTAGATCGAGATGTTATCTTGACCTGGATCATTGATAAAGCGAAGCGACAGCATGTGTCATGGAAGCTTCAATTGATGCCATGGGAGTCCATGTCCATTGGGGATCTGTACCTGGGTGGACTCTTCTTTCTGGCTGTAATCTTGTTGATGCGCATCCTTTCTTTTTCCACGGAAATTTCTCTCCACAGTTTGGATGGGGACAGTTGTCAATGGCCTTATTGGCAAGCCTTGCTGGCGGAGAGTGATACCTCCTTTCATTGCGACTTACAATCTCAAAGCTGGTGAACTGCTCTTCAAGGTACCACACTTGTGACAAGCAATGCTTCAGCTCTGGATCGGATGGAACCTTCCACAGTCTTTTAACCTGCAATAGGGGTTCGCAGTAACATATTAGTCAAAATCCGCATATGAAAGTAAGATTCATTATTAGAGCAATGTATCAAGCTTGTCTTGAACAGCTCGAAATGTGACTAATTGCGTCTCAGGACGTCACTGCCGGAATGGAGGCGCACAGAACCAATCGGAACTGAAAAAATCTGGTGAGCTTGACATGGCCAATTGAATGTCCTTCTAAGCTAGTACTTCACGCCTGGACGCACTTCGCCCCTACCCCACTCACACAGTCTGACATTATCGAAAGTGAACCGTGCAGCTTAAGATTGAAGATTCTAACTCCAGGGTACTACTGAAAGCAACCGTGCAGCGTGATGGCATGGTTGTGCCCAACGGTTTTTCCCCTCGTTTTTCCTAAGCACCTTACCGGCGCGACACACATTTTTCAAAGAAAGCGTGGCCACTGGCTCAGCGCATGCATGACTGACTGGTGAACCGAGTGCAGGCCTGGCATGCCAAGCTCTGAAACTTGGAAGTGTCCTGCACATGAAATTTGTGCATGTGTAGAAGCACGTGTGTAACATGTATATAATGTGCATGTGAAACTGCACGAAACGAAAATATGCATGCACGTGAATGAAAGTGCGATCTGACCATTACTTGATTTATGATCATTGTATCGTCTCCACAAGCCACAACATACTTGACACCATACTTCAGTGCATTTTCAAGGCCTGCAATGAGGGCCTCATATGAGGCCACATGGCTCATGCAATGGGGGCCGAGGTATGTACTTATCAGGCTGAAGTCATGCTCTTGATTGGGGGTGGTTAAAATTGCCCCTACTCCAGCATGCCCAGGATTTCCACGAGCAACCCCGTGGAATTGCAAGCAGTATGGGTAAAGAAGTGAGCCTGCACGACGATGCACAACGGGGATCAAAGTGCGTATAACTCTGAAATTATAGACGTGGACACTAGTTATGTCGGGTATTCATTGAATCTTTTTCCAAGCATTTGTACAACTAGACAATCTGACAGAGAACCTTGGGCTGCAGGGCAAGAAATGTGTTAGTTACCTCGCCATACTGGCCAACGACGAACGAACGTCTCAGTGAAAAGATAGTAAAATTCTCTCCAAGTGGCACGCTGCAGCTGTAATTTTCTGCACCACCTAAAAGCATCACCAAAAAGAGCTAGAAAAGCATAATTCCATCTTTCCTCCGGAGAAAGGTTCTCTTCCGAGCCCCAGTTTTGCATGATTCTGATCCAGTTGCGAGATTGCTGTGCATTCTCATCTCCATAGAAGGGTTCGACGAGCGTATCAATATCCGATGCTGGTCGAAATTCGTCCTGGTGTACAGTTATTATGTTTTGCCGTAGTCTTTCACTCAGAGCATGCCGTTGCTTCCTAAAGTTTCTAGGCGTCATGTGTTGCTTGACTCTTTGCGTTCCAACTTCCTGGGAGCTTAACAGTTGATCTAACTTCCAATTTGTGGGCATCGAGATGCTTGTTGATTCCACCTCATTCAAGATTTTTTCCCGTCGACTGTAGATGTATTCCATTTGTTCTTGAAAGTCACCTTTGAAGCTGCAGAGTGCATCAGTGGACGTATAGATGGCGTGCCAAGTGCGGCAAGGGACTACCCAGGTTCATTGGGGCGTGAACACATTCATTGATAGCATCTAGATTAAATCGAAAGATTGCGAGCGCATAACAACCGTCAATCTGGACAGCATCTCGGTAGAGAGGAAAAGATTTGAGCTGCTCAAGATCTTGAACATGGCGGTCCTCATTGGAATCACCACCTTCCACATAATCAAGTGCTTGAGAAGATCTAAATTGATAACTGCTCAAGAAACTGACGTACATACAGAAAATCATGCGGTTGTCCTCACAAAACATGCATGGATATGTGGCAACTTAGAACTGAACGCAGACGTAGGTACCAGTGAAAATTACTTGATCAGGACTGGTGAAATCGGCTACGTGATCATCAATGGCTTGGTCTTCAAACCAAAAGTTGTATGTATACATGATCATCAACAAGCATATCAATTAATTGATGAGTGAGCCTTGGCAGATCAAAGAATCGCATGCGACTCGAAGGCCATGCCCGTTGAACTGGGTCAGATCCGAGCTGCCATTATCCTACCTAGATCAAAACAAGCCTCTATTTGAGATACTGCATGGCAATGGGAAGCACCCAACTGCGAGATCTCTGCAAACTGATCATGACCTTGGAGCTTAGATCCATGTATATACAGGTTGCGGACACATTCTCTTGAAATGTGCGATAATGCTGAAGCTCAAGGCACCCAATGGCCCTTTCGAGGCCACGGACCTGAGCCCACGGACCAGGACACTAGAGGCTCCAGGAAGTTTGTAAAGCCGCGGCTATGGAGGCGACGTTCCTGGTCACAGTTCATAACCGTTGGGTCCCAACAAATCTCTAAAGGATTCTGCCATTTTCTGTATCTTCTCGTCTCCTCTCTTGCCCTTTCGCCAACTTTTACACAGTTTGCAATCCCCAGGATGCCACCGTGCTGCAACAGTTCTGGGTTCAAATCCACATAGCCCAGCATGTGGCTTTGTCAATCCAGGGGAGAATCAAATGATATTATCATGCAATAGGGTCCCCTGAAGGAATTATACTGGAAAGTTCTCAAGTCTCAGAAGACTAATCCTGTCCAGCTGTGAAATATTCTCTTGAAAACAGTCGCTCTTCAAAGAGAGGGACATTCCTAGATCAGGACTCTCTGGCAGTGGGCTCTAGCAGTGGGCATACCAAATACCAACTTTGGACAGATCACACTGAAGTCGCACGTGGCGAATTATCTAAACTCATGCAGGCATGAGGTAAAGATGTTGTTGTTTGTGTTGGCGTTGGTGTTGGCTACCAGTTATAGTGTTCAGGCACTGAACTTATTGGCCTCGGCTCGTTGCTGTCACAAGTGCTTTGAGCCATAAGGGTCATGGGACAAGGATCAGGCTTGGACCGACTGCAAAGCTGGTTCCACTGGGAGGCGAGTCCGGCAGGTGGCAGAGTAAGTAAGAGCGTCGGCCTTTGCCCTGCCCTTAAGCACAGTGTTCTCCAAGGCTTGACGAGCAAGCCTGTGTGCCTCAGCATGGTATTTCCTTCCATTGCAACATCGAATCTCAAAGCTGTCAAATACTTTTGCAAGACACTGCACCTTGATCAAGCATTGCTTCATCCCTGGATCAGATGCCTTCCACGTTCCAGTAACCTGCAAATGGAACAAAATCTGCGAGATTGAGGAGTTGGCAGTACTACTCTACATAGCTGACCTGAAGAATTATATCAAAAGCACTCACTAACTACCAGTCATGGACATTAAGTATGTACAGAAACCCTGCACCAGACACAATAAGTCAGTCGTATTTGTCGTGCGTATTAAAATCCAGAGACCAGCTAACAAAATCAGATAATCACGCAGTCAGGCGTAAAGTCACGAAGTCGTGGACACTAAGAGCTCGCTGTAGAAAAAGTGAAGCCAATTGTAGAGGAATTAGTTTGCTCAAGCTGATTCATTACATGATTGTAAACCCTTCGAGAGCGCCCAAAAGCCAGGATATGCTTCACACCGTGCTTAAGGGCTGCCTCTAGGCCTGCAATGAGCTGGGCCTCATATTCTGCCACGTTGATTGTGCATTGGGGTCCAATGCGCATGCCCAAATGGCCACAGTCATGATCTAGGGACGGCGTGGTTAAAACTGTCCCTATTCCAGCAGGCCCAGCGGGCCGCCCTATATTCTCTCGTGCGATCCCACAAAAATGTAGAAAGTATGGGTAAAGACGTGAGCCTGCAGGCACCACAATCCAGGCACTGAGTCTAACAAGCGAATATTTTAATCTGGTCTAGCATACATGCCATGAAGGGAGCATGAAGGTATATATATATCTGCAATTTTAAGCACCCGCAGCACCCTCCTGTGGAATGTACACAACAGCATACATCAGACAATTAAGTAACTTGCAAGTATCCTGTGAAGTGATTTCAGTGTTTCTGAAGAAGAGAAACCCGGTGCGGCCTGAAAGACGTGATCTAACGTTTCTGGCAAATGTTTGTAAATGCTGAAGACAATATTGTTTCTCAGCCCTCATGAGGTCTAGTATAATTGAGTTACCTGGCCATTGCAGTATCCTGCAAATAAATGTCTCCGAGAAAAGATAGTAGAACTCCAGCCATGTCGCATTCTCCAGCTGTAAGCCTGCGCACCATGTAGAGGCGTCACCAAACATAGCCGTGACCACATAGGACAATCTCTCCTGTGTAGTTAGATCCTCTTGAACCGACCACTGAGTGAAGTCGTAAAGCCATTGCTGAGCTTCTGCCACTGTTTCAACTCCATAAAAAGGTTGGATGACAATGCCTTGAGGCGACGGTCGACGAAAGTCACGCTTCAAGAAGATTCTAATGTAACGCCTTAGGTGAGGGCTCAACGCATATTGTCGCCTCATACTTTGACAGTAGTAAGTTTCGACACTTCCTGAGTTAATGAGTCATATCAGACTTGCGATGCCCTCAGAGATCCAAGAATACCTACAATACAAACTAGATTCTGTGAGCACAAGGTCCAGCAGTTCACCACTCAACATCTGCGAACGTTTCTAAAAGTGTTCCACAATTGGTCAGCATTCAAGTGCAGTCTAGACTCGCCTAGACAAAGGTTGATCGAACGGGGTAACCGAAATCGACAAGGCTCCCACATCATTTCACTATTCTACATTTTATAAAGAGGATGATCTCAAATCGATCGAAACAGTGACATTGAGCTTCCAACATCGTCCAGGCAACAACCCGGCAACAACTAGTTCGAACGCAAATACCTAGAGACGTCTAGACTAGATCGAGAAGAGAAGACGACATTCATCTAGAGCTTACTGGGACGGACCTCAGAACGGTATTTTCAGAAGCGCCTCAGCTTGTATATATGATATAGTAAAAGTTGCTCGCTCAATGATTACGTACGTTAACATAATCTGAGAAACTATGTATATTTCGTGTCCAGACCAGGTAAGCTTTGAGCTTTAGAATGCAAATCAAAGTAACTAGCTATCGATCTATATACACGGTGAAATTATCTTTGGCGTCCTTGAACACTACAATGCCCAACTGGTAGGAAACAATCACTGATTTTTTGCCAAAACAGGAACATCACTGATTTTTTTAGTTAGAAATCAAGATTGTCGTGTCAAATTGAAGCACTGAAAATCTTTACAAGCTATCTCAAGTTTGCAAACTTGTTCAGGATCCAAGTGCAGCTTCCATCCTGCAGTGATGGTGGTTACACAGAACGCCCATCTTGAACCCTCTAGTAGAAGACGGTGGCCAGCATAAATGTGTTCCTCACGCCTTCGACTATATATCATATAACCCACCTTGTTAGGGAAGCAGAGCTCTATCTGTTGCGGAAGGTTCGAAGTGATTGAGTCTTCTCCGTTCATCAGTCAACTCCATCGTCCGAGTTGTCCATCTTCCTTCTTGACATCACATTGTCAGAGATCTTCTCAAATAGAATAGCGCTTGATACCAGAATACTTTTGCGCTAGGAAGAAGGCAGCCAGAAGTACACTAGAAACCCAATTGTATGGAGGGATCTCCGTGATTTTTCCGTGGACCACATCAGTACCGAGTCTTCTTCATTCAGTGAACCCCGGCACTAGGTCGTGATTAGACGGCTTTCCCTTTCCCTTTCCTCGTGTCCTTTTTATATAAATGAGGCGGCCGCTTACGCTCTTGTCAAATGTAATACCGCTTGAACAAAAGGTAGAAATGCGTTATTATAAAGGTAGCAAGGATTACACTAGAAATACTGTTGTATGGAGGGAAAAATGGCACTGGCGCTGGTGCAGGCGGTGGCTCCGGCTCCTTCGTTGCAAAGGGACTCTTAATCCAGGCTGGCCATTTCGCCATGTGTGGTTATCTATCTACCATGGATAACGGAAACCGAAAGTCTGCTATTCACCACAAAAATCACGAGAAAGTAACCTGATTATACCAGTTGAAGTTCGGGCACTCAAACAATTGCCGGCCATAATCTAACCACCGTATCCATGATCATTGTAACCCTGCATGCATATTGTTGCCTTTAACTAAATAAACTTGCGTAGAGCCACCCCCGGCAACACCCACAAGTGCCAGAGACTCTGATTTACGTTGGCTTCAGCCGGTGTCCTCTCTCTCTTTCTCTTTAGCACCGTTTCATTTCATTTCATTTCTCTTTCTCAACAGCTTGTCAGTGCAAGCGTGGTACAGCAGAAGGCAGTCTAGGGCATGTACATCATCCGTCGAAATAATGTCTGATGTGAAAGCACTAATGTAACCATCACTTCACCCATAAATGCTGCAGACTGCATGCATCAGTTGTGAGAGTTATCTGTGGAACTAATTCTTGCTTATGCAGGATAATGTATTAGCACATAAGAACTTCGCTTTCTACTGCAACTAGAGCTAATGAAAGAAACATGCACGACTTCAGAGATGAATATCATGTAAACTACAGTGGTGGATTGAAGCGGCAAGCGTCACCACAGAAGCCCAAAGAGGGCAAGGGAGGGGAACTTAGGGCCAGCGAAGGTGCCAAAAGACACTGCGTTTCCCAAAGGATTTGCCCTTGCGCCCCTTCCTCCCAAAAGCCCTTCTATTAAACGTATTTCATCAAACTTTGGGCAGAATCATCAATAATTTCCATCCATCAAACCCCCCCCACTTCAGCTCGAATATCTTCGTGACACGCTCTATGACTAGTAGAATGCGTGCAAGGAAAGTGTCCATTGGCTTTAGCACCCTGGATTGATCATGGAATCAGCTATCTAGATGTTATTGATGGTGCGTGGCATGGAGTTCTGGACAAGGTGAGTACTATTCCGTCAACTACAATTGTGAAACTCAAATGGAAAGATACGGAATCTCTGAGCTGATAAGAAAGTGTACTGAACCTAAAGAACATGTCTGGAACCCGTGTGGAAAAATTTCAAACGCTCCAATAATGTGTAGTTGGGTGTAATGGCCAGTGCTCTGGTAAACAGAGGTACAGGAACAATTCCTTGATGGATTTGAAGAGTACCTCTCTGGTGAGGTAACCCAGGACAAAGAATCAGAAGGTGGATATAGTCTTCGGGTTGCCCACACAATGGGCATTCACAATCCCAAGAAAGGTCCTCAGAAAGGTCACCTGTTGAATGTGATTGGGGAAGGCCCATGTTGCATTCAAGGGATGAAAATCCCACATTCTTTATCAGATTGATTGGTTGAAGAAATTGAGCTTCCTCATCCCAGATAAAATTTTCATCCTTCTCCAAGTCATTTATTGTCTTCTGCAATTACACCAACATTCGACGACGTATTCTTCCTCGGCATTATTAGAATACTGTATTCTGCAAGAATCTGCCTTTCTTTTGAATGCAAACAGGAAACCCGAAGGAGAATTATTGCGATCTGTGAAGATGAGTCAAATAATGAATGATCCTGTGAAGGGGCAAGGTTCAAGATTTCCCTACCCTTATAAAAGCTTTGTATGAAGGAGCCAAGGAGGTGAGAAGCCAATCTACAGAGTGTTTATCCGAATGTTCAAACGCCTCAACCACACGGAATGAAGAATCATATGGAATACATCATATCTCTCAGGTGGTTGGTTGAGTAAAAAGTGCAGTCGCACCTGTTTCACCTGCTCCTGCAGTCAGTTGTGCAAACGATTAATAATTAGTATGTGGATCCCTGAATATCAACTCCAGAGCTCACCCATGATCATTACTGTCTTGACGGAAAATGAGAGGAGGAAATACAGCGAGTGTGAGATCCGTCCTCATACATTCCAGGGAATTTTCAAGTGCTCATTTAAGACATTGTCATCATAGTAAAAAAATGATGTTAACATGGAGATAGTGTGTAGGGGAAAGAGAGAGACCTGCATGGAGACATACGTTTCTATGGAGATAGCTTGCAGAATCTCTTTCAGATTAGGGATTTCACTTTCATTCACATGAATGGAGAATGAACTCCAGTTCAACACATCGCTGAATGGCAGCACAAATTTGTCTGCAATGACCACAGGCACACAGTCATTGTAGATCGCCTCCACAATTCGTGGGCTGTTGACCTCGTAACCGCCAGGACAAATGCAAAACCTGCGTTGACGGCAGCTGAAAGTCAGGTCCACAAAAATGTAAACACTGTTTCTCCCACAATGCTTGAATGTAACTTCACTCAAATCCAACTGACCGTAGGCCCTCAGTCCTAAAAGCTAAATTTCTGAGTATAGATTCCCAACATGAAAAAGACAAGTCCACCCTGAAAGCATCAGAATGTGCCGTAGCTAAGGCTAAAACACCAACCACTCTTTCGAAATGGGTGACCAGCACTCATGGCCGTAGTTCCTATGAGATTCACCTGCTCTTCTTCATGAGTTCGTGATAATCAAGGCCTGCAGGCAGTGAGCGATACACCTTCACATCCTCGTCTTTTCCTTCCCAATATCTGAACAAGTGCGGCCGCACAGGGCCATGGTCACCCCCTGCAAAGAATGCTAGGTAGGGTCTTTCATTGGCTGGGGCACCACCAAGCTTTGTTGGAATCCTGCCCCCTATCAAATTGATTTCAGGCAGACTGGCATCCTTCCATGGTACGTACCCTTCTGATGTATTCGCATTGCAAAGCACACGAATTGAGCTTTTTGCCAAATCGGGGTTCACATTTGTTACTGCGGGACCCTGCAGAACTTGAGACAGGCCACTTCAAAGTTCAGGAGCCTGACCCCATGCGTCCCCCACACCCCAGAACACAAGAAGGAAAATCTACACAGATAGCTGAGCTGTCCACCTAGTCAGAGGATACTGGAGATTGAGTATCTTCAAGAATATTAAGATTCAATATACCTGAACTTCCCAGGATCCTCCAGTATACAAGGAACCGGAAGAAACAAGAAACCTAATGAAAATGACCAGACACTCGATCTCAAATTTTACACAAAATTGTCTCGAAAGAAACTTTTGAAGTCAGTTAAGTTCAAGATCTTAATCACTTACCCAATCGTGGCAAGAGAGCATGAAGTGGTCGGCGCCACCACTCCGGTTCCAAAAAGGGTACTTCTGCATTACAACATCAACATAGTCCTTGACAAAGTGTTGGAGGGGATGGATATCTTGCGTCTCATCTTCATAGAGGTAGGTTACCATCATCGCGACGCTGAAAGGAAGAAAAAACACATGGGCTTCTGTGGTATCAGTAGTCAAAAAGGGGTTATCCCCTTGCAGCTCTTGAATGAAGCGGCCCTCAATTGCGTATATCTCTTTGCACGGTCCATTATGCACCAGTGGCTCCTCACCCTCTGGATATGCAAACACCTTGAACCGCTTCTCCATCTCCCAGTAGCTCCTGCCAACTCCAAGTCAATCAGAACTTTGACTCCTTCCATATCAAGCTGTCCTTGTCACAGTTCTCAATCTCATGGAGAAATCTATGAGAAGTCATTCTAAAGTGAGCATTCAATTGCCAAACGATCAAGTCACTTAAGAAATCGAGTGGGAGAAGGGAGGTCCATACTGGCGGAATGTTGCAGCATTTCTGTAGACATCCCCAAATGGCTCATAATCACTGCCTTGCCCACCTGGCTTTGTGGAGTCAATCCCCCCTACTACGGCTTTCCTGATTGCTGAGCGTGCGTGCCCCAAGCCTGCTTCCAGCTTCTGCAGACTTGACAACTTGGGTGCTGATTTCTGCAACCGCCACAACAGGGTGAGCCTAATTGGTGGCAGCTGATCAGCAATGCATACAGCAGAACCACAAGCACCCAAACAAGTTGTAACTCCAACAGTTGCAGAAGAGAATAATAAACAGTGCCCTCTTGTCAGTTGACTCTGCAGATAGTTTGACAGAACCTACCGTTGTGAATAAGACTGTCTCAATGTTAGAATCAAGCAACAGAAGCCTGACCCTATTTCCATATGTGAATTAACCATTTGCCAACCTGCTGTATGACTAACCTAACTGTATGCCCAATTTAAGACTTAAACTACCTGCCTCTTTTAATTCCTTCAGCTATCAATGTGGGGCACTAGATCACACGTAAATCTTAGCAGTCCACGCTAAGATCACAACCAAGTAGACATAATGAGCATGCATAGGAGAGATCACAATGGGGTCATTGCTGGAAGGTGCTGGCAGAGCTGCTACACAATTCAAAATTTGTAAGAGATTAATGGACAAGAATGAAAATTAAGCAAGGCACTGGTGGTTAGTGAGTAAAAAAACTGTGCTACCAACCTTGACATGAGGATCCGTGGGAGGAACTGCCACAGGGACATCAGGCGATGGCTGAGAGGGGCTTGTTGTGAGTGCTGGCACAGTTGTGGGATTTTCCATTGTTGGTGATGACTGAGCAATGGGAGTTTGTGTTGCAGGGTTTGAATTGTCAGTCTGCAATGATGGGGTAGCAAAGGGGGCTAATGTGTTTTGTGTCCCTAAAGAATCAGCTGGGCCTGCAATGGATAAAAGTTCCAGTTAGACAGTCTTTTCCTTTGTGGCATCACAGGGTATCACTTGCAGGCCGGCTTGAGGTGGTTTGACATCTTCAAAAGATTTCAGCAAATCATGAAGAGGCACTTAAATTAAAAACAACACCTGAAAATGACTACGGGTGAAAATTGAGCTTGAAGAAAGCTTCACTTTTCAACATAATACTGTTGGATGTAAGGCAGTGTGGGTGGGATTCCATGGGCCAGGCAAACCAGTGAGACCCACAGGTGGCCCATATTACCACAGTAGTACCCTACACTTAGATCTTTGAAGTTGAAGAAGTTCAATTACTGTCCAGATCTGACACAGTCACTGTAATGTTGAGGTCAAAGTAGATTGCTCCAGAGAAAGTAAGCTTCTTGGCGTTGCATCGATTTATCCCGCATACTCCACTACTTGTATGCCCCCGACAATTCCTGAGTTCCATCCTTGCAAACATACTCCCCAGGCAGGATACCTAACGCGTTAGCTAGAGCACCGCTCTGGTCTAAACGTATGCGCGTTGACCCGTGCAGTGCTGTAGATAACGACCCCACCTTGGAAGTACGTTCGCAAGAGTGAAACTGAAAAGGAATTGATGGGGGATTCTTCAAAGGCCTTGGCAAATTTCCACTGACACTTCCAGAATGCCCAATTAAACTAACAACATGAGCGTCTAGCCTACCTCGGGCAATTGTTCTCGGCAGTATTTACAATGAACAGATAGTTGAAGAGACTGACCTTTTTCAACAGAATACTGGCCAGCAGTCTCTCCATTGGATGGAGGGGCCAGGATAGGCGCATCGAAGACATCTAGAGTTGAGCTGGCATACCAGGGCAGAGAGAGACGACGCCATTTGTAGTAATCGCATAGCAGCAAAGTGGCCACGAGTAAAATCACCACAAAAATCGTGGAGCGCACCGTGCATGCTGCATTCCTCCAATTTTGCATTGTTACCGCCTTTCTTCGTCCCCCTCCTCCCTCTTTTATGAGTGCGGCGAACAAAATGATCCAAGAACCTGAGACAGACCATGTTTTCGTTGTTGCTCTTGATCTTTCTGGAGCTCATTCCCCTCCTAACAAATCTGTGGGAACCAGTTGCTTAAAACAAAAGACTTTTTCCCTCATCTTCGACTCAAAGGAAATCGAGGAGCTTGCATCTCTGAAACGTCATATTCACCTCTCCCCCAATCAATTGTAATCTGACGCAAGGGAATTCCCCTCGGCTGGGCATGCACCTCTCCCATGGGTCCTCTCCACCCACTCCAAGTCTCTCCTCCCTCATTTTCTTTTGACCCAGATGTCAGCTCCACTCGAAGCTGACATCCAAGGTGTTCCCCCATTCTCCTATAATCGGAAACGGGGAGGGGCTCCTTTTCTCTCTCCTACTGATCTTGCATATCAGTTTTCCAATTTGTTTTTAGAGTGACACTAACCACGCTGCCTGTAATCCGGACCCGACCAGCACCCCACAACTCTGACGAGAGAAATGATCTGACCTAATGACAATTATAGAACTGCGGTGCACGCCTGACCTCAGCATGATAAGTCAATCAATGCTCACGCTCTTCAAACCACCCTTAGAATTCCTTATCACACTCTTCCCTCCAGACCTGGACAGTCTTTTCTCAACCGCAACTGCTAGTCTCATGCTCACAACTGACCTATACTCGCATTGACCATCTCTCCACTCCCGCCAGCAAATTGTCTTGCAAAACACCAACTGATCTACCCCGACCCAAATCAACCCTGCCCGAGTAGAGATCTACCAAGAAGTGATACATGTATCTCACTCGCCTACAACGACCTCGCCAAGACCTGTCTGTCTTCAAATTGTCCTCCAAACAACAACAACTGATCTTGAGCACCACAAAAACATTCTTGTCCTGAAATTCTCTGGCAACCAACAAACAATTTGCACTCACCAAAATCGTCGTCTTCTTCTTCTCACTCCTGCATTCAAATTTGGTCGCAAACCGCAGTGAATTTGCACTCAGCGATCCGACGGGCGGCTCCATTGTCTCATTCTCTTCGCGATGCATTGCACACCCGCACCTCGTCTTGCTTCTGCCAGGCGCCCGGAGAAACCGCGGTCCTCAAGGCCCGGCCGACACATTGCCCGGTTCCCATCCACGTGTCGGTGCAGCATGCAAATAGAAAGATGCTAGTAACTTACTAGGCACATACAAACACGTGACGAATTATTCATTCTCATGCGTTTCTCCGCACTCGGTACGTCCAGCGAAACGGAATGTCAACGAACGTCAACGAAATATGAGCGAAGCAAGAGTTAGAAACTAATTCTTACAGTCTGTCCGTCTAACGTCCATCATCGTTACGACGGACGTTGACGAGGACATTCGCAGGTCGGTCACGGCTGCATCGTCTCTCTCACTTCTCATTTGCAAGAAACTCGCTTCCATCACTCATCATCTCACAGTCTCCCCAGCTCCGTGTCCTCGATATCATTTCAACGACGACAATCATTTCTGGGGGTCGCTCTAATGATTGTAGAGGCTGTGACAGTCAGATCTGGTGTATAGTAGTTCCTGCCATTGCGTGATGATCTACAATGGGGAGATGGTGGTGTTGTCCGTGTGTTGATTTGAACACTACAGGTAGTAGATCTTCTTCTCCTTTTTAGGAGAGATTCTCACTCTTTCAGGTTCTTCATAGAACTTAACGATCAACTTCGTGGTATCCGAAAGCTATTTTGCACTTTCGTAGGTGCCATCGAAGATAGTAGTGGATTTAAATTGTAGAGACTACACAGGGGGCCCGTTCTCCAAAGGGGGCAGTAGAGATGAAGTGACATTAGTTACTGAGGTTTGAGCCGAAGTCATATTCTTCTTCTACTGACTTGTCGGTGGCAGTGGAACACAATCAGCGGTCAATCAGTATTACCGAGACAAAAAACAAAAAACTCACTTGGAGGGTTCACTACGGTATGTGGACTTTCCGTGAAAAACAAAAGGCAATCATGAAGACGAAATTTTCAAATTCAATCCAGGAGTTTTAGCTGTTTCGACAATGATGGTATGGACTTGTATGTTGAGATTATGTAAGATTTTATCTTGATGCGCCAAAATGAACAAAGATGCTTGATCACCCATAATCTAATTTCCATCTGTCCAAGAACTTCAGAAAACCTCAAAGTGAAGCTTTCGAAACTCCTGCAAAGGTTTACAGAGATTTTAGAGTTCGAAACTCTTATACAAGTTGGCCGAGTCAGCCCTTCAACGTCCGTCTCTCCAATAGCACATTTATCCGCGATTAACTTATCCCTTGTCTCGCAGCATTCAAGGTATACCCGAGTCACACGATTCAGAAGCGCACTTTCTGAAAGACAGACTTTATTAGATTGTCATTGCCAATCTTATCTCAATTTTGTATTCTCAGCTGCTTGTACATACATAAGCTGAGGACATTCCACAAATGTGGCATTCTTCTCTGATGAGCCATAATGCCACCAAACCTCGTTACTACTGACAGGAATCCTGATTGCAGATTAGGGTTTCGGGGCTAGCCCATACAGCGTGTAAAGAAGGTGAGCAATTTTCTCCTGCACTCATTAACAGATACATCTCTTACCTACTCAATGCAGCTGACGTATCGCTAACTGACTCGGACGTGTTCCAATGGAGTACCGGCGCGTGGTTTATCCATAGAAAGTCTTCCACGCTGCGACATCCCCTCGACATCTGCGAAACCTAACAATGCCATTGATACATGCTGGAGTATACCGGTAATTTTCAAGGCTTGCGAGATAGTTGTCAGTGTAGAGGTTAGGTGCTAGGTACCGGAAGCCCAAAGAAGAAAGAGAGGTACTTACATAGTTCCATCCCGTAGCTCGAGAGCTGCAGCTAATAAGTGGATCTCCATATTCCACCTTCAGAGCATTGCAGTGCAGTCAGTGATTGTTTAACTCTGAAAAATTGTGCCTTCTGCTCTATGCAATTCCAGTAAAGAGAAAGATAGTTTGACAAACATCCCGCGCATAAATCACAGGTACATAAGGTCCCGGGAGATTTTGATCACATACCATCCGAGCTAATGAGCCTTCTATCCTTGTAGACATTGAAAAGCCTCAAAGATTCTGAAATTGCTCCTAGTTGCACCTGATACAATTGTTAAAAAAACCCTCAATCCAGAGTATCTCCTTCTCCATTTAAAATTGTAACTTGTGCAATTCAGCAATTCAATCTCTAACTTGAATCACTGACATGTTCACCAAGCTAATGGGCCTTCTCTCCCAGATTCACATCATGCGCCTTTGGCAAACTAAGTTGTAC
Organism: Takakia lepidozioides; assembly: GCA_030704615.1. NCBI lineage: Eukaryota > Viridiplantae > Streptophyta > Takakiopsida > Takakiales > Takakiaceae > Takakia > Takakia lepidozioides. The sequence continues at coordinate 65,548,365 of CM060732.1, read as the reverse complement.
GTTATTAGTGGATTGAGGTGTGTAGAGGCGCGCATATTGGCACATTCTGAAGTCAATTCGACCCAAGGTTGGTGGAACCCTTCCCAAGTCCAGCTGATCAATATGAGCTGGGCACATTTTGGTTATTATTGCTATCTTTGTTCTTCTCTCCCTAAAGCTGTAACTTCTATATCTTCGTTTGTTTCAGTTTTTTCTCCTTACACACGTCTCTGGGTTTTCCACGGTGGTTGTAGCTTTGTGATTCTTGTTGGGGGCCCACGTTTGCTGTCTGCTTTTTCCCATCGTCTCGGATGCTCTTTGAGCTCCCAGTGATCGCCGGAGGCTACCTATAAAGTTCCTTTCATTCCCTCGCATGACGGAATCATACATCCCAATGATGCATGCACCGCCGTCTACGTCGGTTCAGGGTGGGATCCCACGGTCTGAGCATGGAGACGGGCAGATGGGACAGATGCTCCAGGTACTACGAAATCCGCTGTTTCTTCAGAAGATAGCCAAGCCCTGACAGAGTTTCAAACTTCGAGAATTTCTCGATGTTAAAGCCTAGGTTTTCGAATCTTTGAGGGCCCCACCTTTTTCCTCGTTTCTTGCTTGCTTTTGTTCTTTTGTCCCACCATTACTTAAGCTGTTTGTTTCTCTCTCTCTTTCTTTCTTTCTTTAAGCTGTTTTACTTTCTCTCTCTCTTTCTTGCTTTCTTTAAGCTGTTTTCCTTTCTCTCTCTCTTTCTTTCTTTCTCCGTGGACAGCATGGAAAGGCGACATAATCTCCACAAATTTCAACCCTCAGCCAAGGGTCTGATACTTACCATGATCACCCACCGAACCTGTTCATATGACGAAGAAGGGTCGTCCACACCTTGGGACGGATAGGGCAGGATCAGTATACACAGATTTTGCATTCAGCTCTCACTTTGTGTTGGTTGCATTTCTTATCACTGCCGCCACTGCAGAGGTGGCGTCACCGACCATGCCCACTCGGGTGTCTCCAGTCTCCACTTCTTGTGGATTCAATCTCTAAGACGAGTACTTTGCATGAGCGCAGCACAAAGCTGAAGGGACGTTTTAAGGACCATGCTACATCCCTGCAATTCTCCTGTATGATATGCCTTCTCCAGGTAACACCTCCCTCAGGTAACATCTCTCTTGCTGACCGACTTATGAAATTGTAAATTCATGATGGATGAAAGTAGATTTCACTATTCACAAGGAAGAGCCCTAGAGAGCCTAGCTTAGCCACTTGTTTTCTTATCACAAGAGGGCAAGATAATTGATACCTATAGCCATTTGATGATCCCATGGCCTCCAAATGCCATCCTGCCCAGATGGTTTTACCGGCTTAATGTGATCATGCCTATTTCGTATATTAAATAGAAGTGAAGTAGTTGGCAAATGTAGTCAGAGTTAGATGTGGAGGACTTCTCCAATGTGTTGGTATATTCACACTGTGGTGCAATGTGCACACAGAGCAATTGAATAGGCCATTGCTATACTATGGATATGTGAGACCTGCATGTTTGTCCAAATAGGGAGTGTCATTACAACCATAATGTCATTCCTGAAAAACCCCAACTTTATGGACCCCATCTGTATAACATAATGACACCTCCCTGAGGCAAGTTATGGTGTCTCTTCACCTGGAAGGGCAACTCCTTCCCGCAGGAAAGTGGACACCTTTGTGACATGGATTGAACCCACAACCACTTCCATGTGCACATCCAGGTGGTATGTGCCCATTACTACTTTTGCTGCTGCTCAGTCATCCCCCCCCCCAGCTACAACTTGGTATAAGCCCATGATGTTCCCACACATTGACAACAAAGTTCCTCGAAAGTGGTTGTGGGTTTAGTCCACCAATTGGTGGCAGTAGCACTTTGGGGTCTGGAGACACCATAATTTGCGCTTCCTTTTGGAGGCGTCATAATTTTCTTTCCTTTCATGGATAGAAATCCCGTTATACCCCCCCCCCCCCCCCAACACATGTTCTTAGCTAGAACCCGTCGCTAAGTCAACGGTCAGGCCTTGGGTCAAACCCATTCCAACGATGATGTCATTGGAAGGGGTCGGGTCTACATAGGCTCTTAGCAGGCGTGCTATGCTAGCAGCATGGTGCAGCTAGGCCCAAATTAAGCTCTAGCTAAGTTAAGATAAAATTACATCCTAAAGCATAATCAATCATAGGATCAGACCCTATGACCGGACAATCTTTTCAGATGCGAGGCATCTTGCTTTGGACAATGCATGATTATCATAACGTAAATATGTAACCCCATCGTTTGAAAAATGAAAATAGCCAATGGAGGCTAAACGCGCTAGCAGATGTCTGCACGCGAGGCCCACGTGGTCAACGCATGGAGGGTGTACATAGCTTACTGCAATACAAGGAAAATGGCAATTGCATGTACAAACCACATGGCTATTGCATGCAGAAGAAAAATGGCTATTGCATGGTAAGGGCACTTGGCGATAGCATAGTTTGGAGATTTTTAGATGTTTCTAGAATTTGTCGAAGCTATATGAGGGTGAGGGCGTGTTAGTTTGGCGACAGTCGGAGAAGTAGAGAGTGGAAGAAATGGAAATTATGCCAGTAGCCACTACATCGTTGGTGAAGCGTAGAGGTCGTCCAAATAAGAAGCGGGTCGTCCAAATAAGAAGCCCGGTGCAGACAAAAAAAGGCAAATTGTTTTCGAGCTTTCTTGCACAGTTGGAGTCGGTAGACAGGATGTGGATCTCGATCTGTTTCAAAATTTGCAGAAGTATAATTTTCTAATTACGTTAGTATCGCGCCCTATTGCACCCTATTCTCCTCGATTGAGTAAAATTCGAGTCCACACACATAAAGCGTCGAATTGAAGCGTAATATATATATATAAGTATAGAAAATATTACAGAATACATATATCCGGTTTGATAGGTCCAAAGTGCAACAGAATGTACTCTTGTTAGTTGATAACAGCAAATTATGCACCCGTGTAACTAACATTAAGATCGAATAGGTCGGTGTTATCTGGTGCCCCCGATTGAAATAACGATCTGTAGATGTCGTATGTCAATGATGCAGATTCGAATCAAAAAATATTTGCTTCACTTGTTCAACTCATGTATCCTTCGGGAATAACATGGAATGCCAGAGCGATTCACATTTGCTCATATCCATCCCAATTTTGCAAGAAAGCTCCAGATGCATGGAATTTGTTGGATTTTAACATAGATAATAAATACCCAACAAATGAGCTTGTCAGGCACTTTCCTGGTCGTGCGTGGATATGATAGATAAATGCTATTTCAAAAACATTTGTTGGTGTTAGACAAACACGATTCTTCAACTCTGCACTACCATTCAAAGCATCCAACTCCTTTCTCTCTTCCATTTCTTCCGTAATAACATTTTCACAAAAAAAATTTAAAATGAGGTTGACCAATATCTTTCAAACAGTAACCTAACATACCTTTCCAGGTATATAAACGATCTTGCCTAAATTTCTTGTACATTATTGTATGCCCACATGACAGATGTTTGTCCCAACCCAAATATGATTTGATCAGATTGTTTGCTTATATGACACTTGTTGCGAACAACTTGATTATAACCAATTGGAAATGCAAATGAGACAGATTCCCACCTCTTTCGATTGCAAAAAACCTTGCCATGCACTTCTTTTAATGAGATGTTTTGAGCATAAGTATATGGTATTGAGATTATGACTCCAACTGCTCGTATAAAAAAATTGGATATTGTGTAAGTGTCACTTTGTAGATATTAAGCCTTATTACAACCTCCCTAACTGTTGTCTAAATGTTATTTTTTTTCTCCCCCCAAACGTTAATATTTATCCGGGGCACATGTAATGCTCGAGAGGAGGGCCATCACATCCTATATGAGAATATATAGATGAAATGTATGCAATTTGGATGATGTTTTGAAATTGCAGCTGATAAAGATGCGTGCAAGGATTGCCAAGATCGCTTGCACCAATCAAATGCTAACCAAACACCGAGAAGATATGTCTTAATCTGCAACTCCATATGTGAGCTCGACCGTCCAGAAGCGTTGTATTAGACTTTCTATTGTTATGATGCGTGTATCAACATCCTACCTAGGCTGGTATTGGCTGTATAGACCAACCTTGTGACACATAACATCAGAAGCAGGCAAAAATAGAAAATATACCAAACAAGACTACCCTCTCGACCAGTCCATATTTTTTAGGCGAAATAAAGCCAGAAAGCACTCGAACTTTGTGGGCTGCGACACGCCCTTGTCAAAAAAACAAAAAAACAAAAAAACAAAAAAAAACCAAAAAGCTTGCGTTCCCTACCGGAGTGTCACCATAAAGCACCAAGGGAACCACCCCTTGGCGCCTGGGAACCGGATCCCGTGGCACCCCCCATCCAACGGCCGGCGCCTGTTGGAGTGGCAGCCGTGGGGGATCTCGCCACGTGCTGCGCCCTGGGCCGTCCGTTTGCCAAGCGTTTTAGGGCTGGAGGGGGTGGCCGTCGCCACTACGCGGCGGTTGTCACTCTAAGTTCATCGCCTACTATGTTGTGCCTTGAGTTCACATACGTCACCAGGTTCGTTTAGTGTGCGCTTGTTTATTGGGAGGGACTTCAAGGAAATTCCAGTTGGTGAGGGCAGCAAAGTCAAGTCTACTTCACCATCAACAAGAGGTCCATGTTCATGGCTCCCCAAGTGGGACACACTCGTCAAGCACAAAGGGAGGAGGGCAGTTGCAGGATATGGTGTCTCAGTTTGAACGTCATCGGGCAGTTTTTCAGTGACTGTGCTTCATGTTATCTTTCTATTTGTTCACAATAGTTCATCTTATTATAAATGACATTAGTTCTTGTATACCACCTACAAGACCTATGTAATGTAACAATTTTTTTGCAAATTGGATGAACTATAAGAATGCTATGGACTTTGGAATCTCAAATACTGTTTTGTCATCGGCACAGTTTTTTGTGTGCTATGGACTCTAAAAAACATATATAAGTGTAACCAATTGTGATAAGTGGATTATGACAGAGTTCATGTACAGTGAGGTTCAACAGGCTATGCTGACTTCTGTAAGAGCTGCCAGATTTGTTGCCTTGATTTGTGATGAGGTAACCTATGTGAACAATGGCTCGTGGTTCACCGTCCATGCATACATTGTGCAGAATTGGGTAAGAATCCCCGTGATGATCTCTCTCCAAAAAATTGTGTACTGGAGTGGGGCTGATAACCTCACTCTAGTCATAATGGATGCATTGCGAAAGGGTGGAGGACTCACTGAATCTTCTATAGCTCAGAAACTACTTTGTTTTGGGGCTGATGGTGTGAGCACCTTCCAAGGTGTGAGGAATGGTGTCACAAAGCAAATTGCATCCAAGCATGCTCCCTTCTGTATGTGGGTGCATTGCATGGCATATATGTGCAATTTGGCTTTCAAGACACTATCCCAGTTGACAATTGTTAAGTGGTCTCATCCTGTATCTCAAAGGTATAAGAGTTTGATTGAGCAAATGCAATTGACCCAATGACCTGCAGGGGGGTTAAGGCTTTGAATACCTTCTCTAGTACTTCTGGGATTTGGTGGACTGGGAGTATCATCATTTTAAAGTATTCCTCTGAATACTTTAGCCACTCCCCATCATGCTTGCATGGCATGATTTGGAAATCATCCACTGCTACTGAAGCTGATGCCACCAGAACACTTGGTAATGGTACGGGGTTTACCTCCTGAATAGATGGCCCTGCTATGGCCTGTATCGGTGCCTGTTGACTTGGTGGTGGTTGTGTTGTTGGCGGTGTTTGTGCTGGTGTTGTTGTTGTTGATTGTATTGGTGCTTCATGTTCATGGTCTTGCTCCTCTTGATCGTCCTCATTCGTGAGCTCTTCTTGTTCTGGAATTGGTGGTAGAAATTCCTCGTGAATGTCTGTCACCAATTTCGCCAACTGACACTTCATTTGTTTTATCATTGCCCTGTTGAGTTTCTTCATTTTTGGCTCACTTCCTTCACTCAACCATGCTCGGGCCAAGGCTGCGTCTGCTGCATCCAGCTCTGCTTGCAGTGTCAGCTTCTCCAGCTGCTGCTTCCATTCCTATTCGTTGTGTAAGGCAATTTCTCTCTCTATGTTAGCTGTGAGTAGCCTACTTTCTGCATTTTCCCTTTGCTCTTAGCAATACAGTATTGCATGAGAGCCACTTGGTTCCCTATTCTTTGGCAATCCTCAACTGCCCCTTGAGTGTATCCACCTATCCCTTTAAGTGTCTGCACCAGTGTTGGACTGGTATCATCAACATTTCATACCAGCCAAGATATGGTATTGTCGGTGAAGAGGCCTCCTTCATACCTGGCAGGTAATGGTATCAAGGTAGGTATTAAGCTTTTAATCTATCAGTCTGGTATGTATATTATTAGTTCTGATTCCCCGTGGATCAATAACTACAAGAAATCTGCTAATGAGAAAATGGTCTGCTAATGAAGGCACGTTTTTCAACACATTTCACCCTGTTTTTCCCTCTTATCAGAATCGGCCCTAAATTTTCATGTTGAATTCTGCAAGTTAGTTGGTTGAGTGAACCTGGGATAGTTTGGAGTGACTTTGATAAGATACTACCAATGTGACAACATGAAAGTATCCAAAAGAGGTAACAGAGATGAGGAGAAGCTTTGGAATGAATACTTTTCTGACCCCAGTCAATGGTGGGACAACCGAGGCAAAAATGTAAATACCTGTCAGATTACCAGATGTCATTTTGAACACTGCCCCTGCCTTGGTGGACATGTATGTCAAATGTGGGTGCATCGAGGATGCACAGGGAGTGTTCAACACTATGGCTGAACGAGATGTGGTGTCATGGAGTGCGATGTTTGTAGGGTATGCACAACAGGGACGTGGGATGGAGGCTTTGGAGACCTATGAGCAAATTATGAGGGAAGGGATACTGAAGCCCGACCACATAACGTGTGTATGCGTGTGCAAGCCTGGCAGCCCTGGAAAAGGGCAAAAGGTCCATGGTTGCATCGTCAAAGCTGCAAATGTACCAAATGTCATTTTGAACACTCCCCTGGTGGACAATATGTATCCCAAATGTAGGTGTAGCAAGGATGCAAAGGGAGTGTTCAACAACATGGCTGAACAAGATGTGGTGTCTTGGAGTACCATGATGACCACCTTCCCCGGTGAGTCTCTCTCTCTCTCTCTCTCCTCCTCTGATGCCCTCACACTGTCCAGTGGAAATACAATTAGGCATTAAACCTCCCTAAACTTGTTTTGAATATGTGACATGGGCAAGGACCTTAAGGACTATCTCAATGGCCTACCTGCCCTCGTCACTAGACTGAAATTTAAACTTGGGGTGGGAAACTACAAGTGCATCCACGAGCTACCACACTTAACATACATGTTGACAAGGGTGTTGTGTAGAAAATCATTTAATGCCTTCAATCCACTTAATATAATGTGAGCATATGCACCTGATTTGCAGTTTGCAGGCCTTTCAGCTTGATGCTCTTATGCTTGAGACAGGGGACTTAGGTATCTGAATATGCTGAAATTATGCCTAGCTGGTTGAAGTTTGTAGAGCCTCTTTCAGTTGCAGGATGGGGAAGGCAGGGGGCAAGGAGGCGGGGGTAAAATAGAATATTGTTCAGTATGACTCTTGGAGCAATTCCAGCTTAAAATGTGATGATGTCACCATTGGGGCATGGACCTCTTGGTCGTTTACAAGGGACTTGGTAGGGTCAGCATGATCATAGGAGTGTATGAAGGCTGGCAGCCCTGGAATTTTATAACCAGATGTCATTCTGAACATCCCCTAATTCTGGACATATATGCCAATGTGAAGGGAGTGTTCAACACTATGGCTAAACGAGATGTGGTGTCGTGGAGTGCGATGCTTGCAGGGTATGCACAGCTGGGGTGCGGGATGGAGGCTTTGGATACCTATGAGCAAATGATGGGGGAAGGGTGAAGCTCAACCACATCATTTTGGTGTTTGTTTGCAGTGTGTGTGCAAGCCTAGCAGCCCTAGAAAAGGGCAAAGAGGTGGCATGGTTGCATCACCAAAGCTGGAATTGTACCATATGTGATTCTAAACAATACCTCGTGGACATGTATGCCAAATGTGGGAGCATTGAGGATGTGGAGGGAGCCTTCAACACTATGGCTGAACGAGATCGTGTGATAAGTTGAGTTGGTTGTTTCCTAGAACAAATATAGGCTGTCATTGTCAACTGCTAGCAGCAAGGCAAGGATTTGTGCATGATTTGTGCAGAGGCATGGATAGGTGAAGGAGCAAGGATAGAGTGTGGGTCCAGATTCATGTAAGAGGGCCAGATTTCAAGCTCCAGATTACCTATGATTCCCTGTGTCGAAGGATAGCTACAAGAAACCTGCATGGGTAGATGGTCAACTGGAATTTGCCGTAGCAGCGGCACAATTGATAAATCAGGCACTGGTAACGAAGACACCTTCTTCAATAGCACAACGGCTACAAGTGGGTAGATGGTCTACTAAAAACAGCAGCGGCAGCAACACAATTGATAGAACAAGACACTACTAATGAAGATACCTTCTTCAACATATTCCACCCTGTTTTTCCCTGCTATCAGAGTTGTCCCTATATTTTCATGTTGAATTCTGCAAGTTAGCTCCGCGTTGGTGGATCTCTGGTGGTTTTGGAATGATTTTGACATGTTATTGCCAATGTGGTCGACAGGAAAGTATTGAAAAAACAGATAACAGAGACGAGGAGAAGCTCTGGAAAGAATACGTTTCCGACCCCAGTCAATGGTGGAACAATCAAGGCAAAAAGGTGAATGTTTGTTGGAAGTAGACGCAAGTCAGCGAGTATGGTAAGTAGGGTTGGGGTGTTTGCTGGAACAATTCTAGGCTGTCATTGTCAGCTGCTAGGAGCAAGGCAATGATATATACATGATTTTGCAGAGGCATGGATAGCTGAAAGAGCAGGGATAGAGTGCATGGGTCCAGATTCATCCAAGAGGGCCGGATTTCAATCTCCACATTACCTATGATTCCTTGTGGAAGGATAGCTACAAGAAACCTGCATGGATAGATGATCAATTGGTTGGTTTTGAGCTGAAGAGCACGACCCCTGCAGGGATGTCTCTCCATCTGTAGATCTTTTAGGAAGTGGAAGGCTAGGGCCCAGCTTTCTTATGACAGTGTTAGCTGATTTTCAGTTCTTCTCCTCAGCTCGGTGCCTTTCTGTTTCCAAGTTATGGCAGTAGTTTCTGGCTGCAGTCTCTTTTCCTGCTAGACTCTTTAGCTCTATGCAGACCCCATTCTTTGCTTGCCTTCCTTCTTACTACTCTTTCTTGTCTTGGTACGCGAAGCTGTGTCTTCCTCTTTCAGCCTCTATGGCACTCTATCCAGAGGTTATTTTTTCCTCTTTGTATCCAAGGACATTTTATGTCCATTACCTATAAAGTTCTGGAGGCCACTGTCCCCCACTGTCCCTCTTTGTTAACCAAAATAAAAATAATAAAAAAAGACAACAATGGCTTCCATTCTATTTTCCTAGAAACCTAATGAGAATTTAAATCAATTAATAATCTAAATATTATAATTGTATGATTTAATTTATTAAATTAAAATATTATTAAAAAACCTCTTTAGTCATGAAGTTATATACTCATGACTACATCATGGCAACGTGGCATTATATGATACGATTTTCTTTCCCACGTGTAGGTCATATATGTTGTCCATGTGGACACGTGTCACATCCGGAGTGCTACATGTGTCCCTCTGACGCCTCTCCAATGGAGTCATACTTTGTAGACATGTAGTCATATAGTTAGTCATATATAAATCATATAGTTGTGACTACATCGCTCTCTACAGCATGACTCCAGGTGCCACGCATGCAGTCACGGCTATGACTTGCAAAACGCAGTCCTAAAGACTAGTCGCTATGATAGGGCTTTTTTCACTGCAGAGTAATGTAGTCATGAACGCATATAGGACTGAAAAAATAGTCATATGTGCAGTCATAAAAACGCTCATCTGTTGTAGTGTGTTCAGAATGACATTTGGTACAATTCCAGCTTTGACAATGTCACCATGGACCTCTTTGCCATTTTCCGGGGCTGCCAGGCTTGCACATGCATTGCGAACACCAACAAAGGTGATCTGATTGGGCTTCATCCCTTCCTGCATCATTTGCTCATAGGTCTCCAAAGCCTCCATCCCACGACCCTGCTGTGCATATCATGCGATCATCGCGTTTCACGACACCACATCACGTTTAGCCATTTTGTCGAACACTGCCTTTGCATCTTCAATGCACCCAAATTTGGCATACATGTCCACCAAGGCAGTGTTTAGAATGACATCTGGGACAATTCCAGCTTTGACGATGTCAGCATGGTCCTCTTTGCCCTTTTCCAGGGCTGCCACGCTCGCACACACATTGCAAACGCAAACAAATGGATGCGGTTGGGCTTCACCCCTTCTAGCATCATCATAGGTCTCCAAAGCATTTGTACCACACCCATGCTTGGTAAATCCTGCCAACATTATATTCCACGTGATCAAAGATCGTTGAGGGATTCTGTTGAACACTTGGTGAGCATATATGTACACCAGGGGAATGTTCAGAATGACATCTGGTACAATTCCAGCTTTGATAATGTCAACCATGAACCTCTTTGACCATTCCCAGGGCTGCTAGGCTCGCATATGCATATTATAAACACAAATGAACATGACCTGGTCTGGCTTCATCCCTTCCCACATCATTTGCTCTTAGGTTTCCAAAGCCTTAATCCCATACCCATGCTGCACATACCTTGCAATCATGGCACTCCAAAACACCACATCTCGTTCAGCCATATTGTCGAACTAGTCCCTTGCTTTCCAGCGTCCAGACCTTCCATCTTGATGCACTTAAGCAAGGGACAGACATACGTACCTGAATCTGCTGAAATGCCTCATTGGTTTGAAGTCTGTAGAGCCTCTGTCAGTCTGCCTATCACAAAACATCTTCACATGCCCAGAAGTGCCAGAAGAGGCATTTGGACTCTCTCTTGATTCTCTTTCAAAAGCTGTGGTTATGGTTGAGGTGCCTGGTTTTATGAACTGTGCCGCTGCAGCTGCAGCCTTTAGTTGACCATCTACCCATGCAGGTTTCTTTTAGCTATTGATCCACAGGGAATCACATCTGGTACAATTCCAGCTTTGGCGATGCAACCATGCACCTCTTTGCCCTTTTTTGGGGCCGCCAGGCTTGCACACGCACTGCAAACGCACACAAACCTGATGTGGTCGGGCTTCACCCTTCCCCAATCATTTGCTCATAGGTCTCCAAAGCCTCCATCCCGTGCCTCTGCTATGCATACCCTGCAAGCAGTCACCGTTCCTCGTGAACATTGGCTCAGACATATCCATAGTCCAGGCGGTACGCTCACCCCGTGATTCCAGCCCAAGTCTACCTGAGACTGCCATAGCTTGAGCACATCCGACAAAAATTCAATGACAGGGTGTTGATGTTGTTAGAGGGCTGTTTGGGACTTAGACGCTTTTACGGGTTCTGTGGGGTGCCCTTAATTTTTCGCAGACTTACAGATGGTAGACTTAGGCCACACAGGTTTAGGGGTGGTAGACAGGCTCACACAGTCAAGTCATGGGTTATCACAGCCCGACACAGCTTTGCACAGCCAGTCACAGCCCAACACAGTTTGGCACAGCCCGTCACAGCGCACGGAGGGAACAGTTATCATTGGCAGGGAACTACTGTGTGGGAACGACATCTGCAGAGGGAACGTGTTACTTCAGGGGTGACCGTTAGTTAGTTAGGCGGTTGGAACAACTTGCAGGTAGATTAGGCAGAGCAGCACCAGGTAGGGGATCACTTCACGGGGAGCGCTTCTTGGTCATGCATGAGGGGAGATCATGCGAAGAGCAAGAACGGGAGCAAGGATGGAGAGCACGGTGAAGGAGGAAAGATGAATAGTAGATGCTTGTTACATGCAAAGTTGTAGTGATATTGTAGGGCAGATTAGAGTCACCATGGCATTGGCTTGATACCTGATAAATCATAATCTGATACTTATCCGATACAATCACACTAAGTATAGAGACATGAGTGAAGCTGTGGAATGAATGGATGAGTGAATGGAACTTGGTAGATACTGAAGCAATCTGATGCTTCAGTATACACAGTAAGGTAAATTGCTAACATGAAGGCAAGAAGAAATACAAATAGGAAGCACAACCATGATTCACTAACTGTAGGTCACGACTGATTGTTTTGAACGGGCTGAGTGCTTAGAGATATCCAACTCTTCTATCTTGGAGTTTCCACCTCGGATAGCGAAGGGATGGGTAAGTAAAAGTCGCTCGACATTTGGCGACCATACTGGGGAACTGGGTCAAGAACAACCAGATGTGACAGGCATCTGGTGGGATCATGGTGGTTGGAGAATTAAAGAATTTGATGTGAATCAAATTCCCTATGGAACTGAGAAAGAAAGATTGTCCAAACAATTCTTTCTGAGGTTCTTGGAATTGCCAGACGGTTGTAAAAAAAACATTCTTAAGAGAGTGCATGATGCTGACCCTGAGTGGGGTCTGGAGAAAGGAGTGATAAAGATTTATCAGGTGGCCTGTAGAGGTGGTACTGGTAAAGAATTGGATTCCCAAGGATATCTTGTGGATCAAACTTACACCAAGAACAACTTTCCAAACGTGTTTGCCATATGGTTATATGGTAAACAGAGACTTCTAGTATAGCCAAGGGTGCTTTGAAGCTTGAAAGAAACCCAGGCATATACGAGAGATACTACAGAAGAGAGTTTTGGTTATTGCGTCATTGAAGATATGAAAGACATGGGACATGAGTGATGAAAGAGAAGCTAGACTTCAAAGATATTCAGCAAAGAGAGAGAGTTATTTGAAAGCTAATTATCCATATCTTTGGGAGAGAGGAATAGACATAGGGGAGTCATCTGGACCTCTCACACCATTAAGATCGGAGAGTACATCACCCATACCGGAGGAACTAGAGTTGGATGCCACTCCTTCTTATTCTTTACAAGAAAGATTAAGGGATTTGGTACAGGAAGAAGATCAGCCACGAGGGGAGAGATCTGAGGTACATCCTTGGATAAAAGATTTGACAAAAATCTTTGATAAGAGTTGGCATGGAACACCAAAAGCAAGAACTCCAGTTTCTGAAACGGAAGACAAAGAAGGAGGGGTGGATGTGGCAGAGCCAATGGAGAGTTCAGACTCTCCAACACCATTGCAATTGAGTTACATGAGTGAAGAGGAAGAAACCCAAGAGCAGAACTTGGAAGATGAAAACAGAGAGAAGAAATTGGAAGATGAAGAAGTAGACCCAACAGTTGAGGTTGAGACTACAACCAGGACATCCCAACCTGTTGGACCTAGATCAAGTGGAGCACTTGGATCACAGGCCAACGAAGGTGTCGGTTCAGGGGGATCAGGCGGGTAGCCTGGATTTGGCTATGGGGGGACAAAGAGTGTGGGAAGTAGTGCAACTGGAGCTGGGAATACTGTGAATATAGTGGGGCCAGTAGCAGGGAGTGCTCAGGGGCCAGCACCTGATGGGAGTTCCACCACTACTACAACAGGTCCTCAAGGACCAGCACCAACAAGAGGACCAGCACCTACCGGAGGGCAGGGTGTAAGGCCACAAATGGCGGTATTCCAACACGGGCAAAACCACATTTTCCAATATACGCAGGGAAAGGGGATCATGATGTACACATTAGCCAATTTGAGCACATGTGTATTGTGAACAATGAGAATGGCGATGATGCCAAGATGAGACTGTTTCCTTGTTCACTTATTAAGAAAGCAAGTGAATGGTATGTAAGATTCCCTGATTAACATTTCCTGACCTGGAATGGCCTTAGTACGGCATTCCGAAATAGGTTCAGGACAAGCAAAACTGAGGACGAAGTGTATGGAAGTTTACAACAGTTAAGGCAAAAGAAGCTTGAAACTATTGAAGAGTACATGGAAAAGATGGAATTAATGATGAAAAAGCTGGCTGCTGTACCAGCACCAGGGTTACAGAAGACTTGGTTTGTGAGTGGACTAAGACCAGAGTTGCAAAAGAAAGTGGATATGCTACCCCATAATACAGTGGAGGAGGCATTTGAAACAGCTAACAGAATTGAGCAACTGGGAATGCTCAGGAGAGAGAAAAGGGATGATGAGGACTCTGAGGAGGAGTCAGATGAGGAAGAAGAGCAAGAGCTCAAGAAGAAGAGTAAGAAGAAGGAAAAGTTGAAGAGGGATAACTATGAGAAAAGATTGGAAGAGATCTTGAAGAAGTATGCCACAGAGGCTGCAACACATTAGAGGAAGGGTGTTTGGTGTGCAAAATGCCAGAATGAAGGCCATACCACAACTGAATGCCACATGAAGGAGAAACACTGTACTATCTGTAAAATAGATAACCATTCTACTGAAAATTGTTATTACAACAGAAGGACAGCTGCAAGAGAACCTAGGCAAGTAAGGGTGCATCAAGTGCAGCCCCAGCCAAGAAGAAACAGTGATCAGGACCACTATGGTAGGCCTGGTGGTTATAACAATGGTATGGAAGAGAGAGGTAATCCAAGAGGGAATTACCAGGGCAATCCCAGGGGCAACTATCAGGGTAATCCAAGTTATAGAAATAATCCCAGAGCAGATCAAGGGTGAGGACCCAATGGTGAAGAACTGTGTTACTATTGTAATCAGGCAGGACATCGCAAGGCAGCCTGTCCATTCTAGATCAGACACCAGAATGAGATGAGAGCTCCTGTGAATGAGGGCCCAGTGGTGGCAGCTCACATGGTTAGGCCATGTTTTGTACCAGAAGTGAGTACGATGATAGTAACCAGAAGCAAAGCTAAACTAATACCTCCAGTAGATGAGGAAGATGAAGATAATGAAGATGACATTGATGTGCCTGAAGATGATGAGGCTTGGAGAGATGATAAGGAACTACACAAGGAAGTGGCTGATACCATAAGGGAAATGCAGAAGAGTACTGATATCCCTATGGCAGATTCCTCTGATTCTGAAAGAGAAGATGAAGTGAAGAAAGAAGCTGCACAAGTGTAGGGTAATGAAGGGACTTTGGCTGAAGTAATATGCCAGTCCAAAGCGGAGATTACCATTGGACAGCTATTGGCTATGGCACCTCATTGTAGGCACAGACAGTATCAAGCAATCAATCAGATTGCCCATGTGACAGGGAACACAGACCTGAACAGCAAGGTGACAAGCTATATTGTGAAGCCAGAAGGGCGAGAAACAGGCATGGACTTTGATGATTCTATGCCAGTAATCCAATTGAGAATTGGAAGCACAGACTTGACTGATGTATTGATAGATGGAGGCTCTGGAGTTAATATCATGACAAACCAATTAAGGCAGAAGCTTGGTCTAAGTATCATGAAACCAGCCCCATTCACAATAACAATGGCGGATCAAAGAAGTGTTCAGCCATTAGGCTTGATAAGAGGAGTTAAGATACAGATTCAAAAGATGATCTTTAAGATCACAGTGACTGTATTGAAAATGGATGATGTCATGGAAGCTTACTCCTTATTGCTGGGTCGACCATGGCTGAAACAGGCCAGGGTATTCCATGACTGGAATTCCCAGTTACTAACTGTGCATGATGGGAAGTGCAAGGTACAAATCACCACTAAGAAATTTAGTAGACTACCTGCTGCGAGAAGACCTCAAGGAGTCAGAGAGTATGACTGGAGAAAAGGACTTGATGAGGAGCAGGAAGCTACTCTGTTTGCTGCACACCCAGAGTGGGAGCAGGTTGCAGAAATGCAACTGGAAGGCCTTAATTGTTTAAAAGGTATCTGTTGTGGTGTAGTAACAGCTACACCAAATGTGGGTGAAACAAGCAGTTACCCACCACATTTCTATGAGGAAATAGAGGGAGAAATGGAAATCCTAGAAGAACCAGCACTGTAAGTTTACAGGATGAAGTAGTGACTGGTTGGACAATCACAGCTGATGAGCAAGTGAGAGAAGTGAATGTGGGAACTGAGAAGGAACCGAGAATGGTGAAAGTAGGGGCTGACTTGGAACCAGAATTCTTTGAGGAAGCTAAGAGTCTGTTCATCAAATACAGAGATGTATTTGCTTGGAGCTATGAGGATCTGAAAGGGATACCACCTGAGATCTGTCAGCATAAGATTGAACCGGAACCAGGGTCAGTACCAATCAAACAGGCTAGGTACAGAATGAATCCCAACTATGCACAGAAGGTTGGGGAAGAGATCAAGAAGTTGGCTGAGGCTAAGTTCATATACCCGATAGAGTATACAACTTGGTTGTCACCCATTGTGATAGTTCCCAAGAAGAATGGTAAACTGAGAGTTTGTGTAAACTATAAGAAGTTGAATGCTTGTACAAAGAAAGATCCCTTCCCTTTGTCATTCACAGAAGCGGTACTGGACACTGTGGCAGGCCATGAGATGTATTCATTCATGGATGGCTTCAGTAGGTATAACCAAGTGCAAGGGGCAGAAGAAGACCAGGGAAAGACAGCTTTCATCACAGACTGGGGTGCCTATGCATACAAAGTCATGTCTTTTGGACTCTGTAATGCACCAGCAACTTTTCAAAGAGTGATACGTGAATCTTTCCATGAGTATCTGGATGATTTCATGCAGGTGTTCTTAGATGACTTCAGTGTGTACAGTTCTAAGAATGAGCACTTGCATAAATTGGAGTTATGTTTGGCCAGATGCAGGATGAGAGGTCTGGGCCCGAATCCAGAAAAGTGTACTTTCTGTGTGAATTCAGGGGTACTTTTGGGACACATTGTGTGTAAGAGGGAACTGCTTGTGGATCCCAGAAAGACAGAGGCTATTAAAGCATCTCCACCACCAGGAAATGTTAAGAGTCTAAGGAGATTCCTTGGACAAACCAGTTATTACAGAAGATTTGTCAGACGGTATGCACAGATAACAACACCATTGAGGAAGCTTCTGAAGAAAGATGCAGTGTTTGCATGGACAGCTGAATGTCAACAAGCTTTTGAGGACCTTACATTGTCAGTAACAACTACACCTGTGCTGATTAACCCTCACTGGCATGTAGTATTTCATGTTCACTGTGATGCCTCAGGAGAAGCATTGGGAGCAGTGTTAGCCCAAAATGTTACAGGAAACATAGATTCACCTGTGTACTATGCTAGCAGGTTGATGAATAGTGTTGAAAGGAACTATAGCACAACTGAAAGAGAGCCCGCCACGGGAGTCCTACCTAGCAACAGGAGAGCCCGCCACGGGAGTAGACGACCAACTACCTGATGCGAGTTTATTTGCAGTGGAGGTGCATGGAAGTGCAGATGATTGGTTAGATTGGCAGTGGCCAATCAGATAATACCTTACTCATGGTTAGTGCCCACCTAGTTATGGGAAGGAGCAGAGGAAGAGAATAGCTATCAAGGCTTTACCTTATACTATGATAGGGGGCAGAATGTATAAGCTAGGACCTGATGGAGTTCTTAAACGATGCTTGTACCACCATGAAGTAAATAAAGTTTTGGAGGAAGTTCATAAAAGAGTGGCTGGAGGTCATTTTGGAGAAGAGACTACCAGTAGAAAGATACTACTTGCAGGTTACTGGTGGCCTACCTTGTTCAAGGATGTACACAAATATTGCAAGAGTTGTGATGAGTGTCAGAGGCTAGGGCCATTGTAGAGATCTGGGAAGATGGCTTTGCATCCTACGATGCCTACTGAACCATTTCAGAAATGGGGACTAGATTTTGTTGGACCAATTAACCCACCAGCCAGAAATACACAGAACAAGTATATAATCACAGCCACTGATTATACTACAAAGTGGATGGAAGCTAAAGCTCTGAGGGACAACACAGCTAAGTCTACAGCAAGGTTCCTGTATGATAATATACTTACAAGATTTGGTTGTCCCCTGGAATTTATCAGTGACCAGGGAAGTCACTTCATTAATGAGACCATAGAACTATTGACTAGAGTTCATGATTGTGCATAGGAAGAGTACAACCTATTACCCACAGGGTAATGGGCAGGCAGAGGCCACCAACAAAATACTATGTACTATCTTGGCTAAGATAGTCAATGCAAACAGAACAGATTGGGATACAAAGCTGCTGACAGCTTTGTGGTCATACAGGACTTCATATAAAGTCACCACTAAGTATACACCATTCCAATTAGTTTATGGTATAGAAGCTTTACTTCCAGTGGAGTTCTTGTTACCTACCATGAGAACTGAATGGGGGAGGAGAATGGAATTGGAAGATTCAATTAAGATCAGGAAACATGAATTATACCATGTGGAAGAAGTATGTGCTGATGCAGCAGACAACATGACCAGAATTCAGATGAGGAGAAAGGATCGGTTTGATGAAGGTAAATTAAAGACTTTTAAGACGGGAGATTTGGTACTGTGGTTGCAGAAGAAGGGAAAGATTAAAGCTTCTAAGCTTAAATCACCATGGAAAGGACCTTATGTCATATAGAAGATGTATGATAACAACACAGCCATGTTACAAACCATTAACAAAGAAATGCTGGGAAGAGTCAATGCCAATAAGTTGAAGGGATACAGTGGTATCCATGACAAACCATTTGCGGCACGATTTGCATGTTGAAACACAAAAACAGTCATGGACTGCACCGGTGATACCGAGTATGGAGCACTTGTCATTAAGCCGAGTGTGTATGGCAAGGGCGGAAGCTACAGGTGTTCGCATAGCTATCATAGCCCACCACAGTGTGACACAGTCTATCACAACCCACCACAACATCACACAGCCTATCACAGCTCGTAACAGTCTGACACAACCTGTCACAGCCTAATACAGCCCACATGGGTAGCACAGTCCATAGGGTTAGTGACAGGTGGATGCGGGTTAATGTCAGAAAAATGACCGGCGGATGAAAGGACAGCTTGGAAGTCAAACTTGGAGAACGTGCCACGCGGACAGGGGAAGACGGAGGCATGTCTAAAAACGAACATGTGGCCACTAGGGCGAAGCACACCGCGGTGCATATATTGAAAAAGTGGGTGTCATCATGCAAGAGGACAAACTGGGCCGTCAAAGTACCTAACCGGTACATCAGCCAAAACTATTTGTGGGCCCATTAATGCATTCAGGGCAAAAGTAACGGAACCCTTCACGAGTACAGAAAATGGGGACTTTTGCCACATGTGCTGTCCTAGTGGACATTCCAGATAGGAATGTCCACTGAGGGGGGTAAAATTAAGAAGTTACCCAAGGAGGCAACAGCCAATCAGGAGCGAGAATTTCATGCAGGTGGTTCCTTCCAAGAAACAAGAACAAGAAATTAGAAGAGTTATGAGCGGAAGAGTCGGGGTGACTCCGAATAACCAGTGTCTCGACGGAAGGGGCAATCAAAGCTATAGCTTTGTAGCTATGACGGATATTACAGATTATACGCTCGCTTTACTTCTTACGCAGTGGCGCAAGGACGGACGGGTTGAGAGTACATTCTCTCTCACTCGATACTTGCAAGCCACACAGGCTTACACGCACTTACCCATTCCATTCTGTGCCAACCATACTTTTATGCTCTACGCCTTGCAAGCTTTCTTAGAGCTATTTCAATGAATGAGCTCATGCTTTGTCTGGAATGAAGAGAATTCGGGGAATGGAGGATGTTAGGGTGAAGAGCACCACGATTCTGCAGAAGCAGACAATTGCTACACCTCAGGCAGTGCAACTGTGGAAGGAGTTGCGATTGGAGGGACTGCTACGCAAGGAATGGTCCTTGCATCATAGGGCGTTCATGATACAATTCATTCATAACTTTGAACCTCAGACGGGAGTTACACAAGTGAGGGGAGTAGATATAGAGATTACTCCCCAATACTTGCATCAATTGTTTGAATTGCCATCAGGCCGTGTAAATGTCGATGAGCACAGGGCAAGATTGCAGATAGGCAATTTGTTCCAAGAAGGGAGTTTCTCTAAGACTCAGGGATACACTTGCACCAAGGCCGAGTACCCAGGGTTAAAAGAAGTTGGTCAGGTTCTGAACGTTCTGTTTGCCATGAAACAGAACCAACAATACCTTAGCCGATCATTCACGGAGGAGATACTGAAAGCCTTAAGGGGGGAAGATGTGGCTTGGGCGGACTTAATGTACAATGGTTTGGTGGAAGAGATGAAGCGGTTACAAGGCACTGCTGCTAAGTCTCCAATCATTGTGTCTGGTCCAGTGATTGCGCAAATTATTCTTGATTCTTGCATACTTGATGCGCGAGAACGTAAGGAGATGGGAGTGTTTGAGGCAGCAACCACTGCAATTGAGGAGCAGGGCTCTTCACATGGTGAAGGTGAATTGGAAGGGCGGCACCAGTCCAAGAGACAAAAGAGGGACACGCCTATAGTGGCCGATCCACTAGCTTCAAGGGAACCGCGACATGATGATGTTTTTATAGCTCTTGTGCAAGATGGGGAACAGCCGCACAGAGGGCTGTTATTACTGGAAGCACGACCTTTGGAGAAGGAAGAAGAAGTCACTTTGGTACCACAGCCATCACAGCCAGTTGACTCGGTTGTCTCAGAGGTCTCTCAGTTAGTACATGTTGTTGCATCGGAGCCTATTGCTCTGGAAGGAGAAGGATTGGACACTCCCACTACAGAGCAGGTCGTGGCAGACATTGAGAAGGGTGACCTTCTCTATGAAAACTCTGGCTTGGTCAGGAACCAGTGGTACCAAAGGTGCAGAGTTTGACCAAGGAAATCCCTGCTATGCATGTGATACCCAAACCTGTGGCGGAAGTTCCAGAGGTAGAATGTTAGGGCACTGCAGCGCCTGTGGAGAATGAGGTCGTTCAGGAAGAAGATCTTGTGGGAACGTGGCCTGAATGGTTGGTGAAACATCACATTGTGGAGGATCAGGGAGAAAAACAGCAAGTTCACCATGAAGATCCACAACATGCCATGCTTAGGAGTTCCATAAGCAAGACACTCAATTTGTTGGGCACTTATGTGAAATCCCATGTTCCATCTACACAATTGACAGCTTTGAGGGAGGAACTCAAGCAGGAGTTTGAGGCTAGAATTGCCACTGAGTATGCAAACAAGGTGGATGTGGAGGCCAACCTTGAGTTACAGAAAGAGTTGGAGGACACTAAGGCTGCCTTGTAGCTAGCAAAGGGGAATCTGATTGAAGCAGGTTTGGAGCAGGAGAAATTGCATGCAGTACATAAGCAATAGCTACACCAGTTGCAAATGACGCATGAGGATAAATTGCAGGAGGTAAAGGTGCTTCATACAGAGTTGGAAGCAGTTCATCAGAAAATGACCATCCAGTGCTAACAACTGCTCTGCAGCAGACTGCAGCAGAAGTTAACAAACAAGGAGAGAGGTGTATGATAGTGGAGGCTGAGACAGTGGAGCAAGGGGAACTCATTGCTGAGTTGACGGCTACTATCCGTGGCAATGAGGATACCTTTCAACAATACAGTCGGATGGAGGCAGAGAAAGAAAGGTACATCCTGGAGTTGCAGCAAACTCTCACGGGCCAGAAGAATGAACTTTCTGTGGTTAACAAAGCTTGGAATGAAGCCAATAATCTGGCTGCTGCCTATGCGGCCCTGGTTGAGCCTCATGCAAAACGCATGGAGGCTTTACAGCAGCAGTTAGATGTGTACAGACTTAAGGAGGAGCAGACTCTCAGGAGTGCTACGCAAGACTTGGTGGATAATCATCTTATGCTAGTATGGTTAACACAAGGGCCGGTGGAAGGGAACATTGTATGCCACGTAGGATTCCGGAGGAGCCACTTAAAGTTCGGCCGCCAAAACACCTCAGGGGGGAAGATGATTATGATACTACTGGTTCTTCAGAGGAACCTTTTGACATGGCGGAGGACTATGCACTCCAGATGGCAGAGAAGAAACGACGGGGATCTCCTATGCCCGAGAGGTTACCTCGCTATCAACCACAAGCGGGTCAGACATTTCCATTTGGTGCTCAATCACCTCCATCAGCGAATGACAGGGCTCGAGCTCGCACACAGAGCCCTTCAAGAGACTCGCACTGTCAGAAGGGTGCTTGCTCACAAAGGTTTGTTGATCCTAAGCAATAAACCGTGAGGACACGGCTTTTTGAGAGAGGGAGGGGTAATGTTAGAGGGTTGTTTGGGACTTAGACGCTTTTACGGGTTCTGTGGGGTACCCTTAATTTTCCGCAGACTTACAGATGGTAGACTTAGGCCACACAGGTTTAGGGGTGGTAGACAGGCTCACACAGTCAAGTCATGGGTTATCACAGCCCAACACAGCCCGTCACAGTCTATCACAGCTTATCACAGCCCGACACAACACGACACAGCCAGTCACAGCTCGGCCAGTCACAGCCCAACACAGTTTGGCACAGCCCATCACAGCGCACGGAGGGAACGGTTATCATTAGCAGGAAACTATTGTGTGGGAACGACATCTGCAGAGGGAACGTGTTACTTCAGGGGTGACCGTTAGTTAGTTAGGCGGTTGGAACAACTTGCAGGTAGATTAGGCAGAGCAGCACCAGGTAGGGGATCACTTCACGGGGAGCGCTTCTTGGTCATGCATGAGGGGAGATCAGGCAAAGAGCAAGAACGGGAGCAAGGATGGAGAGCACTGTGAAGGAGGAAAGATGAACAGTAGATGGTTGTTACATGCAAAGTTGTAGTGATATTGTAGGGCAGATTAGAGTCACCATGGCATTGGCTTAATACCTGATAAATCATAATCTGATACTTATCCGATACAATCACACTGAGTATAGAGACATGAGTGAAGCTGTGGAATGAATGGATGAGTGAATGGAACTTGGTAGATACTGAAGCAATCTGATGCTTCAGTATACACAGTAAGGTAAATTGCTAACATGAAGGCAAGAAGAAATACAAATAGGAAGCACAACCATGATTCACTAGCTGTAGGTCATGACTGATTGTTCTGAGCGGGCTGAGTGCTTAGAGATATCCAACTCTTCTATCTTGGAGTTTCCACCTCGGATAGCGAAGGGATGGGTGAGTAGAAGCCGCTCGACAGATGTACACATTGCATCGACTTGAGCTTGATCTCAGCACTGCTGCTCTGGTCTTCTAGCTGGATAAAGAGAAGTGAAGGCTCAGAAGTCTATTATGTCCATGAGGAGAGCAAGAATTGAAGTGAAATGATACTTTATGATGTCCGCGGGAAGCTCAAAGAGCTTATGTGACAAAGGAAGCATGAAACAAGACAAAGATTGGTGCCCACCACAAGCAGCCCAAAGACAACTACTGCTTAAGGGATTGTCTAAGAGTCAAAGCCTCATGCAGATATGCTAAGCATTTCTGATCCTCTTAGTGGAACACCTCCTTGAGAGAAAGAAACTTTATTACATCAACAAGGGGGCTGAGGGCCCATTACTAAGAGAGAAAGAGGACTTATCAGTGCCGAGAAAGAGAAATGAAATGAAATGAAATGGTGCTTTATAACGTCCGCGGAAAGCTCATAGAGCTTATGAGAGAGGTACATATCTGAACCCAAAAAATTGTCCTCGTCATATGATGAAATGGCAGGAAGCAAGACCAGATGTGGAAGGGGCTGGAAAACGTGCGAAGAGCCCTGCAGACAAACTTGGGGACTGGTCCAGAGGTTGGCCTGGCGGTGAGACTGCTCTCATTGGCTGGGTGAGTTTAGTGAAAACGTTGGACTCCGTTTCCAAGCAGGAGGCAACTTGTCGAAGTCTTAGGGAACTGTGATTAGCAGATTGGCGAGGCCTTTCTTATTGATGTACATGTTGTATCAGTACATTGACACAAAGCCAATGTGCAATCATCATGAAAAAGCTTAGAAACTAAAAAGAAGAGGGAAGCATCTAACAATTTGAAAGTAATTGGCTGTCTGTACTTGCATTGAGTCTGTGTTGCAGGTTCTCCCCCTCTCCTTCTTTCTCCCTCACTAACTAAGAGACATGCATTCAAAATCTCAAAATATGAAAGGAGGATTAAGGAACATTGAAGCTGCTTCAATACAAGTGCATCATGCCAAACAACTTAACAAGCTCATTTACCAGCGATTCTGAGAATTTGGTAGGGCGCATGTCACCTTCCTTTCGCCGCCTGGGATCCCTAGGGGATCTTGTGGGAGTCAAAGTCGCAGACAAGCGGCGGACGCCAGGGAGACGAATCGAGATAGTCTTAGCTTGAAGGCCAGGGTTCAAACCATGGAAACTACGGTCGAGGTCCCTACTAAAAATTTCTCCCTTAGACCTTTGTAAGGACGATCTGCACATGTGCATTATTCGATCCTATGAGGCAGCCCACCATCGTGAAGAAATTCAGGGCCGAGTCTGATGAGAGGTCAAAACAGGCTGAAATAGGTCAAAGAAGAAGGTGCCCTCACCACATTGTCCTCGACCTTGTGTCATGACCCATGGAGGATTTGACTGACCATGAACCCAAGATGACCTCTTGTGTCGGCTGCTTGTGTCTGTAGTCAGGTAATGTCGGATTGCTCTGTGAGATCCACCACGGTGTAGCTGAGTGGGCGTCGATTGAAACACGGACTGCTAAGACCAAACTGACTCTCCCAAGAACCTTGTAAACATAAGGAAGAATACCAAATCATGGTACTAACAGGAGCCAAGAGCCCACATTTGCGGTTGCGGTGCACGTTGCGCTTCGCCCCTTCCTGCATCATTTGCTTTGATCATCGCATTCCATCTCTCATCTCTCGGCTCGATACTACCAAGAAAACGCTCAGGAGCAAAAAAAAAAGCAAAAAAGAGGCCAAGTCTGAGCCCTCTAATTGGCAACCCTATAAGCAACTTTTTAATTTTTTAAATCTTTTGGTTACCAAGCTTGCACTAGAAGTCACTCCGGCGACTATTTGGTGGCAAGCTCGCACTGGTCAACCATCGTTGACCACCCTTCCGTCTAGTGCGGAGCTATACAGTCATGACGACGTCTACCAAAGTAGTCGCCAAGAGGACTACGTAGTCACGTAGTCATTTCAACGACTACGTGAAGCCCCATTTGGTCAAAAAATACAGGGAAGTCATGGTCAAAGTCAAGAAAACCATGACTACCGCGGCTCGGCAGTCAGATATACCGCGATCTGTTGTAGTGGGGTGATCAGGACATGGCATCCCGCCGGATCATTCACAGCTACATGAAGTCATCGGGGTTCAAAATCTCCAAAATGTGGACTGGTATAAATACCCTGCCTCTTTCGAATGCAGAGTTTCCGGGGCAGAAGGTACTCTCTGGGCCTCATTGTTTGTTGTCATTTGGTAGTAGTATGCATCACCATGTTTCTAACACAATTCCCTTGGTGCTGCTGCAGACCCATGTCTTCAAGGCCATTTGTCTTACTCGAATTCGGCCTGACACCACTCCTGCTCATGTTGGGCATTTTGATGTTTGGGAAGGAGGGCTTCACATAGACAGTTTGGGGCAGGAGAGGGCTAACATGAATTAAGTGTAGTGAGCTCTCATCCAACAGTACTAGCATTTGCTGGTGTTAGCTGCAGTTCAGTGAAGAATTTCATGCTACTGTTCCCTACCTGCAATTTTCTATTTTGCACACATCGAGTTTGTGTAATGGTGCTTAGACATATTCTCAGCGATGTTAGTTTGTTTAACATATGTCAATGTTGCTATATTGCCTGAAAGCTTGCTCATGTATCTTCTGTCGTTTTCGGGTTGGATGGCAGTTGAAGGTAGGTGACCAAGTCCGGCCAAGCCAGTGTATGCATCTTCTGCTCAGGCATTTGGAAGTCTACTTAAACTTTTGCAGTTTTGTGCATTTTTGTAGCAGCACCGGATTAGATTATGGAACGGATCTCTTAACATTAAGTCACGTTGTATTTGAATCGATGTTCCAATTTCAAATGTGCTTTCATGTTTCAATGATGTTTTCATATGCTTTCAATGGTGCTTTCGTGTTTCAATGCTACGGTCATGTACACGACTACCTCCCATCCACAGAGCCTCCGCCACGTGCCACTTTCACCCCTCATGTTCGCCCATACTCGTGCCGCGTGCAGTATCCAGAGTGCGCCATGGAAGTCATATGTTCCAGTCATAACGACTACCCCACCCCCATCCTGCATAATTTGACTCCACATGTGGACCTGGGATTAAACGTCCAAAGTTATATATGCCAGTCACGAAAGACCCTCCCGCTCCATATTGTCATGCCACGTGTCATGTCCAGTCTAATCCACGTGTTGTCATGGGGTTAATCTGCGGAAGTCACCCTGTCATGCCACGTATCGTTCCCGGTATTCTCCACGTACTGTCCTGGGGTTAATCCGTGGAAGTCGTATATGCCAGTCGTGAAGACCCTGTCGCCTTCCCTTTGACGTGACACGTGGCATATCCTTTCCGTTCCACGTGAAGCTGACATGGATTCGCAGTCATTTACTACGGTCTTATCAATGACTATGATTAGGCGTCCCCGTTGCCACGTCAACAGTGAGCTCCACGACTAGCAGATTTGACTGTATGGCGCTTATGACTCATTTGTCACAATTGACTGGTTTTATCTGACTGGGTAGTCATGCAGTCATAAAAGGCTGATACGACTGGAAAATAGCAGACGTACTATACCATACTTGTCCATGCTATTCGTCAAGGCCAGTGTTGGTCTGGTATGTATAGAAACTCAGGTATCAACCCGGTTATGCACCCGGGTATAGAAGCCCCTACCAGACGGTTCCAAATAGGTTGGACATCCATAGAGTAACCTACTTGTAGGATATGATTAGGGTTTCGGGGAGGGCGATAGCCTAGCTGACTGGTCTCGGCTCACTAGTTGTTGATGTTGTTACTTGTTTTGTCGCTTGAGTTCGGTTGCTGGTATCGCCATTCAAGTATCAATGTGGAGGCACTTAATATAGAGATGATGGCAGATTTGTGAGATTCTTGGCTTTGGTTTTGGGGATCGCAATGAAGCACAATTAAAATTACATTTCAGAAGAAAGCACATACGTTGATTATAGCATGTAGATCACATGATATAGAAGCAGGGAGAAAAGTATTTTTATTCCTTACCCGAAGTTGATATCAGCTGGTATCAAAGTTTTCATACCATTGTTGATACTAGGTCTACAAATGTGAAATGCTAGCATTATTGATACCCTGCAAGTACCAAAATCTAGGTTTTTTTTTAATATTGCATATCCTTGTTTGGGACATATCTAAATTTTTGTACTACCAGGACCCTCCGGGTATCTCCAAAACACCATACCAGACCAACACTGGTCAAAGACCTGCAGGACTAATTAATTTTTCTTGAAGAAGGGGTTCGGCAGGCTTTTTGGAATTTCTGCACTACTGACAGTCATCAAGATGGCCTTCCTTATGTAAAGAAGTGTTGCCACGTGCTGCCAAAGTCTGCCACATGTGATAGTATGGAAGCTGAGAGTCCTCTCCAGCGTGCCCAGGAACCGGGCTAAAATGATTGGGGAAAAAATCAATGTTGTGCAGGTATAGGTTTTACCAATAAATGGATATATACATACCCAACCACAGGTGATACTCGGATACTACCCTACCATTAGACATATACCCATATTTAATATATGATACTTGTCCATGCTATTCGTGAAGACCCTGCAGGACTAATTAATGTTTCTTGAAGAAGTTTTCTGGAATTTATGCAGTTCTTGCAGTCATGGGGATGGTCCTTCCTTATGTAAGGAAATGTTGCCATGTGCTACAAAGTCTATCTGCAAGTGTGATAATATTGAAGCTAAGAGTCCTCTCCAGCGTGTCCCATGAACTCGGGCTAATGTGTTTGGGGAGCACCTTCAGAAAAAACCAATGTCGTGCGGGTATAGGTTAATTACCGGTTAATGGATTTGTACGTACCTGGACCCGGCCACAAATAATATCCGGATATTAGCCTACCGTTAAGGGTATATAAAAGACATATACCCATATTTGGTATACCATACTTGCCCATGCTATTCGTCAGGACCCTGTAGGACTAATTAATTTTTCTTGAAAAAGGAGTTTGGCAGGCTTTTTGGAATTTCTGCAGTTTCGGAGGTGATCAGGAGGTAATCATGATAAAGTATAGGTTTTGAATGTATGCATGGCTAGCACAATGGTATCGCTTGAGAATTTCGCAAGCTAGCTCTTGGGGTTGAATATGTGTGACATTGGGCACCGGAAGGACTTCAATTACATCTTTCTGGCAGTCTGTTTTTGGATTTAATTATCATCGGACGGTGTAGGCAGGTACGGTATAACTGGATGATGCAGTTCATAGATTTACCCTACCATATGTCTGGTACAAACTGACATGAGGGTATATTGTAAGGAAGGGTATAGTTATCCCATATGCATGAGGCATGGGAAATTTGTGACTATTGAGAACCATGGCCATGTGGATTGGGGCCAAAATCTGTTATATACTATGTACCCCTCATGAATGTGTCATTTATCCAAGGATATTATATAGGGTATATCCTTGTACATTTATACCTTGGATTTATTTATATCATTCATACACGCTGTCCGATCATAAATAATTGCAAAAACAGACAGTCGGAAAATCTAAAATTAATGTCTTCCCACTGCCAAATGTCAACAATATTCGACCCTTGGAAGGCCTGCCCTGCCAAACATATGCGTCTTACCATTGCGCCAACCACATATACATGCAACAAACATGCTTTTTATTATTATTTATAATCAAAACTGCCAGAACTGTAGAAAGTCCAAAAAGCCCGCCGGACCATTTCTTGAAAAAAAAAAAATAGTCTGGTAGGGTCCTAACGAATAGCATAGCATAGGTAATATGAAGCAGTGTTGTACTAGTATGTCCATTTTGACATACCAGACTGGTACTGGTAGGTCCAACTTGGCTCTTGGGTCGAACTGGTAGGGCCCGGGGTAGATTAGGACTGGCCAGGGTAGGTTATAGGATGGGTATGGGTATTTCCAATTTTGAGATACCCTGGTCCCAGGCATGGGTATGGCAAAAACTCAAATGACATATGGGGGGAGCATGTGCAATGATATGGTATACCCTAATAGTCATCAAATTGTATTCAAAGCTGAAATTAAAACCGGATTGAGGGTAACATACAAAAGGTAAAAAAAATCTGCAATCACACATGCCCATGCAAACTAATTTGTATTGCTCATAAATTAGTGAAGGTCTTTGTATTGTAAGGCTGGATTGTAACAAATGGGAGAAAAGCTCGATGCCATGACAAAAACTGAAGAAATCCTGCATATTGTACCTTGTATGCTGATCATACCTTCTACTCCTATTGTATCATTACACATACCCATGCTAGCTTGGGTTCATCAATCCTCAATACGGGTCTCAAGCGGAGTATGAAAGTAGTTCATACTTAGACTAGTATGGTAGGTAGGGGGGTAGGTCCAGTGTTCAAAACCCGGGTCCATGGTATAGCCGGGGTATATGCCCCAAGACATACCCAATTGGAATGTTCTACAATACCCTTACTCATACCAGTGCACATATCCCGGCCTACTAGCACATACCAATACAACAGTGGTATAAAGTACCAGACCAGTCTGATATCACCTCATGCCACTACCTAGCATATACCCATATTGGCCTAGTATTGTGTTTCCTAATACTATGGGCGATACTCTATCAGTCTGGTAGGTGGTTGAAAATCTAGTACCAGATCCATTTTTGTGAGGAAAACCTAGGTATGAGTATTGAAAATGCACAATATGGATGCAGCTTTCAATCTTGAATTTGAGCTCTTACAAGAAGATGGATACTTTGACGAATACATTCAATGAGAAGCATGCTCATTGTACACGTAGAATGAGAAGTGGGCCTTTTAATATGATTCTATTGTGGGTTTGTTTGATACCAGACCTGTATTGATAATGCCCTGGTATCGGTTGTTCAACACTAGTGATACCCGTAAAACACCACATCAATAGTGCATTATTTGATACCAACATGGTATCCAAATCATATATTTTTTACCGATGTTGGACTGGTATCACAAAAATATGATACCATATTGATTATGGTATCAAAGGGCCTATATTTCCCAAGATTGGTATGGTCGTGATGTTGGGGTAAGGGGGCCGGGTAGGATATGGGAGGGGTATCAATAACGTAAATTTGTGGATGTATAGCAGTAGGGTATCAATATTTATTTTTTTCCATCTCATATGTGGAGAATATGAATATTTCCTAGGTATGTATATGAAATATACAATATATTCAAAAGAATATTCAATAACCTGAAAAAAAAAGGACCTTCACACTGGATCACAATTACAACACAATGCACACATACAAAACCAGAATTGAGCTCACACACATTGTATATTGAGTATAAAAAAGATGCCATAAAATGCTATGCTTACATAATGGACTGCCGCATGAATCAACATGCCTTCCTTTGCAAGACTCCCCAATCGAATTTTGTAATCCATTGCGAGTCACCACTACACCCATCATTGAAGCAGCCGCCCATGAATTCCCTTGCCCCAACTCCACACATACACCTACTGTACGGGTTGAGGCTCACATCACAATAATACTGGTGGTATCAACAACAATCTCGTTGATCGCAATACTAGACATGTACCGCAGTATGGAGCGAGGTGTATTGCCCTGGTAGGGTATTGCCGCGGGTACTGGCTACCCTACCTACCAGCTGGGTATGGTCTTACCTATCTAGATTGATATTAGTATTGATACCTGGGTTGGACCTATATACTGGTCCAACATTGGTATTTAAAAAACATAGAACACAGATGCCAAGAGTACTTAAGGCTCGGTTTTAAGAGTTCATAACTGGTGCTGTTTTAGAGCTTATTCAGATATTTTTTCTTCAACTCGATGCGGTTACAATAAAATAGCAATATTTTGTCAGCGAAACTAGTTCAAAATATGTGCTTACGCGAGCACAAACAGTTTTGTTTGCAAAATAATTCCAAAGGGCGTTGGTATCCTGTGAGCAGAGCGGTGTAGGGGCTACTTGTTCTTTATGTGTTAGTTTTGGATATTATGAGTTTTGCCAATTTCGTTTCGCTATGGAAATTTAACTGAATTTTCGTGGAAATTCGAGGAATATGCCCTTGTGCTCACGTGAGCATGCTCACACGCTACCCAACCTAGAAATTAAAGATTTTCTGTTTTCTTTCTTATAAGCTTAAAATTTTAGAGTTTTGCGCGAGCACAAAAATTTTCAGTAGTTTTGCATGAGAGAGAGAGAGAGAGAGAGAGAGAGAGAACTCCGGCCGAAACCGGCGTAACTAAGAGCCACTTCGCCTCACGACATGAGCGTATTTTCCTTTCGTTGTAGCATATTCACATGATATTTTGAGAATCTATGGAATACGCCTATCTGCTCGCGCCAACGTGAGCGTGTTCACACCAGTGTTGTGCGGTTCTTGCCATATTGAAGGAACCTCCGGTTCTGGTTCCTTGGTATATTTAAAGAGGGTTCCGGTTCCGGATCCGGTTCTGCGCGCGCTTCCAGGCACGTCGCTCATACCACTCATCGCATACTGGGCACTCAGCCCGCACATGGATGCATCCCCGTGGGGAGGCACGCGCCGTGCGAGCAGCGTTTTTCTGTGGCCAGAGTTCCAACCGGTCAGGTCGTACCCCTTATAGATACTTCTGCAGCTGTCCGTAGGGATTCCACAACCAGCCCACCCAATTTCTGGCGAACCACCCTAAACCACCACCACCACCACCACTTTATGAAGCGGTTCCGGTTCATAAATTTCTGGCGAACCACCCTAAACCACCACCACCACCACCACCACCATAAACCAAAATTCATGATCAGATTCCGGTTCCGGTTCCAAAATTCATGAACAGATTCCGGTTCCGGTTCCGGGTATTTTTTGGGAAGGAACCGCCGGTTCCAGTTTCCGGTTCCGGTTCTCTATTTTTTGAATTTAAAAATATATATTAAATTTTTGATCGGTTTTTTATAAATCTGAAAATGATTTGTGAATCC
This sequence comes from Takakia lepidozioides, assembly GCA_030704615.1. NCBI lineage: Eukaryota > Viridiplantae > Streptophyta > Takakiopsida > Takakiales > Takakiaceae > Takakia > Takakia lepidozioides. The sequence continues at coordinate 65,516,384 of CM060732.1, read as the reverse complement.
CCATTAGTTATATCAAATATTTTGACCATGTTGAAAAGAAACAACACAACATTCATATACAAATTTATGAAATAATAATGCAATGTAAGCGAGTATAAATCATTGTGTGTAGAGTACACAAAGAAATCATTCTATCTCAAACAACTCGGCCTCTGCAATCAACTCCTCGTTGTCATCTAAGAGGACTTCCTCACTGTTCAAAAACTCGTTCATGGAAGAGCTCACCAACATGAGAGACGATACAACGTGTTAAAAAAAAAAAAAAAAAAAAAAACCACTACCTACGCTGCTACCTTCCTGCGCTGCTGCGGCCTCCCCCACGCGCTGAGGTGCTGCTCCCTCTCCCGCGCTGAAATCGCGCAGATTGGAGGTGAGAGACGACAGATCGCGAGAAAAAAAAAAAAAAAAAAAAAAAAAACCCCTAATTCGGAAACCGCCAGGGATCCCGGTTCCGGTTCCCAGCCGGGTCCTGGAAAAACCCGTACCCGCTGGTTCCGGTTCCTGTACCGGTCCCAGGAACCGGAACCGCCCGGTTCCAACCCGCCTAAGCGGATACCCGCACAACACTGGTTCACACGTTGCCCAACCTCCTCAGCTAGCACCAACCAATGTAGCACATGTTAACTAAGTTGGGTTCATATGTGACTTTGTTGAAATTTAAACATTTTTGGAGTGCCGAACTTGATGTTTTTTTTGTAGGAATAACTATTTTGTACCAACACAAGTTGGTAGCTCAATTGGATAGCGCACTCTTGGTGATTCTGGGGTAATTTTGGGGTCAAATCCTACTACCTTGATGGCTGTGGTATGTTCTCCCCTTCCCTTGGGCCGGTGTCCCATGCAAAAGCGTTCTTTTGAAAAAGGTTATTTTCTCACCACAATAATTAAGGGGCCTGATTTGTGAGCTCAGTGTCGCTCCCAGGTATTTCCCTTATGAAAAACAAAATGAAATATTCCCAAAAAAAAATAAAAATTCCGCACAAACTGTTGAATGGTATAGGCACTACCGTATATACGTATATACTATATAATCACAGTGGTAACCGTGAGGGGTTTGTATCAAATCAAAGACCCTTCAATGTTTAAAAAAAAGAAAAAAAGAAAAAAGACCCGCCCATTGCAAGATATATCCGCGCGCAAAATGAGGAGGGATACATAATTATAATAAAGGGTCCGCTCATGCAATTGATTGGAGAAGTAGGGTCACTTCGGGTCCCCCTATTACACCCACGTGCACCTACGGTCAAGCTGACCATGGGTGGGACCAGTGGTCTTAATTGTATCCATACCAAAACTAATACTGATTGTGACTGTTTGCATGTAACTTATTTTATTTATTTATTTTTATTTTTATTTATTTATTTCCAGAGTTGGACCTGGATATGTACTTATATACGTATTCGCTCGGATTTACAAAGCAAGATTCAGCCCTAAATTAAGCACCCCCATTCCGTCAGCACGACTTGCCGGCCGCCAACCTGGTGGCTGCTCACTGAGACTCAGGGAGGAAGAAAACTTATAGAAGAAACCTGAAACAAACAGGGGACAGAGGCCCTGATAAAATCTTTATTTGGAATTATTAGGGGAAAAAAAATATGTTTATGTTGAATCAAGAGGGATAACTTGCCAAATTGATCATAAATTTATGGAAGGAAGGAAACAAGAAACAACGTAAAGGATGATGTACATGTGATTCACACCGACTCTATACATAGTATGTAGTCCATGTTGTTTGATTCTATTTGTTGTGTGGTCAAAGCAACATCCATTCAGCATCCATTCAGCATCCACTTGCTTCCACCCACGGTCAACAGGAGGGCCGGCTTTCTAGAAGATGATGATGAGTCACGCTTACTGTAATCAAGGGATGAGGGAGCAGCATTGATTGGATGTATGAGGAATGTATGGATGGAAATTGTACGTCTCGACCTTCTATTGTCAGCATGTCCTGTCCCAAATACTTATTGGAATGTAGCAGTGTCTGGTAGGGTGGGTGGAAAAACCATAAATACGGGGACAGAGATATGAAGGGCCCACTGCTTTTCCGCCCAGGCCTTTATCACTGGGCCATGTCCCCTCACCCACCATTCACATTTTTAAATCAATTATTTAATATTTTGTGTTAAATATATGGAATTTGGCTATTTTATAGCATTTTGCTGAGATTTCTGGCTAAATTTTCGCACTTAATCGACCTCAAAAACAAATCGAATATTCTGTCGTAAATTCCCTATTTTCTCATGGATGAAATCGCCAAATTCTCCTAAAACATATAAATATTGGATGAATTCGCCTAATATGGATGATATACATGGATGAAAGTACAATGGAGGATATTTCTGTCCAAATTTCAGTGGATGACCAGAAAATATGGCTATTTCCTGCAAAACTCAGTAGCCACTCCTGTTATTTCCCAAATTTGAAAAAAAAAACCTGAATGATTATTATTATTATTATTTATATTTTTTGTTTTTGAGAGAAAGGGGAGGAAGCCCTTTAGAGCTTTATTAATAATTATTGTATTATTTGCTCCATGGTTTTTCGCATTTGTTTTGCTTACCCCATAGTTTAGAACAAAAGAGAAAAGAGAAAAGGTGTTTCCCTTTAGAAAAAAAAAAAGAAAAAGAAAAGTACAAGAGTAAAGGAAGAGTAGAATAGCAAGGGAAGAGGACAGGCGAGGTGGAGCGGCGTAAGCAGCGTGGGGCAGAGTGTCGTCGGTATAAATGCTCTCACTCCAACGTTTTTCAATTGCTTGGCTTTTCATACTGATGGATGGATGGATGGATGAATCACCACGAGCGACTGTGGGCTAGAGGCATCCACGCGTGCGCTCTGTTGCCGGGAAAGGAAGGCGACCAAAAATAGAGTAGAAACGTAGAAAGCAGCGTAGCCGCAAGGCACTGGTTTTGGCTGCTTGCGGTGAGGGAAATTGCGGTGCGAGATGCGAGGTCACTTCTCTTCTGTGATATGCGGGACACTATACGAGCATTACAGCAATTGAGTGAAAATTCCGTGTTCTTCTCGGTGCTTGTGGCTCTACATTATGCGATTTGGTCTCCAGCTGCATTATGTGAGTGATTTTGGGACATCGTCTTGTGATTTTCGGTCGCCTTGTGCGCATGGAGCACAAGCTGTCTATACTGATATTGCAGTTTGAGTCGTATAGTGTTAAGGAGTACGTTCTTACATTGGAGTGAGTGAAGATGTGAGTGATTTCGGGACTCTGGTTTTTGTTTTGTCGTCGCGCCAGTTCTCTGTCTCTCCTACTGCGCATGGATCATAAAGGTGCGTGGCATTTGTTTGCATTTTGAGTTCTCCGCTCTCAGGAATTATTTTCTTCTCAACTCTCGTAAGATACGGGACTGGTACAAATCTTGTCTTTTGAAGAGCGACGTTTGTTACGGAGTGCATTCTGTTTCTGTAATTCATGAAGGAGGGCTTCACCACCTCTGTATCTCTCTCTCGCTCTCTTGCAATTTGTGCTCTTTCATGTTTCAATTCGGTCACTTAATTTAGACTGAACAGTCATTTCAGTCACTCTATACTTAACGAGTTTCTCTTTTTCCCTCTCGACCAACATCTCACTTGACAGCGGATTTTCTGGCGAAGCAGGCATTCCAGTCCTGGAGTGGTGGACTGGCCCGTTGATGTGTGAGACATCACAGATACTGTCTGCAAAAAACGGACGTTTGGTAGAGAGGCTAAAGATGTTAAACGAAAAGCAGTCCGATCGATTACTCCAAGTAGTAGAGCTGCTAAAGGGGTGCAACTTCAAGGAGGAGACAATGCTACAGGGCGAAGGGACTAAAGAGAACAAGGATGGAAGAATGCAGACCTGAGGCAGCTAGGGCAGCATAGAAGCGGAGACCTTGGTGGCGACGCAGGCAATTTCTTTCACCAGGAACAGTATATCAATGAGTGGCGATTACGGGTCCAGAGTAATATCCAGCGGTTTACATTGAGAGGAGATCTTCACAGTAGGAACTACCGTCTTCTGAAATGAGGAGCAAGGGATTGAGCGAGAAGAAGGTCTGAAGCAGTTCCGAAGAATTGACCGAGGAAATGCAATTGCAAGGTTGAGGAGATCATGGGGGTGTCAAGAGAAACTCTAGCCTGTCATGTAGGACTTTTAATTCTTTGCGGCCTCTCCGCACTCTTCAAACCTGTCGCAGCCACATCAGATCCGGTGGAAAGTAAGTGCACTGCTTGCACCATCAATTTTTATGGTTTGGCATCTAATGTTGAAATAAGTTGTTTCCAACGCGGGCTGTGGCAGCCACTGAGCGAGCCGATTGAGCTGTCGACAGGCCAAAGCTTGTGGTCTCAAGACTTGGTGGCATGTTGATACGGGTCTTTTGCACAGGATTGGATCAAGGACCATGCATCAGCTGTACTAGCTACACAGCTTCTCAGGGCTATTTTTCGTAGGCTTCTTTTGCAGTCTGTCTCAGGGTTTGAGACAGTTTCTTGTGACGCCTATACAGTTACCCTCGAGTGACTGCTTATTGTAATGTGCCCACCACCAGTGGATAATCTTGAACCTATCTCTGACAACCGCTGTAAGGTCACCAAGAAAATCCAGTGTGGGCTAAAAAGTGTGTTGGCTCACTTGTACCAATCGGCCATGGAACATAATAAATTCCTGTCTTTCTGGGCCAAAAATCTCACTGCAAGGACCTCCTTACAAAACAAGGTCTGGTGTGATTTACTACCCCAGGCAGACAAAGTGGAGAAAAGGCTGGGGAAGAGTTAGAGGAGAGCAGAATCGGGCAACTTAGGTTTGAGACTTACGTTTATTCTAGGCCTTCACATTCCATAAAGCCCTTTACTATATCTCCATTTCATGCACAATTGTGGAGGATCAGACCCAAGGAGGGACGTCATTCAGAATTTTGTGGATGCTTCCAAACTGATAATCACTCTCAGGATTTGAGAGGACTCGTCACTTAGGGGGTGGCTCCAATCTGCCCACATGATACACCATCATATTGCTGACTCCCTACATTTACCTCTTTATATAGACACTTGCTATCGAATTTGCAGAAGTCCGAAGTCATTTGACCTCTCCTTGGTTGAGGATGATTGCAGCTGAGGCACTCCAAGCTTTCCACAAAAGTCTGATAGACCCAGATGGCCACCTCGACGGTTGGAATGGCAATGACCCATGCAGTTGGAATGGGGTATATTGTAATCAAGTTATTAACAATGTCTCTCACGTAACGGAGCTGTAGGTCCTCCACTTCTCACTCGTTGTTCCACATTCAATGGGTGCTTTGTGTTTTCATGACAATGTCAAAGGGCATCAACTGAGAGGGCTGGAGCAGATGACTTTTTTTTGGCTTTGTCTCACTTTGAGTTTTCAGAATATTTATTTGTTAACGGTACTGCATCATTTATCAATGGGAGCTGATGTATGTGGCTGATGGATGTTTTCGTTTGTTGCAGTCGTCTTTTCGAACTCAATCTACAGGGCACTTTGGTTCCTGAACTTGGAAATCTTTCTGAGCTTGTGTACCTGTGAGTTGCAAACCTTAGAACTTTTATATTCGCTATGCTTTATCGTTAGTTGCTTCCGTGGTGTCGCTTTTGGCCTTCTTGCTGAGGTGTTTGTTCCTTTCTGTCTTGACTGCATGATGGGTATAGTCAGCCAAGCGGCACCCCAAGAAAAATAAAAATGGCTGCTCCTTCACTGTCAAGGATGATTCATGTTTCCTGTGGAGGAGTGTCATAGTATCGTGTGGAAGATTGTGACTGCCACTGTTGATCTATCTCAGGTCAGAGTGACTTTTTTGTGCAGTATGTTTTTCCTTTCTAACGTATGCAGAGTTCTTGCTTCTAGGGACGTGATGTGGAACAATCTCACTGGGAGCATTCCCTCCTCATTTGGCAACCTGAAGAAGCTGTTCCTCTTGTATGTAACTTCAACCTCTAGAGAGATTGCACGGATTCCAATGTGTGGGGACATAAAAGTGCAGTGTAGCTCCGATCAGTAACGCTGGACTTGTCCGCTGTAAGGTTGTCATACCACCAGATTCAGCTTCTTCCTATGAAGATAGCAGTACACATCAATATGGCACAAGCTTTGATTCAAAGGAGCTGTGTATACTTTTGTCCTATCATGTGTCAACCAGAATCACGTGGAGGACCTGTGGATGAACTGAAGTTCCTCTCTCTGTGTGCACAATTTTGATGTCTATGAGGATAACATACAGACTTGGTGGTGCTTGGGACAGGCTGCTGAATGGAAACCATTTCACAGGGATTCTTCCTCCAGAGCTTGGTTATTTGTCCAACCTCAACAGAATACAGATTGATCAGAACAATATTTCTGGACCAGTGCCCACGACTTTTGAAAACCTTTCCAATATCCAGCATCTGTGAGTGTATCTACTTTGTGTTCAGATAGTCTGAAACTTGAAAGTTTGACCCAGTGTCCTATGCTGAAAGTATTTCTCCTTCTGTGACATTTGGTGATTCATCTATCGCTGGAAAAGATTTTGACGTTCAGTTGTCATTACCACACAGTCAGCGTCCAGAAGTTTACTTCTAGAAAGCAAGTTGCTCCCAACATCTCTGCAATGTCAAGGTTTGAGATTGTCACTGGAATCCAAGGTGAGAGAAGCCATTGTCTCTCAAATAGTCTCAACACCCAGATGTGGTGTCATGGTCATGAATTCGCAAGCAGGAGAAGTACCCAGTTTTCCCATAAAAATAACTGGTCCAGACTGGACTGCTGGAAGGGAGTGTGGTAGCTTCCAATCATTTTCAAAATTTTAGTTTGTGCTTACTGCCTTGTTCTTTCTCCTCTGGCTCCTGCTCATCCCTCTGCATGGAAAGGTCTAACTAGATTGCTGGTTGTTTGTAATATAGACACATGAACAACAACTCTTTGAATGGCAGCCTTCCCGCCGGACTTGGCAAGCTACCGAAGCTTGTTCATATGTAAGTATTTGCTTCTTTCCAAGCAGACACGCAGGTGTACTCAGGGGAGCAAAAGATTGTATACATAAGTTGCCATGTCCTGGGTGTGACAACTGGTGGGATGCAACTCTACACCTTTGTTCACGTGGGATGTGAAGTGGTATGAAGCAGAGTTGACAAGACTGAAGTCATCAATACAGGGTCGTAGCACAGAAAGGCAGGTTTACACGGATAGAAAAGGAAAAGCCTTTGGATAGGATTTTCAAGAAATGCCTTGTGGGATGGTGTGATTATACACATTTAAAAGTTTAACCTTCGGTGAGTTTGGGTCTGCAGACTGCTGGACAACAACCACTTAACTGGTGACCTACCACCGGAGATAGCGAAAGCTCCAAGCCTTCTGATTATGTGAGTACAGCTACCAAGAGCTGTCATGAGTATGGCACTACTTAGTTAACTTGTGTCACAGTGCTCTGACATAATGAGTCAATCCAGTCAAGTCATTTAGAAGGATTTGCTGTTGTGGCACTGCACACTGTCTCTTTTGTGCCCTTAAACACCCCTCCTCCTTTTCTCTCTCATTATAAAGTCTCTTGGCCACAAGGCTATGGCAATTGTACTTATATTGCCAGGGTGGGTTGTTTTGAGCACTTGGACAGTCAGCTCGATAACAACCACTTCTCAAGCAATGCCACAATTCCGTCAGAGTGGGGGAACATTCCGACGCTTCTTAAACTGTAAGTATCTTGGCACAGGAAGATGTTTAGAAATCGGATGAGGATTCATGCTTAGCCAATTTTTGTCATCTTGCATAGGAATAGAGGTCGAGAGCCTGTCATTCCTGATCTTGTTGACTAAGTCGCTGACATAAACTAGTAGTCTTTCTTTAAAGACCAAGGGTGGCACTGAGAAGAGGCTTTGAAACATGAAAAACATGTTGCCCTGTGATGAAAGATTATCATAGAAATTGTTGTATATGTCTATGTTTTACCATTTTATCTGCATTTTACATGTTTCTTTCCTTGTGATATGCTGAATTCGTACCTTTTCGCTCAGTAGGTTCAGAAAAACAAAGTGTTCAATGTTGATGTCAGACCCATTAACACTGGGTGCTTGCAGGAGTTTAAGGAACTGTGGGTTGAATGGCACCATCCCAGATTTGAGTGGATTGACAAGCTTGGAAGTCCTGTAAGTATCGTCTACAGCTTTGTTGCCAAGTCTTCCAACTTTAAATCTCAGGGTAAAGCATTAATTGCTTCTTTGACATATCAACTCGGCATGTTGAATGGTGGCAGTTGGGGTAAGGCCATACATAGAAGGGAGGGGAGATGTATTGGCACTTTCACAACAAGATGGATTATTTTGTTGCGGGTGGATAGGATTGCCTTGGATTTGTTGGCAATCGCTGTGACACGAGTGGCGTAGCTGACCACTAATATCGGGTGACAGACCAAGGGTCCTATTCCTTATAAAAGCTTATCTATCTGCTCCCTCAATTTTATACCACACTTTCTCCCTATGACCGCCCCACAAATCGCCTGAAGGTGCAATGGGAGGTGTTCTGGATCCTGTAGCTGAAAATGAAACAATGTTCATTGTTTGTTTCTTGGAAAATTTAGTTGGTTCATTATCCTTATTCTTTGATTTCCACATCCTCGTCAGGAGTTGGCTTGTCAAAAAATGTGAACCATGATCCTTTCTTATTCAAGGGAAATGCTGTTTAAGGGCATGGGGAGCTGCAGTTCAATCCATGGTTCAAACACTTTTGATTTGCTCCTATAAGGAATTTTTCCTACCACTTAGCAGGTCGTTTTTGGTCTAGTAGTTATTCCTTGAGTGGCAGTGCTTAAATTTTTCTTCCCAACTTTCTAATGCATATCAAAGTGATCATCTCAGCCAATATGTGGTCTTATATGTCCTTGATCTTGGGCTTAACCTTCCTTTCTAATGGCTGATGGTATGCATTATACAAATTTTGTGCAACTTAACTTTTGTATGACAATGGAAGTGATGGAATGTACTGATGCGAAGAAGATTCTCTGTTCCATCTAAGTACCGTATTAGCAGTAGAAGCTCTGTTACTTGCTGTGGAGGTTACTAACATTATGGAGTCTATGCTTTTTGGTGCCACAGTTGTAGGTTGATTTGGGGGTTACTAACATTATCTATTTGGAGTATGCAGGGATCTGAGCCTCAACACTCTTACAGGCCCCATCCCCAACAACTCGATTCGTGGTGTAAATCTCAGTTCAATGTAAGCCTCCTCATTACTCAGAATCCTCCTTATGATGGATGATTCTGTGGGCTTTTTGGAAGACTTGTAGGTGATGGAAGGCCTGGGGTGAATGCCCTTGACGCTAGAGTGAGTTAAGCACAGCATGTGTGTTAATGGGGCTCAATTCAATTGCTTGTTATGTCACTCGGAACTTGAACTTTGGTCTTTGACTTTATTTCCCATTCAGTAGAGACAGACTGTTCATCTATTGGCTTTTCCCATGCCACTGCCCTAAAAGGAAATACAAATAGACAAGAGAAGCTGCACTCATAATTGTGATGATTTGCTTATGCCCATCCCTACAGCAGAACAAGGTTTTTGGTTTAAATACTCTCAGTATTTTGGGGTGCATTAGATACCTTTGTCGTCTATCTTTGGTAGTGTTTGACAAGATCATTGGTTTTAAATTTTGGTGATGGTTTTTTGTCTTCAGTGATCTTTCAAACAATGGATTGAGTGGGCAAATACCAGCTACATTTGGTGACCTACAACACTTGCAATATCTGTAAGTAAGATGCTCTTCAGCTTTACTTGGATGTGTGGCATATTTGCAACAGGAATCATCTAATCTTCTTTATATATGAATCTGTAACAGTGGTTCCAATGCAAGACATAGGTTCTATGTGTTTCTTAGTTCCTGCTTATATGCTTCTTAGTCTTTTTTGGTCTCTTTTCGTTTATGCACGTTGTTGTAAGTCAGATATTGGTTTCTATGAATTGTCTGCTTGGTGTTATGTGTAGATATGTGTGTGAAGTTGGGGTGTCATTGTTGTAAGAGCCTTAATTGTCGGTGTGTAGTCATCCAAACGACAGCCTCTGTCGTTAAATGGTTGTGTTTCTCAGTCTGTGAACCTTACTAATCAGCCCTTCCAGGCCAACTATTAGTCATTAGTATCCTCTTCTCCAGGGTTCATCCACAGGCAGCAGGTGAGTATCGTCAAGAGGGGAATGATTGACCTAACTACCTTGTGGAGCTGCATTATCCCCCGGCTGCACCAATAGTTACGTGGCAGCCCTGTTAAGCTCTGCTAAATAGGCCAGCTAAGGGCATTTTACCTAATGATTGGCCGCACTCACATTTAGTGTAGCTACTGGCAAAGATGATTTGTTTTGGCCACCTGCCTGAAGTGCCTGCGCAGCTCTCATCTCTTCAAGATTGTACACAGGGTCTTCCCCACGGGCAGCTGCCAGAAACTTAGTGGAGGGTTAGATTTAGCTGCATGTGAGGGGGACTGTTAAAATCTGTGCAGTTTGCAATTGAGGTAAGCCTTTCGTGTGATGTTTTGTGGACTCGACAGGGTGCTCAAAGACAACAACCTCGGAGGTCCTATACCACAAAATTTAGGAAATGCGACCAGTTTCCAAAGTAACAAGAATGCGCTCATGTAAGTATTTTGGCAAAATCTGTCATCGATGCTAAAATATAGTGAGTTAACCTTTCACTTTTTATTAGCAAGCTGCGGTAACTGTTCTAAGTCATAGGGTATTCATGATCCTTACCGGTATTCAAATGGACCTTGTTGGTGGTCCTCATGACAGAGGAGCTCAACCAAGAGTTGCTTTGCATGTTTACTTGTTTCCTTAGTTGAGTTGTTGTCCAGGATTGATTTCATTCTTCGTATGGATAAGTAGATTTTTGATTCTGGGCTCTTTGCAGAGATTTACAAAACAATTCACTGTCTCTCAATACTACCACTCTCGCGCATATCGAAAGTACCACAGGCACCAGAGTTTGGTAAGTCATTCATTTCGACCCATGTTCTATACTGTGCACTGAGGGGAACTATTATTTGTAATTTGTGACTTCTGTGAGTGTTTTGAGATCAGATACAGAGAAATGGGTTTGTGTAAGATGAAGTAGTGTTTCTCTGTATGTCTATTTTGAGGAGGAAGAGACCATAATTGTAGAGAGAGAGTAGTGAGGAAGACTCTTGCCGATGCAAGCGTAACTTATGGTGTCACTTCACCCAACCTGGGCAATGCGGTTTCCCAACCCTCCCCCAAGTACTCCCCAGGTACTCACACATTAAATAATAGTTGACCCAATTACCCCCCTTTTATAGCTGGGTTGGCCATAATGGGTGACATCCAATGTACACCTATGTGGCTTTGATCCCACGACCACTTGTAAGGCGACCTTGTGCCCTAACCACTAGGCCATCTGTTGCATGCTGACCATAAATGCTCGAAACATCCGAGGAAGCTAATACACTCACTCAAATGTCCACTTCATCCCTAAGTCTTAGCAAATATAGTGCAGTTGAAAGCACCCAAATTTATCGGCATCAAGTAGGGCTGACCCTTGTGTGAGCCATTCAAGAAGTGGCAAGTGTCGGTTCTCCTAAGATGAGCAGCCAATTCGGAAGTGAAAACAAGCAGATCCCAGAGCCAAAAGCAAAGGGCATCTTGTATTGAAAGATTGCAGTATGTCCTTTGTCAATAGACTGAGTCAGCACAAATGACTTCGATGTTCTGAGGTGTTAGTTCAAACAGAAAACTAGGCAGTCCATTCCTCAGCAACTGTCAAGTTGTTGAAAGATGTCTTAAGCTATTCTTGCAACAATTTTCTTAAGTAAATGTAAGACCGGATCATCCTACGGTACAAGGTTGCATCCAGATTCCAGATGTGGATGAGTGCAAAACACAAGTGTTTTATGGAGGTTGATGTGTGTCCAAGTTCAAGGAAAAACTAGGCACGACCCTCTCAAATGAACTAGTTCCTATAAGGGCTGCTGTGAAACTCTTTGGATAAAAAGTACCCAAATATTCCAGTCTGTGTTCACCCTAGCCAGACACACCAGGCAGCCCTTTGAAGGATTTATGACAGAAAGCGATTTCTTTCCTTCCGTCGACCAGATTCCTTCAATGTTGTTAAGAATTTTTGGTCATTGGTGGTTATGGCTCATGAAGCGGCTGTGACCTTGCCACCTCTTGAAGTCACAACCAGGGAGAAGAGCACAGAGGTATTTTTTTAGAGTAAGACTGTGTTGGATACTCAGTCAACATTGTGAGCACATTTCTTTTCCAAAGTTGGTTCCTTCAAGACAAGAGTAGGCAGCCCTCTATGTCATACCCTTATTTTCCCTCTTAACTCACTAACTGGCTTGCATAATTGGTGGATTTTGTCAGGCTTGCAGGCAACACAGCTATATGCTCCTCAAACGAATCAGCATCCAACCCCTTTTGTGTATCTAATAGTGATGATAATATTATACAGTATGATGTAACCACAACGGTAGCACCCTCACCAACAGGATGTTCTTCATGCTCTGGATCTCTTGTGCAAGCAGTTGCTGCTGATAACACTCAGTGCCGCTGTGTTGAACCTATCACTGTCGGGTATCGACTCAAGAGTCCTGGCTTCACTTTCTTTGATAGCTATGATTCGGCATTCAACATCTACATTTCAAGTGGCCTGAATCTGAGTTCAAGCCAAGTGGTTTTACAAAACTATGAATGGCAGCCAGGGCCCCGACTGTTTATGACCCTCTTGCTCTTACCGAAACAAAATAACACATTCAATCAGAGCGAGTTTGATCGATTGTATAACACCTTCTCCAACTGGAAAATCCCGGATAGCCCAGTGTTTGGACCATATGAGCTCATTTCATTCAACCCACGGTCTCCGTCAGGTATATTCTAGCCCTGTCAGGATAGGAGAACTCCATCATCAACGTTCTGGCTAGGAATCCAAATTGTTGTGGTACAGTGGTACAAGATTTGGATATTCACATTTCCAGAATACGATAAAAAGTTTCACACTCGTCATTTAGCATTGTAAGTCTGCGCTAAGGGGGTCAATTCTAGAAGGTTTGGTGCTATGCAGTAGAGTATAATAGTTTACTTCACATGAGGACTGTAGTCGAAGTTGTTTGGAATTGTGCAGTATTGCCATGAGGAGAGATTAGCTCTGTAAAATGCAGTCTAAAAATGTTATAGCTCTCACTAAACTACTGAATTTTCCGAACCAACGGCATATTGAGTGGTTACCAATGGTTCAGTTCACTGACTTGTACTTGGTGACTGGCTTGTAGGCCCTGGGTCTTCATCCAAACACTTGTCAGCAGGGGCAATAGTGGGCATTGTGGTGGGCTGTGCTGCACTCACTGCCATTACTGTTGGACTCCTGCTTCTCCTCATGTTGCGCCGCCGTCGTCGGGCTGTCAGTGCCAAGAAAAGTGCATTATGTAAGCTGAAACTCCTAACTCGCTCCCTTCCCCCTAACCCTCTTGACCTTTTCATGTTTTTATTATGAATGTGAGTTATGGTTCATCTCCAATATAGTCAAATATCATACATATGAACATATGGAGTTTGGTGCTTTTCAACAACCTGTTACTAAATCCACTGTACTGCTACTGCATTGGCTACTAAGCTAGATTCTAAAAGCATTCTGTGATGGTAGTCATTTTGCTTGGCTGCTTGTGGCAGCAAGAAGAGGCGGCAAAACAAACTTGTTTCTGAAGGTGACGGGGGTGAAGGCTTTCACACTTGAAGAGCTAGCACAAGCAACTGACCAGTTTAGCGAGAAAAACCAGGTGGGGCAAGGGGGCTATGGCAAGGTTTACAAGGGGGTACTAGAAGACGGGCAGATGGTGGCCATCAAGCGCGCCCAAGAGGGCTCGCTTCAAGGTGCCCATGAGTTCTACACAGAAATTGAGCTGTTGTCACGGGTCCATCACCGAAATCTTGTAATGCTTGTGGGGTACTGCGATGATGAGGGCGAGCAGGTTTGTCACTTTTCCTTCTTGGAGAACTGTACTGCCGAGTGAACATTTGAAGTGACCGCATGTTTTTTATCAGGGGCATCTGCGTTGAACTGGCCTGTTTTATTTTGCAGCGTTTCTCTCTTTCTCACTGTTACTGTTGTTTAAAATTGGGTGTGCCAATGCAGATGTTGGTGTATGAATACATGGCTGGGGGAACTCTTCGGGATCATATATCACGTAAGCTTCCAGTGCATTTTAAGTTTCAGTTTTTCTCCAAACTATTCCAACTACATGAAGAAGAATCACTCATCAAGAAAATGATTGGGAAGCTGCTGGTGTTGACATGCAACTGGAAATTTGTAAGGCTAGACAATGACTGACAAATTGAATAGAAATCTATCCCTATTTGATGGAGGTTCAGAGGCAGGGTACTACAATTGCATGTAAGTGCAAGCAGAGAGTTCATTCCTAGACAAATATGAATCTTCGCTTCCAAGTTTCTTCTATGTGAATGTTTGAGCTCGTAGCCAGAAGAGAGGATGAAATGAGGCCCAAAGGGCTGCTATTACTACAAGAGAAAACAAAGAGAAAGCAAGAAACAAGAAAGAGAGAGGGGCCCTCCACAAACAGCCATAGAAATTTCTATGTCCACATAGAAGAGAGAAAAAGAAAGAGAGAACTAGAGCAACGCCATGATGTCCATGGGGGCCCAAGTAGAAATGAAATGAAATGAAATGGAACTTTATAACAGCCGCAGAAGCTCAAAGAGCTTATGGGACAAAAGGAAAGCAAGAATAAAAGACAAAAGAGTGAAGCCAGAAGCAGCCCAAACGCAACTATTGCTCAAGGAATTGCCTAAGGGTCAAAGAAATGAAATGAAATGGTGCTTTATAACGTTAGAAATGTTTGGCAGCCTACCTGCACGAGGCATTCACCCTAGACAATCACTAGAACAATAGTTCTTATCTCTCTGGCTTCCTGTTTTCTCTCATGTTTTTCTTTCCATTTTGTCCCATAAGCTCTATGAACTTTCCGTGGACGTTATAAAGCACCATTTCATTTCAAAGAAAGAAAGAAAGAAAGAAAGAAAATCTACAGCAGCAGGAGGCCAAATGGGCCTAAGGTGGAGAGGATGGATCATTTGTTCAGAAACAATTGAGACATGTCTACATTCTTGACTGCAGCGGCGTCGAAAGATCCCATGGACTTTGCAACACGACTACGCCTTGCTCTAGGATCTGCCAAAGGCATTCTCTATCTCCATACAGAGGCCAATCCTCCCATTTTCCATCGGGACATCAAGGCCAGCAATATCTTGCTAGACGAAAGAAAGACTGCCAAGGTGGCAGATTTTGGCTTGTCCAGGCTGGCACCTGTGCCCGACCTGGAAGGGGCCACCCCTGCTCACGTGTCAACGGTTGTGAAAGGAACACCTGTAAGCCCCTTTCTTTAGGAGTTAGGATAACATAGCTGCTTTCGGCTTTGGCTTTTTCCCCACCAGGGTGTTTCCGTCTTTCATGTCAGAGAGGTTTTTCTCGTCAGTGAATTGTGTTTTACAGGATTGTTGGGATAAGATTAGCTTAGACTGGCTGGGAAATTTATCATGTGAGCCTGGTGACATGACAATGGGATAATAGGGCCTGTGTTCTCTGGCACTTCGTTAGCTCGTATCACCGAAGTCTCTGCCCCGGGGTATGGACGGATTTACACAGTGCTGTCTATTGGCTCAGTTCTTCATGAACTGTTATACGGCTCTGAGTTTGACACAGTTGGGAACTGTATAATTGCAGGGCTACTTGGATCCCGAGTACTTTTTGACACACAAGCTGACTGATAAGAGCGATGTCTATAGCTTTGGTGTTGTCTTACTCGAGCTTATCACTGGAATGCAACCAATTTACCACGGAAAGAACATTGTTAGAGAGGTATGTAATATGGTTGCCTTGGCATAGAGACTGTCACCACGTCATGAGAAGTCAAAGGACCTTGAAGGTTTGCATATCAATATACAGAAGCTGGAATTTGTTTTGGTACCTTGAAGGATGTCTCCCACTTAGGTCTGATAGCAAATAAGAGGTACTGTGACTTGTATGCAAAAATTAGCCACATATGGTTGCAGAGCCACATATGAGACTATCTGTACACATGGTTACGTCTACAATGAGTACCCCATATCATACCATGCAACACGAGACATTCCCAGTAAAACATTCATTGACCTTTAACCACCTTTTCTGCAGCTTTGAAACCTCTGGTTGGAAGTACTGTATTCTCAGAGCATCGTGTGTGGACAGGTGAATTTTTCATATGAAGCGGGGTCAATGCTTTCTATTGTAGATGCGCGGATGGGACACTACCCGTCTGAGGCACTTGAGCCCTTGGTCCGACTGGCACTTAAATGCTGCAAGGATGACCCTGATGATCGCCCCAATATGGCAGAGGTTGTGCGGGATCTGGAGGACATATGGCGTGCTACACCTGGGTCAGACACGTACTCTATCCAGTATGGGGATGCCGAATCAGTCGACTTAGGCCATGCAAAAGGGGCGAATTCATCTTCCATGCCTGATACCTATCCATTTATGTCATCAGAGGTTGAGGGAAGTGAGCTCATGAGTGAGCTCATGAGTGGCACGGTCATGCACGTGACTCCAAGATAAATCAATCAGGGGAAGGTTTTCACCATAGTTGGATCTCAAGATGGATTGGAGATGGTGCCCGAGTTCACATCATTCTCCATCGATGGTCGGCTGTGGTGCTGACATCAATGAAGCTGCCTTGAGGAAAGAGCTCCGTGTAGGTCAGAGGGGGAGTCTGAGTAGTGGACATGCACCTCCAATGGCTACATTTGTAATGGGACGGTTAGCTGCCATATCTCACAGCTTCTCACCATACCAGGGGGAACCACAGTTAAGCTCCCATTTCAGATTTCACGATTTTACAGGTGGTTTCAGTACATATCTATATGATGTAGCTATTCGAAACTAACTTCCACTGCAATTGCAGTTTTTTGGTCTTGGGGAAATTTTCATTAGCACTGTCCCCATGTACCATCTCTTCCCTTACTCGAGAACAGTGGTACTCTGTCGGCTGGACATGACTGTGCTACAACTTCAGGTTGTAGCTTGTGATAGTAACTCGGTAGCTACATGGTCCTGAGTCCTGAGTGGAAGTTAACATTTGTTGGGTATATTCTATTGAGAGCACAAACTTGTAGGGTTAATACCAAAAATGCACTAAAGGGTCGGGGTATGATCGTCAATTTATACCGATATGCATCTAACATGTAAGAGAGAATATGTTGAACACTGAAAGGGTTTGTGAGCCCAACTGCAGGTGGTCTCACAGCGTTTACGTTCACAGCTCTTAAGGGATGGACAAGAACAGGAAAGAAGCTGAGGAATTGTGCAAACACGTCCGGGGCATTTTCCTCGCATATCTGCTCTTTGCTGGTTCCTGCTGAGATTGCAATAATTCGGATTTTATTTATGGTTTTATGGGTCTCCTAATATTCAGAGAACTGCCAATTTAGAGTGTGGTTCAAACCAACCCAGGGAAATTATCTGCGCCCGATTTCCTTTCCTAGTGTCTGCTAGCTGATATCATGGCTGAGTTTTCCCGCACTTCTGGAGAAGTGGCAGAAAGTTAGTAGGAATTTTGCCCATGAATTTGAGCAGATTGACAGCACAATGTTAAGACTGCAGAGTCTCTCCATGTGTTGCTAATCCAGTTTTAACTTGAACTCTTGCAACATCTGTTTTGGTCACCTTGTAATGTCATGTATGCAGTTGTTCCACTCTCATGGTATACCACTCAACCCACTTCATCCACAGTCCAATATGTTCCTTGCATTCCCACTTCACACTACATGATATTTGTGTAGTCATGTTTCTGACTATTGCACGACCCAATCGATTTTGTCAACTCCTCTCGAGTCAATGTTGGCTGTCTTGAAGTTTTATTGGGCACGGTCTGTGTAAACATATGAACAATCTGCTCCTTCCGCAGAAATTCCCAAAGAAACCTCAAACAATTCCTGTAGAAACTCTTCACATAGCCCCCCTGCCTCCCCCCAAAGATATTTTATGCGTTGGTTTGACAATAAGAAGGAGCAGCAGGAGCCAAAGGAGTCGGGATGATTCCACTACCACCGGAAAGATACCCATGGCGATTGTATGGCGCGAGTTACATACTAGTTAGTTTCGAAGTGGAATATCTCTGGCATATTCTAGGAATAGTGGAATATCTTTGGTATAGTCTAGGAATAGTGTGTGTTACCCAATTTGAAGAATGTGCATGTACCTATATATACACGTATTTCCCGTTCACCACTCTTTTCAAACCATAGGAAAAGAAGGGGCACTAGCTCCTTAAGGCTGTCTCATCTCTCTCGTCTCCCCAGGGTGGCTGGAGATGAGTTGCAATGCATCTTAGCATTGTGGGCGTCTTCTCCATATGTTTCCAATTGCTTTTTGAGTGTTTCTCAATGGGTACACAGTGCTTCCAGCATTGTGGCCGTTGCGAGCTCGATATGTTGTCGGTTTCTTGATATGTTTTCAGTTGCTTTATGAGTGGTTGCAAAGTGCTTCCCAGCATTGTTCGTCCGGACATTGTGAGCGTCTTCTCTATATGTTTTCAGTTGCTTTCTGACTTCCTCTCCCAGAATTGTGACTGTACATGTTTCGGGTTGCTTTCTGAGTGCTTTTCAATGTATTTGTGTATGTGGGTTGAAGGAGTGGACGGGCCGATCAGCTGAAGAGAAATTAGCTCTGGGTGGATGAGCGAACTGGTCAGCCACGAGTTTGGTTATCTTGAGGCTTAGAATTGAGTGCTTCGTGTTAGTAAGGCAGACATTGTACATTGCAACAGGATTGCAACTTGATCAATACTGAAATAAGGCAGAATCTTCTACCAGTTGAATTGAGTTATCATGTACATCTGTCGAGGCATGCGATCGCGCGGGATTGAATCATGAATATGAAAACAGACTAATACTCAATGAAACATGCTGATCAACCGGGTGAAACCATTCCAAAAGCAACTGGGAACATGTTGAGAAGAAGTGGATTCGCATACACTTCGAACACAGTAAATGCAAATTAGAACTTAGACACATTGCACAAGTTCCATGGATGCGAGGTTAATGAATTGACGTAGCTGGGGAATTGAGAGGGCGTGGCGCCCAACGTTCACTTAATGATGCCATAGCGGATGGACTCGACTGCTAATTTCGAGCGCTCAGGCAAAAGCTGCAGGGCAGCAGGGTAGGCCCAGTCAGAAGCTACAGAAACCCTGGCATGAGCTGGCACACAGACGCGCATCCACATTTTGGTATTAAAGACACCATAGTGGGCCAGGGTTTCTCGAGACAAGCCTCTCCCTGAGATTTGAAGGATGTAGCGTGGACCTACATGTATGGAATCTTAAGTTTCTAGATTGCGCGTTGATCTGTTCAGATTCTTTACGTTGCAGCTTTTCAGCTTGCATTAGAACACTGTCTCTGTAGACCTCCCTGCATTGCACATCAGCAGTACAGTTTACGGCATCAGAGGGTTCGTCCCTTCACTTTCAAGAAACAGGCCTACTTTCGACTTTCAGACAGTCGGGCGCGTATGTCTAGATTTCTGAAAACCAGAGATGATGACAAAAACTGGACCCGACACATGGAGCGGGTTCAAACAGCTGCGTCTCGAGGGGACGAGGAAATCCCTGAGGAGTACGTTCTATCCATACATGAACGCCCAAACTTGGGAGCGAATTTCACTGAAGTCCAGCTGCCTGTCATTAACTGGGCGGAGCTAACAGGGGGTATGTGCCTTTGCCATTCACAGACTTCATATCCATTGATTCTTCCTGGAAAACATCGTTTTGCAGTATGTAAGATTTGCAGCTCTCAATCGCTCGAGGGTGGTTGGTACTTCATTTCGGACATTAACCAGGCGATAGAGCTGCAGCAGCAGTCAGGCAGGAGCTAAGATGGGGCTTAAGCAAGTATACTACTTTGGCAAGCATCGTTCAGTTTCTTTTTTACATGCTGTCTGCAGATGTAAGATGTTTGAACCAACGTGCACAGCTCCAGGATTGAAGCTCTTAAAACCTTGCTAGACACCTAGAAACTAGAAACTCACCCATAACGGCCACACATGAACTGACTTTGAACTTCCATTGTTAATCTCGGGGTATGTAGTTTAGTTAGAAGGCGAACTAATGCCGGGTTGAGATGCAGCTGATGTTTGTGACCTTGACTCTTCGTTCAGGCTCAAGGCAGAGGGTGATGGCAGAGGTGGCCCGCGCATGTGAAGAGTTGGGTATTTTGCAGGTATGCTTGCAAACACTATATATATGTGCAGTGGTACCTTATAATCACCTATCCCCGGTTCTGAATATATCTTGGAATAGAATACCTAGCTTGTCCAAGACAGTTAGAAATACAACTTGGACTTCCGGCGCAGATCTATAGAAGTTGAACTTTCTTCTTAGTGACTTCTCATGATTCTTTCCAAAAGGTGACTCCATTGTAGGTTTCGGAAGTCGTGTGTATGTACACATGTTCAAAAGGCAAATCCGAAGATCGCGGTCATAGATCCCCGGGAAGACTCGGGCTTCACTTTGTGGGACCGCATTTATGTCTTGAAAAGTATCTTCCGAAGTGGCCATCTGCTCCCTGGGAAGCCCGCTCCTCAAGTATCATGTTTAATCGTCAGATCATCGAGTCTACGATCCTTTCTGGACAAGAAAATTCGTAATGTGCGGCATATACTGATTGTTTCGTTGAGTTCCTTTTGAGTATTTTCAAGTTGCTCGTGAGATTCGATATATCGCAAATGGAGCGTTGCATGATCATGGAGCTTGTAAATTAATTTTAGCAGGTGGTCAATCATGGCATCTCGGAGACGTTGGTGAATAGAGTTAAGACAAATGCAAAGTTGTTTTTTGAGAGACCCATGGAGGAGAAGGAGGCCCTTGCGATACGCGAGCCCGGGACCATGCAAGGATACGGTCGTCGCCTGCATGTGCGAGACAACAAGCGCCTAGACTGGGTGGATATACTTGTGCATTACATGCACGACAGCACCAGGGTGGCCACCTGGCCTGAAAACCCTCCGACATATCGGTGCGTAAATAATCCATGAACCACTTCTGCTTCATGTGTAACCCAAATGAGTCGGTGACCTTCGTGGGCTGGATTTTGAAGGCTCAATCCATACAATTCAATCTACGGAATGCTGCTGGTCTTGGAACGGCCCTCCAGAAAATTATCCAGATGTTAGTTGGATTTGTGGAGGCTTGTAATCCTTTTTGTGCAATGTTTTCTTAACCTGAACATGAGATGCTGATAATGTATATCTTTCAAACAAGCAGAGAGACGATGGAAGAGTACAGCAAGGAGGTGAAGAGATTCGGAAATGAGGTGCTCGCTGTTATGTCCGAGAACCTTTGTCTCGGACCTAGCTACTTGGAAGACCTCTACGCAGAGAACCCTTTCCAAGGCCTTCGACTCAACTACTATCCACCATGCCCTCAGCCAGATCTGGTTCTTGGCATGACTCCACACTCTGATGCAGGGGGCCTGACAATTCTTCTGGAAGGCGAAGTGGGTGGTCTTCAAGTGAAAAAAGACGGTCGCTGGGTTACTATCAAACCGATGAACAACAGTCTTGTTCTGAACGTGGGCGACGCAATGCAGGCAAGTACTGCGACGCCCCTCACCTTCTTCGTAGTGAATCTCACGAGTTGAATTTATAAAGATCTAGGCCCCGCTGAACACACTCCTCGCACACCCATTTTATGCACACTACTGGTGTGCACCTCTACAGAAAGAACGAACTACATGGGATGTAGGATAACTTGAAATAACCAGTATGTAGTCGTATGTACTAACTGTTTTTCGGCAGATTTCCTGTAAAATATCAAGGAATTCACTTGAGTTCAGTCCTGAGATCGATCGTGATGATCCTGTAGATGGCTATTTTGACATGGGTATTGTTGGCCTTTGGCATCGTGTAGATTATTACCAATGGGAAGTACTCAAGCGTGGAGCATCGGGCAGTGGTGAATTCAAGAGAAGCTCGCATTTCTTTGATCACGTTCTACAGCCCCTCTGACGCTTCTATCATGTCCCCTGCTCCGCAACTTATCGATGCTGACCACCGCCCTCTCTATCAAAGCATCAGTTTTGGAAATTTCTTCACCAACTACATGGCTATGGGGCTGAAAGGGAAAGAGTTTATCAAGTCCTTGAAATTATCCAGTCCTCAATAATCTAGCGATCGACCACATGACGTCAAAATTCATGAGATAATGTTGTAGATTTCCATATCTTGAAGATCAATATGATTAAATCGTGTTACTGTTTAAACGTTTAAACCCCTACAATCTTGATCCCCATGATCTATGTATAAGAGAGAGAGGGCCGGAGGTGAATCGATATGGATGAGGATACCATTTGAACCAGTACTGAATTTAATACATTTCATCCAAATGAACATTACCAGTAAGTTTCCTCTCATACACATACAAAAGTCCATTGTGCTTCTCAGATAACGGAACATCCGTTTTACTGCAGCGTAATATTATGGTTACCCAAGATTAGCCACAAATTGGCTCACAATCCCCACTCCTTGTGCAATATCCGGTCTTATACAAACCATTGTATACATGAGACTTCCCACAATATTCTAATAAGTTCTGTACTTTATTAACCCTTAAACGACGAGCCGACCCGAATCGGGTCGGCCGTTTTTATTATCCCTGGAATATCTCCGTATCTCCGAGGGATGAAGTCGGATGAAACTGGCGTCTGAACAAAAGACGCAGCGGTCAGCGAGCTGTACACCCTCAAATTTACGGCGGCCAAATGGAGATCTGGAGCGCCATCGGCGATTTTTGCAAGTGCCCCGGGGGGGGGGGGCTGGAATTTGTGGCCCAGGGCTCTCCATGGGGTTGACCTGAGCGACCTGGCAGGACATATGGGCAAGTGGGCCCCTTTCACGGCGGGGTCTGCGGGTTGTCTCCCTATTCAGCGGTGGGTGCACTCATTTTCACTTCCAGGAAGCCCTTCACATTGCGGGGTTTTCGTGACGTGGCCCTGAAAACTTGCCGGAAAAGGCACGCCTGTCCGGCAAACACTACTACGTTTAGGGGGGGTTAGCGACGCCGGGACCCCGGGCGCGCCAGACGCGACGACCCTCCTGCGATTGTAGCGCCGCGCAGGCGCCCGGCCCGAAAATTGCGACGTCGGCCCGTCGCCGCCGCGCCGCTCCAATGATGCTTCACCTGCTTGCGATTCTGCCACATCACTGTTGTTGGGGATGACCCGCCAGCGAGCTGGGATTTGCGACGCCCGGGTGTCGCACTTACCCTCTGCGACGCTCCCGCAAGGCTGCGACTGCCGAGGATCGCAACAACACCCCCTCACACTTAGGCGCGTGGGGAGGGCCAAGTCAGGCCGCGCTGGGGTTTGCAACGTCCAGACGTCGCCGAAATGCCACAATGGCGATGTTGCGATTCTCCGGAGTCGAATGCCTGCTGGGGCGTCGCAAGTGTCATCTTACCTGGGGATCTAGGATTGGGGATTGCTGCTACGTAATAATTGTTTTTTGGTTGTGTTTTGTTCTATGAATTCGACCCTTGCACCACTACATCCGTGCAAAATATTGGACCAAAAACAAATAAAAAATTAAAAAAATGTTTCCTTCATTCACTATTGCAGAACTCAGAGTCAACACTTGTAGAACAAGAACCATGTCTTCCAACATTCTTGCCCTCCTACATAAACTCAACAATCCTAGAGTCGCTTTTCGAGTCACAACTTCACTAGAATCATTCCTAGATCGCCACACCTACAAAGGATTTTTTTCATGGATTTTTCATTAATCCATCGGAATTGCGCCAAAGAGAAGAAGATTAATGTAAAATCCAAAGAAATAATAAGCATGAAATGGGAACACTCACCCGGTACAATGGCAGCCCAACATGATATGGTCTTTTTTTTATTGAAAGATACGGAGGGATGTTGTAATTCACCATGGTCACCAACGTAGCTTGCATTCCTTGGACGAGTACACCTATGACTTAGGTGATGAGGAGTGAGGGATGGTTCCCAGTTAGAGACATGTACAGGTAATACTCGCTTTATATATATTATTTTCAGTTGCCATTTCGATCCTCATTCTAACCTTAATGGACATGTGGATTTGGTGTGTCGACCTATAGATTAGAATGCATGCAATTCTTGCAAGCACGAGGCACACCCCAACCCCAAGAAAACCCCACACCACCCCCTCCCCCCAAAACGAAAAACAAACCCCAAAACCCCGCCCCAAATACCAGCTGGCTACCCTCCCACCCACCCACCCACCCAGCGACGCCGGCGCGACGGCCGGGGGCGACCAGCAACACTCTTGCGATTCGCAGGAGTCGCAACAGAACCACGCCATCGTGGAGCTAGCGACGCCGCCCAGGGGCTGCGACGTTGTTGCGACTCCAGGGAGTCGCATAAGAACGTGCCCTCCCATGGAGCTAGCGACAGCCCCGGGGGCTGCGACGTCCGTGCGATTCCCAGGCATCGCCAGAGAACCTCCCTACCCATGGGGGTCTAGCGACGCCCCCAGATGGCAGCAATGTCATGGCGATTTCCGGGCGTCACCAGTCCCCTAGGCATAATAGACCCCATCTGCGATGTCCAGGCATCGCAGAGCGGGGGCTTTAATGTCCCAGGGTGC
The DNA here is from genome assembly GCA_030704615.1 of Takakia lepidozioides. Lineage (NCBI taxonomy): Eukaryota > Viridiplantae > Streptophyta > Takakiopsida > Takakiales > Takakiaceae > Takakia > Takakia lepidozioides. The sequence goes on along the minus strand of CM060732.1, from coordinate 65,491,755 downwards.
GACATGTCGGCGACGCCGGCGCGTGGCTATTTCTGGGGATGGGCGACGTCCTTGCGACTGCCCCATGACGCAAGGGGAGGGATGGACCCCCCTCCTTGCCCTTTGTTGCGACGCCCCGGAGGGGCGACGACATTCCGTCGTCGTTGGTCGTGGCCAGGGGGACCCGGGGGATTAGCGATTCCCCTAGGTCGCTATTTTGCGACGTTCCGGGAGCGACGTCGGACCGACGTGGGTGCGACTTTCCGACGTCGCAATTTGTCCCCAGCGCGCCTCGGGCGCTATAGTGTATTTCCGTGGCTAGGCGCGGCATTTGGAGGTCACTGAGGCATCGCTAAACAACCACCCCCCCCCCCCCCCCCCCCCCAAATGTAGTAGTGAAATGATTGCTTGAGATGGACGCTACTTGAAATTTCACTTAAATGAACATCTGGTTTTTTCGTTTTGGAATTTTCCTGTGAAATTTGGGCAGGCTTGTGTGCATTGTTGCCCTGCACCTTTCAACCACTTATTGCTCTTACTAATGCAATGTTACAACATATTGGTGCCCACGTCCAGAGCACTCGTTGTTAGGGAGAACTGGACAAGCAATCCAATACAATATTTGGTGTTCAACGAGATCGAGCGATTTCTTTGAACTAGCATAAGTTTCTTGACGATATCTATAGACATTGTGGTATGGCTGAAAGTATGTTGATAAATATCTCATTTGTCCCAAATTGTAAACTCTAAAATGAAATGAATCATAAAAGTACGATGTTCCTTTGGGAGAGTGTTGTGGAAACCTCATATATGCAATGGTTTTACAACAATACGATGTGCGTAAGTATATATATAAGTATCTTGATGATATCTTGAATCACTATATAGTTGGGCTGAACGTATATCAGTAAAAGTCATGTTGTTCCAAAGTGCAAATTCTTGAAGAAGACGAGTCTTTAACCCTTAAACGACGAGCTGTTTTTTGGTGGGCCACCCCCAGAAACGTATATACCTTCATGGATGAGGGCATATCTCCCTGGCCCCAAACATCCAGGGAAATGAACCTTACAACTTTCATCCTACCTACTACATGCTCCTACCTGCAAAATTGCAGAGTTTTTTTACCGTTCCAATTGGTATATTATAATAATTTTGTACTGTGGTTTTTTCAAGTCCATCACATTTCAGCTTGAAAAAACTCCTTTGACCAAGGATTTTCCCAATGTTTTGGATTTTTCCCGTGGAAATGCCCTCCACATTATGAATGTGGGGCACATGCAGGACACTCACACAAAATTTCAGATCCAAAGAACAAATTTTGGAGGGGGTCGGTTTGTATGTGAAAATAGGGGGTAAATTTCCCTGTAAGTACTCTAGAAAGTGAAATCACCCGGAAGAAGGGAAATTCCACAATGGAATGAAAATTCCACCGATTCAAATCGACTAGCTCAAACTTCTTTGACATATGTTTTTTTTTTTTTTTCCTCCCAACAGAGCCAAGTTTTTAAAGACCAAAATCAGATCGTCAACATATAATGTTGTGATCACAATGATCTTTTTCTGATCCACCATCTCAAATTTCTTTAAGATATTGTTTTTTGTCTTTTTCAACAAAGCTAGGTCTTTAAAGATCAAAATCGAATCATCAACATATAATGTTATGATCACAAAATACTTTCCATGAACCCTCTTATAGCAAATTTTGTGATCAGTAAAGATGTGGGAATGAGATGGCATATCATGAAAATGAAATGATTAAGTGGTGGTCCATTGTCTGGAGTTTTGGCGCTGGAGGGTAATGTTGGGCTCCGTGAAAATCTTCAGACAAGGATGCGAGGAAGGATTGTGGATGGATGTGTCGGAATGGACGAGGAGTGGATGGTGAACACAAGAAATCATCTGTTCAGCGTAGGTAATGAATAATGAGTAGGTGTGCAGATTTCATTCGTTGGATAAATTGTAAATTCAATGAATGTAGTGAAGTGAGTAATTGGATGAACGTTGTTATACATCATCCAACCTATTTTTAACAATTAGCTAGCCAAGTTGAAGGAGGGGCGGCGCTACTTAAACTAAGGTCACTGTTGTATTTGACAAGTTGAGATGGGGATAACACCTGCAGCCTTGCATTTAGTGGCTTAGTAAATAATAACATGGGAAAAGATAGGGAGTTGGTGTGTAGCAGCGAGGAACCCCACATGCAAGGGTGGCCGTTCGAGACAATATATATATATGAGAAGGAAGTTCAGTAGAAGGGCGCAGGCTTTTTGGCGAGAAGTGATGGTAGCGACTTGGGAGAGAGGAATAGAGAAGGGCTGAAGGTGGAGAGGTGATCATCATTGAGACCTGATGTAGCTATTGAGTATTGAGCTATTGAGTATGGTTCATACACATAAGTATTGAGTGTTCTTGGAGTATTTTGAGTGACCATATGCTTGTGTAAAAGAGAGAGTGATGATTTCCATGTGTTAAATGTGTTGTTAGCAATTAGACTTTGGCAATGTGTTCGGAATAGTCAAGGGCTAGATCATAAGACGTCACCTATCAATACATTGCACTAGGCAACAACATCGCAAATTACGAAGGTGGTAATCTTACCAAGAATGTGGGCTGAACAAGTGTCATGGATCAGATTACACACCACCGTTGGTCATTTCCCTTCGGATGAATAAAAGCACAACAACATTCAAACACATATGTAGCATGCCGTATGAGTCAAGTTAATAAGAAGTAAGAAAGGTAGGGATAGATGTTGTCTTCTCTTCCGCTGCGGCATCGTCTGTCTGTACCTGCAAAGGAACTAACGAGGTTGTAAACAGGATATCAGGGACACCTCTTTTGGTATCGGGTCTAGCGGTATTCAAAGCTTAGATAAGTCCAGGATGGTTAGAGTCTAAGTGATTAGCATGAGAGGCTAGTGCTTCAGCTTTTTCAGTATAACATCTGTGAATTTGGAAGAGAGATGAATGTTGTAAAACAAGGACGCTACCAGCGGGTTCAAACCTACTTGGATGCCTCTTGGATACACTTAACAAAGTGTTCAAGAGAGGACACATATCTGACTCTAAGCAGACAAGGAGGTTTGTAGAAGGCCTTCGTCCAGAGCTGTGGAGATTGATGTTGGGACAGCGATTCACCAACATAGATGAAGCAGTGGAAACAAGTATGGAAATATAGGATGGTTTGATGAATATGGAGGAGATCACATTAGAACCTTTGGCGAGAAGCAAGTCCGATGATGACAGTTATATCGGTCCAATGGGCAGAAGTTTGAAAGTTCTCAACACAAATCTGCACAAGGCACATGATCAGGGCTCTTTACATGTATAGAGAAGGGACTGGAGGCACGTCACTGAATAGAATCCAAGTGCTTAATACATATCAGAATTAAACGGGACGCATTGCAACGTCACTCTATCTAACTAAAAATGGTCATGTAAAATGGGAAAAATATCACGAGTACGGACACCTAAGGGAGGAGTGCGGAAGCAAATGTACTCGTGGCAGGGCACTAGCAAAATTGGAAAGTGAAGGCAACCGGAATCTAGCACAGCAGAGAAGAACTGACCCCATGGTGAGCTTTGCACAAATTTGGGAAGGGGATGAAGACATGTTACTGGCAGAGATGACTAAGTCAATCTCAAGGAGAAGCGCTACAAGAGGTCATGATACACCCGAGCATACCTCAAAGGAAGAAGAATCATGATTGCATGACCTACATGTTAGACAGATGTACATTAGGGTTAAATTAGGTTTATAGACACCTAGCATTTCAAGTTTACGACATCTTCTACTTTAGGATTTAGGATTTGAGATGGAGCCTTAATGCATTAAACAAACATTGCAGCCCTCTACTAGTTATAAATCTAGATGATATTTGACTTTAAATGAACCCTCACATTCTATTGTAGTGTTGTGTCACAGATCTTTCTTCTGTAGTTAGCAATCTTCCTTAGTGTGCAAGCCTAGAAGCACATTGTAGCTCTTCCAATCTAAGAAGTAGAATGGATACTGGAGTATAAATAACTAACACTTCCTTCAACCTCCCAGTTGGAGAAGGGAAGGAAGTCTATATTGTGAACTGCTCTTTTTAGGCTATTGTAAGTTGGTTTGATGTTCAAATGTCATAACCAACACCTACTCTTCCTTAGACCATTCAGGTGATGCTAGTAGGACACACCCTTCCCCTTGCCATTTGCTTGCAATCTTATTCCTGAGATGAATGTTTCTCTAAAATCCCACTTTGTATTTCACTTTGGATAGCTATATCATGCAAGAGTGCTTGCCATTCACCTCGCACATCCTTGATCTCCAACCCACTTCATATGTTTGTGGTGTTTTTTTTGGACTGGTGTAGGTGAGCCTTGAGGGCATCGCGTCTTCTATGGACTCATAAGTGAGCTTTGGTTGTACATAAGTGTACATAGAGTTCCCCTTCTAGCTATGGTGGAATATGTTGTTATAGCTCCAGTAGCCGCGCGGCGCATTGGCTCTTTAGTTATTCTTTGGTTGAAGTATTCTCTATCTATGTTGTTACGACATAAATGTTTCCATAAATAAACGCTCATAGTGATGAGTTCTATCCCTTCTCTATTGAGTTAAATATAGTTTGGTTGCACTAAAGAGCTTGACATAGCTAAGACACTGTGTTTTACTTTTCTACAACTAACTCTAGGTGACTACATGAGTAGTTAGCCAAAATAAATGATATTTAAGTTGTTTATGGTCTTCATGCCATGAACACTTAACATCTTTGAGCTATGCTGAAAGCAAATTATGAAAAGAAGTTAGATGCAAGTATTAGCTTGAGGGAAGGATGGAAGTGAATACAACATAGCCCACCCCAATCATCTCTGAGTATACAATTAGACAGTCAGTGTCAATGGTGCCTTCTTAATTTGAAGGGTGTATTGTCTTTGAAAAAATATAATCTGAACTTATACAACATATCTTGGCAAGACAAACCCTACTTCTCTCTCTCATGAAATTGGAATTTAGACAAAATGTAGTGAGATGGGTGGATGTTTACTATTTTCATAGGATTGGACTTCATTTACATTGTTAATTTGCAAGTCCATATGGTCCTCATGACATGAAGCACTCTGAGTTCAAAGAGGTAACTAATCAACCAACATGTAAATCTATTTTGAGCTATTGAGGATATAAAAAGGTCCATGTGTATTCATTGACCCTAAAACCGCTAATGTTATAGGTTTGAGTAAGAATTGACTCATCAGGGGAGTGGTGAATCGGGTCTATCACAATCCCAATAACAGACATGCATATGTATACATTTTGAGAACTTGCCATCCAACCCAAAAATTTATTGTAATCATTTAAAAAATAAATAAAGCCATAGAAAATCTTACAAACCTTGAAGGTGTCACATTGTTGCTCGACCCTCAATAAACTCACTGAATTCAAGAGTAGATTTCTAATTGAAAATATGGAGAAAGATGGATATACAAGATCTATAGAATGATTAGTCTGTATATGTTCATTGTCAAAGCAAGTTTTTTGATATGGAGTTGTGGAACCTTGGACCATTTGAAATTGAATAGTTGAATATCAAGCTCGTGAAGACAATCCAGCTAGCTCCTCTAATATGGGTGCTTTCCTAGAAGCAAATATTGTTCTCTGCAAAATGCCATCTCTTTTGGTGTGGTACAATTAATTGAAAGTTAGTATCACTCATGACTGCAACTCATCTGGTTTACTTGACTTCTATCATACTGCAAAACATGTGGTCACACTAGGTAGGCTGATTTGAGGTGTTCATTGCACTTTGAAGGCAAGACTTTCAAATGCCAAAAAAATACTAGCTTATACCTCAAACTCTTTGTATCAGATAATATGCAGCAAGTATCTATTCATAATGGTTTTTTCTTTAAACCTTGGGAAACAATTGAGGATGTACATATTATGTCTACATGTCGAGGAAGCTGGATCTCTATGTTTGAAGCATGCACCAAGTCTATGATGTATAAGACTACCTTCTTCAAGGCTTCTTCATGAGCCTTTCAAGAAAGCTGACATGAGAAAAGGATAGGCTAAAGAAATCTATTGGTCATTTCAGTCCACCCCTGGTAGGAAGAAGGAGTGAGAGGATCATACTATTACAATGGTACTACTCTTATATTTGGACGATTTTCACATTGCTCGAACCTGATGATCTGAGCAATGTCAATATGCAATGTGTGAGGTGGCTTTCATAACTTCATCTAAAGCTATAGAAAGACGAAGTGACATAGTTATGTGGGCTTTGACTGTTGTCATCTCTCACTCTAGAGCTATAGTAGGTAGGCCACCTTTGTGGCTTCAGAAGTTTTGTTTTGTGATTTTGGGGTGGTACCTAGATTGGGAAGAACTTGCCACAATTATGGCTTGGTTACAATGCTAATATCTTTAGACTTCGAACCGGTCATGCGACCTGTCAGCCCTAGATCCAAAATCAAAGCCTTCAAAAAGATCAAATCTCAACAAAAATACATCTTAGACCTAACATAATCATGGACTTCAGGTAAGATTATACTCGCCACTGGCTGTCCATTATTTCTTGCCCTCATTTTGAGAGAGATGTAGTGGTTCCGTGCTCTAGTGGCCACATGATGTGCATAGTAGGCTGGTGTCACAATCGACACCGATTTGCAACAACGTGCATAGAGGTAGCACAAATTGTTTGTTAAGGTCTCAAAATCATCAATTCTGCAAAACAGACATTATGTTAAATTCTTGATGCACACCAACCATAAGAGATCAATTAACATAAGGTTTGAAATGAAATGTTGGCATATGAGGATTAGCAAACCTACGAGAAGTGATTGTCGTCCCACAAAACATGGTAATGGGCAGGCTTGCTAGTGCCGATCACGCCAGCATGACTACACAAATAGAAATCGAACTGACTGGGGTGGGTTATCTTCTCATCCACCACACTGCCTGGCTTTACATTGGGGGGGGCTTCTCTCTTCTCCCCAATCTTAACCTTCTTAACAGGTCCTTTATCCATGGCGAAAAGACGTGTGTGATGCCGTTTTTGCACCACAGAGAATGTGATTTTAGGTTGGTAGTTGGTTTTGACATCTTCGGCAGCCCGCTGAAGGGCCGTAACCTCCTCTTCCAGCACAGCTTGGAACTGACTTTCGCCAACGCCATCCCGAAAAAATACTATGAGCTGCAATAACACAAGCATCACACCAAGGCTCAGTGTGTATATATGTGTATGATCACAAAGCAATGTGCTTAAATAAATTATGCGCACAAGAAGCTTGGGCAGAAATTGACTCACATCCGGCAAATTGTTGTTATTATTGTTGGACCATTCCATTATGAGCTCAACAGCCATAGCTTGAAGGTCGTCAATGATTTCTCTGCGGAAGGCTTGTTTTCGCGTACGAGCAATAAAACGGCCAGAATCGGGCCAATCATTGCTGGCCACAACTGCTGCCAACGACGGGCTATCCACGTCTCCCGGGTCTGGATGGGTGACATCGGCACCAAAATAGATGCAGGAGCGGCCTGGTGGAATGCTAGGCAGCTGGTTAGGAGGGACGGATAATTTGAAATTGCGCCCCCCGCATTTGACATTAATCTTCATGACCAAATTAGTGAGAAAGTTTTCCTTTGATCGCTGGTTCAATATAGATTCAGTAGTAACAAATTGAGTAGGAACTCCTATTTCTAGATCGGCGCATCGTTTGATATCATAATATTTTTTGTTTTTCTTTCCATTGACAATAACTATGATCAGGGCAACTCGAGCTCCATAGGCTTGCTCTCTCGAAGTTATTGTTTGAGTGATCCTCGTATGAAGGTTTGTCAACAGTGTACTTGGTTCATCGTAACTTGCAGACTGATATTCAGGGACATAGTTATGATGTAAATCTACTCCCATTTCTTGCGCCCGACTACATCAACCGTCGTTATAATTAAAGTTGTGTTTAAAAAACCTCAATTAATTCATCTATGTTTGAAATGCAGTTGTAAATGATGTCCAAGACCATAAAATCATGTTTACTTAAATCAAAATCCAACTTTTATGAAGATACTAGGGTATTTAGATAGACAATGCAATACAACTTTCAGTAGGTCAGGGGGGTGGAATTATGGGTTACTATCTCGAAAGATATTATCTTACCGCGAGAGATCGTCAAGAAATCTAGGCACAACCATGGCGTTGATATTTGAGGCGAGGACGAGCGCCCCCCACCGATTGATCACTGCACCTTGCAATGCATGTCGGTTGCGCCAAGCCCAAAAGCCATAGTCAAACGGATCGACTATGTGATCGCTAGTCCTGCCTTCTTTGAAACATATTTTGGGGCTTGGTAATTTTCGGCCCACCACTTCTGTCATTTTCACACTGAAGTTGAGCCCAAACTGTTGGCAAAGCTCATCCCTAACATAGAAGCAAAGACGTATTTGTGAAAAACTATGCATACAACAAGAAACTATGTCAATCTTAAAAGTCGTTTGGGAATTGACAAAAGTTGAAGTAAAATAAACAACACGTACAATGAGTGATAAATGTCACATGAAAATAATTACATACCTTGTTTGGGTCAAAGTACTCCTAGCATGGGTTTTTTCCATATGTTCTTCAATCTTTCTTCTTCTTTGTTGGGGATCACAAGCTGCAAAACGTACATAAGCCTTTGTTGCTATCTCATCCCCAGCGAGTTTTCCTTTAAATTGTTGGTTTGGTGTTATTTCACATAATTCTATTGGCATATAGCATGGTGGCTTAGTGGAGTGCAAGGTTAAGCATGGCAGTCGCAAATATTTAAGATTGATACCATATGTGATATGGAAGTATTCGGTTAGTGGTTGTCGTGTGTTGTCTCTTTTTGCGATCATGATATTGCACATTATTTCATCCGATAAACCAATGATTCTATACTTGCGTGGCTGTTGATGATGTCTTATTGTAATACTCAAGTTTCGGAGGGCCACAATTGCCACGTCTCTGTCATTGTGCAAAAGACGGATATCAAAATGGATGTTAGGAGTATACTCTTCATGTGTATGTTGGACTATTATAATGCAAAAAGGTAAGATTTATTCCAAATCTTTTTGGCAAAAGGCCCAAGAAAATACATTGATGGTCAACTTGGTGCAATGATTGATACCTCTCGTGCACATTGAGAACATAACGGGGATGGAAATTGGTTTTTAGTTTGTACTCAAGGTATTTAGCCACACTCCCTCCAGCAGTTTGGTCATCCAATGAAGACCGAAAGAAGAGGGCACTTGAGACGTCTACATTGAGAGCCAAGCCTTGTTGAGTGGGGCGCAAGCTCTTGAAGAAGCCATTCCATGCCTCCACAAAATCATCCATTTTTTGGGTATCTTCAGGGTCGAAAAAGCTTTGACCAATTTGTGAAAGAATGCGGTTACTAGTCTCCTTGAGCACAAAGCCCAATGCATTGACATGTTCTTGTGCATTATCTGTTCCTCCTTGCTCGATTAGACTCCTTAGCTTATTCCCATCAATCTCATTATCGGGAAGACCTGTTTGATTGTTTTTCCTTGTAGTCAATTTGACTCTGTACATAGTTGGGGTAAGATTTTCTCTACAGAACAACACACAAAACATTATACACAGAAGCTCAAGTTTTTTGAAGAATTTTGCATGATCTAAACATAAACTCTCAAGTTCCACTTGTTTCCCATGAACTCTAAAGATGTTTTTTTTTTCCTTAAGGCTAACATCATATGTCGCCCAATTGTTTACTTTGCCAATTCTTTGCACAAATTGATATTGTCTTAGGTTTCCCGGCTCCTAACCAGATTGACATCAAAGTCATAACTGACACCAACTAATGGATGATATGACACATACCTCAAGAAATTTACAACCACATGGACATTGAAGTTTCTCACTACAAAGTTTAAACAACTTATCATGTGATTTTAAAGGAAACAACTTTTTAGCCTTATTTGCATTGGCTTTTGCCAAGTCCTCTCTCTCATGGGCCTTGCTTTGAACCTCATAAGTTTGATTGTGCTCTAAATTTCCAATTCAAGGTGTGTTTACATGTATTGACAATGACAGCGGCAACAAAGCTCTAAGATAGAAACTGTATAATGAGAGTCACTCAACCTATATACTTGTAGTCAATTTCAAATGTACATCTAACATTAGTCTCTGGTCATTTACTAGGATATGTCAGTGAGGCATTTTACCAGAAGGAAATTTGATAAATTAAATAAATAACAAGATTTATCCTCTCACATCTGTGCCAGTGCAGTAAGAAAAGAGTGTGTGGGAGGGAGGACTTACCGTGAAGCACACTCAATACTCTCTTCCTTCTCAAGGTATGAAAACTTACTCGGCATAAATACTAAACTGTTTCCATCATAAACCATTTTAGTGTTCAATCTTTTTTCCAACTTATCTTTCAATACTCGTGCTAGCTCACTATTCACTTTGGGTATTATTTCCAATTTGTAGTGCCAAATGTTGCGATAATTGAAATTTTTTACTATGAAATGATTTGCTAGAAATGTTGTATTCTGCACAAATAAAACATATCAATTGTGCCAAGGTTATTTTGTTTGAGAGTCCACCCACCTCTTTCTATAATGTATCCAATGTCAATGCATATGGGTCACATCCATTGTATTTCTATTCAATGCACATGAAGTATGAGAAGTGGTTTGACACTTATATGTGGTTTTATTATTCTTATTATTCTTATTATTTATTTAAAAAAAATCAGAACTATGGACTCAATTATCCTCTAGGTCCAAATGGGTGTGATACTTTTCACAATTATGCTGATTTGCTTTAGTTGAATCCAATTTAAAGTGTTCGTGTACAAAAAAATCAGCAAAGAAAGTGACTAGAGATGTTCATTCATGAATTTGCATATATTGTACACATTTTAGATATAGAGAGGGTAAAACGTGTGATTGGGAGTATCTAGTACCTGTCCAATGGAACCTTTCTGGGCTGGGCGCTTCGTTAATTGCATTGAATTGGACGAAGATTTACTAGAAAAGTTGAAGAGACCAAATGTGATCTGAGCCAAAGTTGTGTCTGCTTTAGGTAAGGCACTGGCCGAATCTCTCTCTGGTGGAGGAGTTGCAGGCACAGATGGAAACCGCGCGCTAGGTTCGCCATCACTTTGGTTGGTTAGCGGATTGCCTTGGTGCACCTTGGTCACACCAATTGCCTGGGGGGGTACTCCTTCAGGGGGTACATAACCCAACTCTGGGGCTCTGACGACATTACGTGTGGCTGAGTTTTGTTGTCTATTCCCAGGTCTATTGGGGGTGACGTAAGGCTCGTATTCTCGCCCTCGGGAAGTGTTAGGCCCATGGGGAGTAGTAAGTAGTGATAAACTAGCTCCTTCAAAAGATCATGAAAATTTTATAACATAACCATTTGCAAATTTCACATATATCTTTGATAACTTAAAAGTTTTTACACTGTGACATGTAGAATGCATTTCATTAAACAACAAAAATAGTTGTCTCTAGATAACACTTGTCTCGGCTATGACAAAGACAACCAGATTTTATGAACATATATTGGTCCAATTTTGTTGAGTTCCATTGAACCACATTTTACATCATAAGGCCACTATGTTGTGTAACTATATCAAACAATAATGTATGACTGTAATATGTATTCAATTATGTATAACATTAATTAGTCTTGGGTAGCTGAAAAGCCAAGGGAATGTGAGTTCATTCTTTGTTTTCTTCCTAAATGCTTTACCATCGTTATATAGGTTCATGGTCTAGTTGCCGACACTTCAAAAATTTACATTGTCAAGAAACAAGGCAAGGGTGACTTAAGGATGGAAATATTAAAGTATACTACACATGAAGTCCACATAATACATATGATCTAAGCGGCTTGCCATACACATACATACACACACAGACGCGCACACATGCATTGCCCTCAATAGACGTAGAGATGTCCACATATATTTAGATTTGAATAAGGACTTAAAGTTCCATAGAAACTTTAAAAATTTATCGTATTCGACATAAAATAAAAACTCTGCAAGTGTGCGTGTGTGTGTATACGTGAGAGAGAGAGAGAGAGAGAGAGAGAGAGAGAGTACCGTCGTGCCTATGAGTTCCCAAAGCATAACGCCCAGATGAAACGGTTGTCTCTCTATATTGCATTTCACCGCCCCTTCCACTTGGCCCAGCTTCCTCAATGTGTGGATTTCGTGGGGGAGACCTGGATTGACTTGGCATACCCGCACCATGGAACTCATGATGATCAAGCTCAAAATTTCTTTGTACTTGTTCCCATCCTATGGGATGATCGTCAGAGACTATGCCTCTCAACCCTACACTTACCCCAGCTCTTCCCCACACAATTGATTGTGTAGGGGGGAGATGTTCGGGAGATGGTGATCGACTGGCACTTCCTGGAGGATGATATTGATTGGATTTTACAACTAGAGTTTTCTTCTTGCGTGGCATTCTCCTCTGTCTTTAGGACTTCAATAGTGAGTGGATGATTGTTAGATAGATGAGCTCGTAGTAGGATTACATGTAGGGATGAGATAGAGTGACTAACTTGAGAAAGTAAGGATGTTATGTATCAGCTTGTTATATAAATTACATACATCACACAATAATGCAAGAGAGAGAGAGAAAAAAAATGACAGAAAAGTAATTATTTGCCAGCCATAGAGACAACGCATTATGAGAATATTAAAACTGACAAGAGAGGCAATACTAGGAAACTCACGAATGAGAGAGAGAGAGAAGTTTGATGAGAGTGAATCGGTATGATATACAAGTGACTCTTCGCAGCTTATGTGGGGAATACTTTATAACGTTTGGTGTTTGTTCTTTCATCCAACAAAACCAAATACGATATTGCTGTTTAGACTCCCCCCATTTATTAATAAATAGTTTGTGAAGGGATGGAAAAGTGACAGTAGAAGATGATGAATTCTAAAAATGAGATTAAATGGATGGGAAATATATTTTTTTCTATAAAAACATAGTTGAAAGTACACATGTCGCAAATTATGATAAGAATTCATGCAAGAATACACATTGCAAAATAAATATTGATTAGGATCCCATATATATATTTAAAACAAAAGAGTAAGTTAGTAAGAATATATATATATACATATAGACGCCTCCCAAAGGGAGCATAAATTAATATGGTGTCTCTTCACCACAAGGGCTGCTGCCTTCTAGCTGAAAGGTGGACACCTTCATGACACACCATACCGTGGTTTGAACCCACAACCACATCCAACGTGGTATGTGCCCATTACCACTGGCTGGCTACATGCTGGTTGTTAAGTTAGTAAGAAGTATAATTCCACGGCCTTCATAGTGAAGAGTGTTGTGGTTATATGGATTCATGGTAGATAAACTCTGTAAAGTGATTTGAAAAAAAAAAAAAAACTGACAGGGAGATACAACACGGCAATGGACCAAAAGTGTTAGACTGCCGCAACAAATCATCAAGAGTAATTAAAGCGTAACAACACGGACAATGGAAGAATAAGAGGAAGAGACTAGTATTTCGCAAATGTCAAGGAAGATAGTTTTTAACTCAATATCTTCTTAAAGTTATTTAATCATGAATGGAACAATGGTCTAATTTGGTCAGTAAATCAACGTTAAGCTTATAGTCAAATAATCCAACATCATTGTAATACACCTACACAAAGAGCATTGAATCTTCTTTGATGATAAAAAAAACTCATTGTTTTATAATGCAAAGTCAAAGACAATATTAAATACACAATGTTGGTGCGGAGAGAGTGCGTCACTACCTTGAGACTTTGCAACCTGGAATGGACAAGGAAATGGACATTTCAAGATAAATACTGGCAAACACATCATGGTCAACAAAGCCATGCATAGAGAAGGTGAAAGAACCAAAAATTAGGAGGGAAGACTTGTTTGTCCTTCATACAGACGCTAAGGAATAGTGTCAAATCATTGATCAACTCTAGGCGGACCTCCATGCCAATGATATTGAGGAGGAGATTCAGCTTGTTGAAGGACGAGGCTGCAAGGAAGAAGTACAAGAGGAGCGTCAACAGGGGACAACCGGATCCAAGACAAGCAGCGCCAAGTTGATGTATGTTCAAATGAGGTACAAGGATATGAGGAGAAACCTAATGTGTGCTAGCAACACGGAAGCAACCTGATCACAAAAGAAGCATATGCAGACCTACAATTAATGCAATATGAGCCTTGGAATGAGAATGCACAACAAATGAGTGGAAGAAACGTTTGAACCTTAGCAATGACCAAGAGTTTGAGGCAGCCAACTCGAATTGCAACAGCTATAATGAAGAATCGGCAAGGCCATGGAGTAATGAAGAGCATCATAATGAACCCCATCATCTTTGGATAAATCCTTGGACGGCTACACAAGTAGAGCTGCAGGTGAAATTAGACAATGGACCCATGGAGTATTCAGAACTGAGAATGAGGGGGTACAAACTTTTTGGCATGACAAATCAAGTATGGAAGCCAGGAATTTTGGCATGTGAAGGATCCTTGTTGGCTGTGCAGCAAGAAAGAGACCAAGAGGGACAGTTGAAAGTTTTGAGGAAGCAAATAAACAACATGTTAACCTTGAGAATGACGAAAGAGTACTCGTCTTCTTCGAAGTGAAGCAAGAAAAGGGAAAGAAAATGAAAAGAAAAGAAACGAAGAGAAAAGAAGGTAATGTGTGTAGATTTCCGTATCTTGAAGATCAATATAATTAAATCGTGTTACTGTTTAAACTCCTACAATCTTGATCCCGATGATCCATGTATGGGCTGGAAGTGAATCGATATGGATGAGGATATCATTTGAATCAGTACTGAATTTATAAATGCATTTCATCCAAATGAACTTTACCAACGTTTCCTCTCTTACACATACAAAAGTCAATTGTGCTTCTCAAATAATGAAACATACGTTTAATTGCAGCTTAATATTATGGTTACCCAGGGTTAGCCACAAATTGGCTCACAATCCCTACTGCTTGTGCAATATCCGGTCTTATACAAACCATTACATACATGAGACTCCCCAAAATATTCTAATAAATAACAGCTCTCATTTTCTCCAAGTTTGCAATAGTTTAACCCTTAAATTCCCAAGCCCTTTTTTGACTTTTTACCAATTTTGGGTACCCAGCTGCAGTAAATTGCCCCTAGAAACCTACCAAAAATCATCCGGAGATTCCAGCCTTATAGCAATCGGCCCAGCTCATTTATGCATGACATACCAAAAAATGAGCCAAGTCCACCGTGGAAATTGTGAGATTATAGCATTGGCCCGGACCTCAAATATCAGGTCCCAAAGAAAAAGTGAGAAAAGAAATTGGTTTGACCAAATCAAAACCTAGCTTTATCCAATTTTTCTTGCCCCAAGACCCACCATTTCATTTTAGAGTTTACAATTTGGGACAAATGACATATTTATCAACCTACTTTCAGCCATACCAAAGTGTCTATAGATATCGTAAGAAACTTATGCTAGTTCAAAGAAATCGCTCGATCTTGTTGAACACAAAATAGTGATAACCCCAAATGGTATTGGATCAAATCGACCAGCTCAAACTTCTTTTTAGATATGGTTTTTCTTTTGTTTTTCTCCCAACAGAGCCAAGTTTTTAAATACCAAAATCAGATCGTCAACATATAATGTTGTGATCACAATGATCTCTTTCTACTTCACCATCTCAAATTTCTTTAAGATATCATTTTTTGTCTTTTTCAACATAGCTAGGTCTTTACATATCAAAATCGAATCATCAAAATATAATGTTATGATCACAAAATACTTTCCATATTGAGCCCTCTTATAGAAAATTTTGTGATCAGGAAAGATGTGGAAATGAGATGGCATATCCTAAAAATGAAATGATTCAAGTGGTGGTCCATTGTCTCGAGCTTTGGCGCTCTAGGGTTGTTGTGCGGGTATATCATATACCCGGATATACCCGCCGGGTATATCAGGTATAACCATTTAACTGTAACCGGACCCTACGGTTTAATTTATATCCACCATTAGAATACACCCGGATGGTAATTAACAGATAATTATCCTTACCCTATACATAACCGGGCTATTTGGGTGTGGATATACCCGTCCCAGAGGGGGCTAAGATTTAAATCAGAGGGTATATCTGTGGCAGGAAAATCAGTATCCCATCCTACCCCTTTTTCCAATTGGTTTCAGCCTTGCTTCAACATGCAGCTACAGGTAACCCACTAAAGCACCTGAGTTGGTCATTGATGGGCCCCACTGCTCTACCCCCACCTGTATTCAAGCTCCGCCAACCCCTAGTCTCTTGTGGCATTTACAAATCAACCCCTCTTGTGGGGCTTCCAAAGTAACTTGTGCTCCACCCATGTTCTCGAAACATATTTTAGTTTATGGAGCTCGTAAAGTTGTGTTATGTAGGTATGCAGGTTATCCCAAGATTATTTTATCAATATTGCCAGCATTGTTGAGTATAGCACTCATACATCTTCGATATATAACTGAATAAAATATTAGAAATAAATTTATTTAACTATATCCGGTATTTATTTATACCCGTAGGGTATAAATCAGTGTTGGTCTGGTATATAGGTGAAGGACTGGTATAAAATACTGGTATATGCATTGGTATTAGATACCAGACCAGTCTGGTATCATTTGGGAGAATACTGGGTCATACACAAGACCAGGCTGGTAACAGTTTTTTCATACCAGCCTCAATACCAGTACTTCCCCGCCGTCTTCCTCATTTACTCTGGTATGTATACTATATTAATTTATGTGTATATATGCCTACATACTTGTATTTATGTATATTTATTTCTTTATTTATATTGTATTTGTTTTCACTTGATACTTGCTAGTGATAAACTTGTAATTCAAGATGGCTTTGGAATGATACCAGAATTGATATCTCGTACCAGCTGATATTGTGGTCATGATACTCATACTCATACCAGTATGTAGAGAATTATACATCCACCATTATATAGACCAGACTGATATAAATTTTTTGTGATACGTCTGGTACCAGGACCAGTATGGTATGTCCTAACACTGATACCATAACAACACTGGTATAAATGAGGATTTGTATTGTTTATTTATACCCTTCAAATTCTACCAGTAGTAATATATCCTTACCCAAAAAGGTAAATATAATTTTGAAAATAAAGTATACCCGGACCCGGAGGGTATGTTTAAGACAATATACCCGCACAACACTGGTAATGTCGGGCTCCGTGAAAATCTTCGGACAAAGATGCGAGGAAGATGGATATGTCGGAATGGACGAGGAGTGGATGGTGAACACAAGAATTCATCCGTTCAGCGTAGGTAATGAATAATGGGTGGGTGTGCAGATTTCATTCATTGGATAAGCTGTAAAATCAATAAATGTAGTGAAGTGAGTAATTGGATGAACGCTGCCATACATCATCCAGCCTATTTTTAACAATTAGCTGGCCAAGTTGAAGGAGGGTCAGCCTACTTAAACCAAGGTCACTGACGTATTTGGCAAGCTAAGAGGAGGTAGCCTATACTATATGCGCACACAAATGCATGCATATGGAGGAATGTATGCGTGCATACAAATTTTAGATATGCATAGGAACAATTTTATATGCACAACACTTAAATAAGGGTACCCAAAAATAAATAAATAATTGTGATTCATCTAATCTTAGGGTCCATAGTCAAAATATCAAAGGATGGAATAAGAATATTCTATATAGAATATTTCATATTCATTGTATTATTATTCCACATGGGTGAGTGTAGGAATGGGAGATGAACATGTTGCTTTTATGGCTTTCCAACATGAGAAAAAAGGTCGAAAAATTAAAAAGTGACGAGGCACGGCTCCTTGTTAGATACAAATGGTGAAGGTACGGGCTCTTCCAATGGTGGGAGTCTAGTTTGAAGTTCAGAATGGAGCAATGCTAAGGGAATGCTAGGGAGCTTGACAATGCTAGGGAGCTTTGTTACATAGGTTTTGCAGTATCTATATATCTATCTTCTGAAACATTTTTATTTTACAAAAACATAATGTCCATCAGAGATAGAATCCACAACCTATCGGGTATCAAGCCTAGTTCATACCACTACACTACCCATTCAGACTTGAAACACTAATGAAATGAAACACTAATGAGATAAAGATAGTCACCCTGTGTGTACATAACATGCCACAATACTCATAAGGGTTGATCTTACTAATGATGAAATTTGATAGTGCTGTGCATGTCGAACTTGCATTAAGGTAAAGGGATCTATGAAATGCAGTAGAGATCTATGTACAAACTATTACATAGATAAATCAAATGACAGGAAGATAACATGAAATCTGATTTCAACACCATGTCATTTGCCCCATTTGTTTTACCTTACACTAGAGAGAAATACATGTATCATAAAAAATAACAAAAAATTCGGACTGACAATGAGGACAATGTATTGTATATGTAATTTCTAATTACCTACATAACATCATCAGCTGATACTTCATCATCCGTGTCATAAGCCTGTGATTCAGAGGCATACACATCCATGAAAGCCTCAACTCTACGCAACCTATCCACAGATTGTCCAACAATAGCTGCTCTTCGGTCAAACAAGAGATCATTGGAAAGACCTACATCACGTTGTTGATGTATTGAATGCAAAGCTTGGGACTCGGCATACGAAGGTAGATAAAACGATGAAAGAGGACTTTGGGGTAGACTATCGTAGATGGTCCGCACAATCCCATCACTGCATCACACATACATGTATACTTATGTTAACAAATCAAATGGGAATGGTTTGCTTTGCAAATAATATAGAGATTGCAACAAAGGGAATGGAGGCGAGACATACTCACTAGGAAGTACTGCCGAGATGAAGACCAAGCTTGCGCGCCACCTTAGGAGCGGGGGTTCCAACAAACTCACAGGACGTTGAATGGTTGGAGTTACCACAGATGAAACCAAAACGGGTTGAGTATTTTGAAGTGCAGAGAGACGTGCTGCATACAACGTCTGGTCCCCCTCAAGACCAAATACGTGACGTCCAGACTCGCGGGCAGCAATAAATGTAGAACTTGCAGGAAAAAAACATGCAATGATGATATTATATCGGATAACAGTTAATGATCATGAATCAGCTCAGAAGATTTTAATTACAAAATGGAGACCAATGCAAACCTGTGCCAGCTGTGAGATCCAAAATGCGGGAGCCAGGAGGTGAGCATGTCTCCAACAACACTTGCATGAAGGCGGGACTACGGTCTCGCGCACCCCTCCAGGCTTGTTGAGGAGTTTGCATGGGTAGTGCAACATCTGGAATGTGGTTGTAGATGGCATCCAACTCAACAGGGTCTGCAAGGGGGTCCACAACTTTGCCAGACTCACGCAGTTTGAATAGTCCTCCTTGCTTGGTGAGGACATGGGCGTGGAAGAACATGGTCTGTTAGACGTGCCATTTCCACAAAAACAGTGCACCCGGATGGTTTAATAATATGTATGAGAGTAGGAAGATGAAACATCAAACAATGAGATATTGAAGAGGGATGATTTTTACCTTTCCTGTCTGAGTGTGTAGAGGGGTGGTATTGATGCAAGTATATTTCCTTGATAATACGGAAATAGAGCTGCCCCTGGAGTAAGAAAAGAGCTCCAATGCAAATGAATCATCGGAGCCCTGCAAAAACACCAAGCATCCATTGTCATCCAACAGGTCATTAGCAATGGAGAATGCATACTCCCAATACCGTTTATCAAAAGCATTCCAGGGAGGAACCTGTACACCATCCAAACAGCCCTGTACAGGCATTCCTGTTGGGCAGTCCACGATGATCATGTCCACAGCCACATGCACGTTTTTTCCATCCACAACACTAGACCAAGTTCCTGGCAACTGCAAACAACATACAGAAAATGTAGGAGTCAATAGCCGGATGATGAGGATATAAAAACATCGAAGAATTCCTTACATTCAAGTTTGTTTGTTGGGGGAAACTCACATTTTTTAAGAACTCCATGAGCTCTTTCAAGGTCGCATCAGGAGATGTACTTGAGGCCTCCACCATATCAATGAAATGAGTAGGCATGATCTTCATGCGATACATGCTAGGTGCACCACCAGAAAATGACACTGCACTGTAAGGATGTTCGCCTGCCTTTGGCTTGTTTCCTCGAGTAGTAGGTGCAGGCACTACAACCAACTGATTTGAAGGATGTGAAGAACTACCAATAGGACCAGCAATAGAAGCCACACCTGCATTGGGGGCCACACCTGCATTGACATCCGCACCTTTTCTTTTTCGTGATTTGCGTTTTGGTACACCCACAACGGCAGGGACCACTTGGGCTACAGCGTCAGCGGCCTGTGTAGCAATCTGTTCTGCATGCTCCAGATCAAGAACAGGGACTTCAGTGGAGATACCCCCTTCATCACTCACTGACTGCCTGCGAACACATTCCTTATGAAGTCCCATTTCTGCATAGGGGATAGTACCCTTGGGCATATCCAAATACCAACCCCCCCTTCCCGGTGTTCCACACCCCAATCTTCCTCAATTGCAGGTGTGTACATGGAAGCTTGTTGAGCACCAAACTTCCAGGCCATCAGAAACTTGGGCTCAGCCTTAAGTCGATCACTCGGTACAAGCACAAATCTCATGTACCTAAAATACAAACACATTCAAAGTTATTGTGGAGACAAATATTTATGCAACCTGTTCAACAATTGAACAAGCACATTAAGAAACATGTATATCCCAATGTACTAGAAAAATACTTGAAGCATAGACATTTTTGACTTACAAGGTGTATACACTATCCATGTACAATGCAATGGAAAGATGGTACCTGAATAAAATCCGTCTCACCACCTTCTCCCCACCTGTTTGTTGTTCCCAATCATTGCCTCTGAATGGCCCCTTTGGCAATGAGAACTCTCTATGAAACAACTCATTGAAATGAGTCATCTTCCATGTATCCATGTAGTCTCCCAGACTCTCACTCTCTCCTTCCTCCAAGGCAACATGAAATTGGCCAAGCTGAGTGGTGTACAAGGCAAACTGAGCCAAGGCAACCTTGCGAAGCTGCCAAAAAATACAGTCAGTTAAATAACTATGTTAATGTGTCATCAACAAAATGAATTAATTGCATTGAGAAGATAGTGATTGTATATGTACCTGCCACCAAAAAGTCCTTCTATTCAGCCAAGGATCAAGTGTTGGCCCACTGATAGGCCCGGGTGGAAAAAAATTACGGTCGTGAAGTGTTTGGTCTCCATTCCATATATGTAGCCATTCCACCTTTTCTTCAGGATCCACCCGGGCGGTAGCAATGTTCACCATTTTCTCTTGGGTCATTTCCTCTGATCCTGCCTTTACACGTGACCAATGCAGTTTAAGTTCTTGGAGAAACCCCTCTCCAAGGGTTGGATCAGCAATAGGAAGCAACTTCACAAGCTGACTCTTGTGTTGCTCCCTTGCTTTCAATCCAGCCTGTCTCATTGTATCTTCAAGGCCCTCTTGACTCTTTGGCCCCTCAGCAAGTTTGTAAGCTTCCCCCGCCATGCGTTGGGCCTCAACAATATCATGCTGCCAAAAGAACCAAAACAGTTCATAACATGAACCAGAGGTGAATCTTGTCTATGGATGCAAAGAATGAAACTTGGTTAAGACATGATGTTACCTTGTACAAAATCTCTGTCATTGCATGGACTGTCAGGTTATACCAAGTCTTTCCTGCTTTCTTGATGCATTCGTCGTATTGCTCTTTCCTCAATACATTCTTCCATTCAGAGACAGGTGTAAGGCCAATCATATTGACCTTGCAAACCAAGTGCACAAATTTGGATGTAACATGTGCCCTCTCTGTTGCCCTGCACATATAAATATGATCATTAGAAAGAAGATGTGTATATGTACATCCATTGAGCAAGAACATGACAACATTGAACATGAAAGTAAATGAAGAATAGAAAGGAAACTCACACATTCACTCCATCCATGATGGACCTGAGGGAACCACGATTTTCAATGTCCGCATTGAGCACCCAACTTGTCACACAGACATGTCTTGACAAGTTGGCCCCATGAACTTCATTGATATAGGGATACCATGCTTGAAGCCTATGATTCCCATCCCAGACATGAAACATCTTCCCCGAAGATGATGCAACTTTGGCTTGGACTCAAGATACTTCTCAAACTCATCATTGACTATTTTCCAATGACTATCCCATGTAGAGATGATATCAGGACCTACATCTATAGTAGATCCATCAATCCCCTCAACAGAAACATAGAACACGGCTGCTCCTGGATGGTATCCAGAATAGAAGTCTCCTCTAAGCTTTAGGATGTCGTTGGCAAGGGCGGGCCTAACAACCTGCATAGAAATCATGCGACACAATGGAATGTCCATAACTCCATCCTCAATGAGGAGGGACCTGAAAGTTACATTCAGATCTTGTTTCTTTTCCAGAATAATTGCCTGTTTGGCATCTAGAGAAAGAGGATCACTAGATGTTGTATCCTCTTCATACTCATCTGCCCCCCAATTCCCTGCATCAATGTCGTCAATAATGGTTGCAAGCGTCCCGGCCTCCACAGCTTCAGTTGTAGTAGTAATTTCCTAATTCCATAGACCAAAACAGTTCAAGATGTCAGTGTATGAGAAGAGCACATGTGTGAATGTATAATATGTAAAAAGAGCAGTTCAGTGTCATGGTTGCATGAAGAAAACAAATGAATTTGGATAGTCAACTAATTCCATGAATATCCTTGTCTTTCAAAGCTTACAACTTGCAGCAGAATACAGGCGTGAGCATCCCGACAGAGGACCTCCGACCACCTACGCCGGCGCATATGACACATATGTGCAACCAACTCAAAATTTGACAAGATTTGAGGCCCTTGAAGAAATTTTTGCTCAAGGAGCTCCAAGCATATGCGCCGGCGCATACCATGGAAGGGAGGTTGTAGCCAAACATACAGGAGCACCTTGAAAGATCAAACTAGGCCTATGGAAGCATGTGGAGTTGTGGAGGTGGCAACGTAGAAGCTTTGAGATACTTGAATACTGTGATCAACCAAAATAGGGAAGGTTCCCCAAGCGTCTGCGCCGACGGAGGTGGCAGCCTCGACACTTTGGAGCTTACGTAACACAAGGAATATACAACAAAAAACCAAGCTCCAAGCATCTCCGCCGGCGGAGATGCTTGCATGAGGTTCCTGAAACCTAGGAGCTAAGCAAAAAAAGATTGTGCTCAATGGGTATGCGCCGGCGGATATGGCAGCCCAGCCCGCTCGGAGCATCAACAACTTATGAGAATGCGGAGAAACAAAAGAGATGGAAGGGGGGGAGAACTTCCTGAAATATGTGAGCAGCCCTGCTGCACGGGTCTGTGTTGACAGAGGTGGCAGCCTTGGCGCTTTGGAGCTTCCGTAACACAGGGAATATGCAAAAAAAACCAAGCTCCAAGTGTCTCCGCCGGTGGAGACGCTTGCAGGAGGTTCCTGAAACCTATGATCTGAGCAAAAAAAAATGTACTCAATGGGTATGCGCCGGCGGATATGCCAGCGCAGCCCACTCGGAGCATCAGCATGCGGAAAAACAAAGAAGATGGAAAAGGGGAGAATTTCCTGAAACATTTGAGCAGCCCTGCTGCACAGGTATGCGCCAGCGGATACGCCAGCCCAACCCGCTCGGAGCATCAGCAACGTATGAGCATGCAAAAAAATAAACGGGATGGGAGTAGAGGAGCACTTCCTGAAACATGCGAGCATCCCAGCTCCAACGGTATGCGCCGGCGGAGGTGGCAGCCCAGCCCTTCCAAGCATCAGAAAAAACCAAGGGGAATGAGCTGTCTCCGCCGGCGGAGACGGTTGTGTGTATGTGTGGAGATTCGCAAACTTGTGAGACTTGAAGTGACTTAGGCATCTGCGCCGGCGGATGTGCTAGATAAGGAGCAGATTGGTGGGGCTTATGCGATGGCGCATATGCCTAAGTGCAGGTCATGAAAAAAAACAAAACTACAGCTTACCTTCTCCGTCCGCAGCTTGCCTCTACCATCACCACCACCACCAGCAACGCCTCCCCCTCGAGTGTCCTTCTTCCTCCCCATCGCCGCAACAGCTCGTTGCCTCGGGGTGGTATAGTATAAGGCCGAGATGCGGCGCCTCCGTCTCCTCTTCGCAACGGGAGTCTCCAGGGTGTAGAGACTAGAGACGTATTAAGTACTTGTGTAGTTTGTGTGTGTTTGTTTGGGGGAGTGGCAAGGGATAATGTGCAAGTATACTAGACTACGTTAGTGTAGTAATGATACCGGGTTAGTCATGTAGTAATGGCAACAAGTTTAACTGAAAAGAAACAGTTTATTAACAAAAAAGTAGAGGTTGTTTCATTGAATAGAGCATGGCTTGTTGGTAAGGTTGTGGTGTATTTTCCACTAGGTTGCGGGTTCAAACCTGCCCCCGCCAAGGAGAGCGGGGGGAAAGGAGGGCGAAGGCTAAGGCCTTAAAAAGGCCAAATTGGCCAAATCTAAAATGTGAACATTTTTTATACACTCTGGCGTTAGTGTTTTTTGGACTACATGGGTTACACGTGGATCCTCAGAAGATGGTTGTACGATTGACATGTTACTTTGTGGCGGCGCCTTCATAATACAATATAAAGTAAGTGATAAAGTAACTAAATATTTTGTTATGGGTGTCTTAATCAATTTATTGGTTTTAGAGCCAATTGTCGCCACAAATACTTGTACTCATTACTCATACATGAGTAATCAAAGAACAAATCAACATACATGTCATGGGATTTGATTGTAAATAAATTGTGCCGTCTAGTGTGTCAGTTCATAGTTGGACAATTAATCAACGATTGGTTGTAAAATAAATGGAAACATGTAGAGCATTTATGTTTCATATGCTCATAAGAAGAAGGCAGTACATTGGATTCGAAGATCTCAACAACGGCGCCGTCGTCTTAAAAATAGGGGATAGTCCATTTAGTTGTTTCTGTCAGAGAATAATATGGATGGAGCACATGCCTCAAAAAATTTGGACCTTCTGGATTGATGATACACATAAGTAATGTAAGCCATTTAATGTATTTGCATAAGGTCTTGCAAGATGTGCGCTTTCATTCATTTTGCATCTTCTCTCAAACTTTGAGGGCATTGCCAAATGTCTACACCAAAATATGCAGTGCTTTCATGTCCACCTGATGCAAAAGTGGTTCGTTATCCTTGCAATGGAAACAAGTGCATTATCCCAGAACCTTGGTTATGCAATAGATTCAAACTTGTTCCAGGTTCAGTTTTTTTGGAGGATGATGGAGATGATGATGCCTCCACAGTGTTGCTTCCAGTTTTCAATGACGGCCAAAAACAATGGGAGTTGTTTCCAGACACTTTCTCCAAGTACCGTGTCACAGGTACGAGCTATACACAGTCACATGATGAGAGGCACACTTCTATTGCAAGAAAGAACGATCAAGCTGCGACAAATGGGAGTTGTAAATTGAAGGAGGAGGTTGCAGATTCGGCGAGCTTGGGGTCTCATAATTCGGATTGTGTTGAGGTTTCTAAGAGTGTATTTTGTGGATCTCAACCTTCCTCATCTACTCATACGGTCTTGCTTCACGACATGAAGCCTCCATTGGACAACACCACGTCTGATTGTTGCGAATCTGCGAGGGGTTTATCTTCATCTCCACGACTGGCAAGGGAGGCTACATCTGCATTTCCTTCTGGTGTGTTGTCCATTTTAAGTATCTTGGCCATTGCTCGGAGGAATGGATCAAAAGGAGAGCTTTCTACCTTGGACTATAGTCACATTCCAGTGCATCATGTTCGGTGTCTTCCTCGAGCTTTTGATGGAAAAGTGATCCACGAACTCCCCCCCGTGGTCAAACTACGTACGGACCGTGGTTCACAGTCCCTCCAAGGCATGGACCGCAAGTTTGATGGTCATCCTTGGTGCAAGACCAATACCTACAATATGTCTGGTGTTCTAGATCATGTGAAATGTAGTAAGGTTCTTTGTGTTGGAAAGCTCATATGTCAAAGCAGCACTTGCCCCTTCTTCAAGAAAGAAGGAGAACGGAATGACCGCTATTGGGAAGGCAATGCAGACAAGGTGTTCATTGCAGGAGCCCAAGTTCCATTCAACCAGTTCAAGTGTAGTTTCTGCAAAGAAAGACCTTTCTGTGAGGCGCATTGTGGGGCAAGAATGTACTATGTCACAAGTTCCCTTCCAACATATACACGTGTTGCAGTTCACGTTGGGTTTCATAACCATCCATGTGCCAAGGGCGAGAATAGAGAGGCTACGGAAAATGCATCAAGCATGATTCAAGAGCACGTTAAGATGAAGCCATGGTCGACCCCGGGAGCTATTTCCTTGTCAATGGCCCAAAAGCTCTTGATTGATCGAGTTCTTGTGGCTGATGGCACAGAGACAGTACGTCTTGAGGGAGAGGCTTTGGAAGATATTCTTGAAGAGTTTGCCCATGTTTGTAGCCCCAATGTGAAAAACAAGGTCGCATCTGCACGTGTCAATTCCATCATGTCCATATTGGAGTTGAAGCGTCTGAGTACATACCATTTCATTCACAGCAATCTCCTTCCAGGCCAGCATACTTCTCATCTCCCCCATGTTTTCAAGATGTCTGTTGCTGGTCTCGGGAGTGGTGTTGATCTTGTGCGTCGCATGAGTGAGGGGGATCTACGCACAAGTTGGGTAGTATTTGACCATGTCAAACGCATCAAGGATTGGACAACTCTTGCGTGTCATGTCTATGAACCATATGTCAAGCGAATGATGACCATTGCCATTTGCGATATGAAAACAGAGGATGCAGATGCTCAGGTGTTATTCTGGGAGATAATCAATGAACAAGCAAAACTTGCTGGCTTGAACAAACCAAATTTTGCTGGCTTCATGGCGGATGCAGCAGGAGCGAATTGGGCTGCTGTTCGAAGGGTTTATGGATCTGATCCCAATGTCCCAATGGAAGGTAAAGAAAGAACATGTTTATATCATTGGGCTGAAAGCCTCCGAAGACACACCAACGACTATATCTTGGAGGACTTCCGTGAAAGGCACACTCAGCTCTGTTATGAATGGAAAGATAGTGCTACCTTGGAGGATGCTATAACCACATACATTGCAATTCGGGTATGGTGGCTCTCTTCAGGAGCATGCACAGAAAAGAGTCTGCCAAAACTAGATTCATGGCTTGCATGGTGGCACTACAGATATCGAATGTGGGGCCAATGGATGAGAGAGGACATGGATGTGGAGGCAGATGCAGATATGCCTACCACTAATTTGTCTGAGGCAGTCCATTCTGCTTGGTGGAAGACAGCAGGCAATGGGAAAAAAATGAAGGTGGATCTATATGAGGCCACCATGCATGACATGTCACGAGCTCTTTTGCAGCAGGCAACATTTTACAGGCACACCACAGGAAAGACATGGGGGACGGGGCCCGACAAAGAGGAGCTCATGTTGCGTCAAGCAGCTAGATCTAATAGCCCAGCAAAAATGGGTAAGGTTGTACGTGGCATAGTAGCTGGAACACCCATGCACACAAAGGGGATTCAATTGGAGGGAGACAATTGCACTATTCCAGTCAAACGCAAGTTAGGCGATGAGCATGGTGGGCCAAACAAATCTTGGAGGTGTGATATGAATGTAAAGACTGTTCCAGTGCGCGCCACTGGGATGCCGAGTCCACACCAGCCATCTAGGTTCGTCAGCTCCAAATCAAGTCATGACATTCCTAGTTCTTCGACTTTCTGTGAGACAAATCCACATGTTGCTATCCCTCCTCAGCCAATGCAATGGGGAAATCCAGTGAGAGAGACACAAGACTTTTCCGATGCATTGTTCAGGATTCAGCGGACAGGTCCTGCTTCCATGGTTCGTTGTTCTGCCTTGGTTGGAGTTTCTAAAGATAAATGCAAAGCGCTCATCAGGAAAGGTAAAGGAAGTCCTGCACCTTGCTTCACTGGCAAGTTACTAGCACCGAACATGAAAGAACCAAAACTGCAAGTTTTTTGGTTTTGCCCCACAGATGTTTTGTTGTGTGTTGGAGGGACCGTGCCATCCTATTGCTTGGGAAAACCGGGTATACCTAACGTGTGGCCTGTGAAGGTTGGAACCAACCTTACACAAGAAGAGGTGGACAACTTGACCCTTGCAGGTTTTCGACTAGTCCATCCTCCCAACGTTCCTGATCCGAACTTTCATGTGGGACCACTTCCAGTGGAACAACATATGCATCAAGGTGTTGTCCTTCCTGTGGGTAAGTATCCCACTACATGCTATGGGGTGCGCATTCGGCGTCGGGATCCGACTCCTCGACACTTGAGTCGTCAAGAGTCAGCGGAGACTCTTATTGCTGAGGTTCGTGGATTCAGAAACGTGCCTCAGCCAGGTTATGGGAGAATTTACCAGCTACAAACAGAGGGATCTACCAGAGCAGGATTGGTTTACAATGTATACATTGGTCAGTTTCCATCTTGTGATTGTCCCGACTTTGATGAGCTATCTGTCAAGAAGAAAAAACAAACATATCTACCTTGTAAGCACATGTACTTCATGTACAACGTGCATCTAGGATGCGCCGGGGCTTATGAGATCCACCAACCTTCCCTTAGCCAGTTAGAGGTTAGGGCTATGCTAAAGAAGGACCCTAGTTCAACTTCTTAGTGACACATGAAATGCACAAAAAAAGAACCTCTAACTTGTGCCGTTCATTTTCATGCATGTGACATGTAATTATCTTGTTACTACTTTATTCCAAACATGACACGTAGCATTTGTTAGTACAAAAGTTCCTATTTTGGTTAAAATGGAACTTGTGTACCTGTCATACAAGTTTTCAAATTATAGAACTGCTTGGCATTACAAACAGACATGCAATGTGGTGGTTCCAAACATGACACATATGCATTTGTTAGTACAAAAGTCCATATTTTGGTTAATATGAAACTGTTTTCTTTGAATACAAGTTTGCAAACTATTACTTTGGCCAGGGATCTTGTATTCTCTTCAGTTTAAGGTGGTGCATTAGTTGGAGTTAGTGGTCACATGCATCTTTGACCATTGACTACTGATTTTGTTAGCTAAGATTTTTATTTTATTTTTTTCTATATGCATATGATGTAACATTTGCATATGCAATAAATACGTCGTATTCTATGTTATATAACTCCATTGCATACATTCTACAATGTGTGCATACAAATTTGTCACATGCATATATAATAAGGGATTTTGTGCATGCATGCACGCAACCTGTGCATATGGAATAGCAACCCCCGCTAAGAGGGGATAACACCCGCAACCTTGCATTTAGTGGCTTAGTAAATAATAACATGGGAAAAGATAGGGAGTTGGTGTGTAGCAGCGTGGAACCCCACATGCTTGAAGGGTGGCCGCTTGGCAATATATGAGAAGGAAGTTAGAGAAGGGCCGAAGATGGAGAGGTCATCATTATAACTGATGTACAGTGTTCATACACATAAGTATTGAGTGTTCTTGGAGTATTTTGATATGCTTGTGTAAAGGGGAGAGCGATGCTTTCCATGTGTTAAGTGTGCTGTTAGCAATTAGACTGTGGCAATGTGTTCCAAATAATCAAGGGCCGGATCATGAGACGCCACCTATCAGTACACTGCACCATACAACACCATCGCAAAGGAGAGTGGTAATCCTACCAAGAATGTGGGCTGAACAAGCGTCACGGATCAGACTACACACCATCGCTGGTCACTTTCCTTCAGATAAATAAAAGCACAACAGCCATTCAAACACATATGTAGCGTATCAGTCAAGTTAATAAGAAGTAAGAAAGGTAGGGATAGAGGTTGTCTTCTTTGCCGTTGCGGCATCCTCTGTCTCTACTAGAAGAACTAACGATGTTGGCATGTTGAGTTAAACATGATATCAAAGTCCCATCTTTTATTCTACAACGCCATTAAACAAAGCTAAGTCATAATTGAAGACCAAATTTAGATCATCAACATTTATCATGAAAGAGTTTTCATAAACCCTCATTTAATGAATGATAGGGTAGCATGTGCCGTTGGCCCAAGTGTCTAAGCCCAAATGCACGATCTCCTATGTATCTAAGACCCAGTGCGTCTCCTATGTCGAGGCCCAAGTGTGACCTCTAGGGTAGTCTGTGCCGTTGGCCCAAGTGTCAAGTGTTATCTAAGCCCAAGTGCAATCTCCTATGTATTCAAGTGCGTCTCCTATGTCGAGGCCCAAGTGCGACCTCTAGGTTAGCCTGTGCCGTTGGCCCAAGTGTCAAGTATCATGTAAGTCCAAGTGCAATCCCCTATGTATCCAAGTGCATCTCTGATGTCGAGGCCCATGTGTGAAGAATTGAAATGTAAGACCAAGTGCAATTTCCTACGTATCCAAGTGCGTCTCCTATGTTAAGGCCCATCTAAGCCCAACTGCAATCTCCCATGTAGAGGCCCAAGTGTGACCTTCAGGGTCATTCCAACACTTAATTTTGTAATTTAGTTGAATTTTCAGCGACCAAAATTGTTCAATATATCTCTACCATCCTCGGCCGGTAGGTCCAAATTTTCACTAGGGTAGCATGTGCTGTTGGCCAAGTGTCAAGTGTCATCTAGGTCCAAGTGCATGAATCCCCTATATGTATCCAGGTGCGTCTCTTATGTCGAGGCCCAAGTGCGACCTCTAGGGTAGCCTCTACCGTTGGCCCAAGTGTCCAGTGTCATCGAAGTCCAAGTGCAATCCCCTATGTATCAAAGTGCGTTTCCTATGTTGAGGCCCAAATGCAACCTCTAGGGTAGCATTTGCCGCTGGCCCAAGTGTCCAATGTCATCTAAGTAAGTTTTTTTCCCCAGAGCCTACGACCAGATTTGAACCGGAGACCTTTCCCTTGATATCTCTCCCGTCGAGGCTCCAACCATTTGTGAATTTCTAGCGACCAAAAGTACTTGGAATTCCACATCTCCCACACCGCAGGTCCAAAAAAATCATGAGACCAAGCCCATGCACCCCTCCTCGTCAAGGGCTTTCCAATGGCACCAAGCACCCGCATTGGGTCCCCGTGCACTACAGGAAAAGGGGGGCCTTTGCGACGCTCGCGCCACGCCGCAGCGTCGGGAAAACGCCCTTTTCAGGCACGCGGGAGGCGCAGAATTTGCGACGCCCGGCCGTCGCCAAAATGACGTCGCAAAATGCGACGTATGGGGGTCGCGAGCCCCCGCCCGCGACTGTCGGACGTCGGTTTTTCAGGCCGTCCGCGCCAATGGCAGGAGCCTCTTCGAGCGACGTCTCGCCGTTGCGGCCCTCCAGCCGACGGCGTTGGTGGGGGCGCCGGCGCGGCGTCGCATCCCTTTTCTTTTTTTCTAACCTGCCCGGGAGTCAGCCGGGTGGTACGCCAAGCGACGCCCGTGCGTTGCTGCAACCGACTATTGGGCGTGGCACAAAACAGCAGGAGTCGGTCCCCGCCACGCCCGGGCGTGGGTTGTTGCGACACTTCGGCGTCGCTTTTGTTT
Source organism: Takakia lepidozioides (assembly GCA_030704615.1). Classification (NCBI taxonomy): domain Eukaryota; kingdom Viridiplantae; phylum Streptophyta; class Takakiopsida; order Takakiales; family Takakiaceae; genus Takakia; species Takakia lepidozioides. The sequence goes on along the minus strand of CM060732.1, from coordinate 65,460,243 downwards.
TAAATTTAATTAAAAAAAAAACGTGGCGCAGGCAGGGTGGCGGTCTCCGCGACGCCAGGGCGTCGCGGCTTGCGACCCCCGGACTAAAAAACACGTCGCAAGGGGTGTCGGGCGTTGCCGCTTGCAAATGGGATTTGCGACGCCCGACCGTCGCTGCTTGCGACCCCCGCCCAAAAAACATGTCGCCATTGCTGACGTGCTGCAGTCGCAAGGGCAGCCTGGTGGGGGGGGGGGTTGGGGGTTCATTTTGGGGATGAATTGGGGGTGGTTTTTTTTCCTGGTGTTGTATTTGGGGATGGGAGAACTTACAGTTCCATTTCTCTGAGTTAGCAGGTACACAATTCAGCAAGCATGAATCGAGGGTGAGGACGGTGCGACACATGAATAAGATGGAAGATGGAAATATGGAAATATATTTACAAGAAATGAGCTGAAAAGCTCACAAGGGTTCAGTAGACTGACCCTAGGACCTACATGGACTAGGACTAGTCATCCTCATCTTCATCCTCAGTGGAGGACTCAGAGCTATCCGATGAGCCTGATGACTCCGCGCCCTTTGTCAGAGCACGTAAATGAGGTGGCGTTCCCCTAAGTCCCACAAAGCTCTCATCCAATCCCTGGGCATGACCCTCGACCTCATCCATACTAGTGCCTTGTAGTGCACTCATCCCCTCTGTGTTGGCCATGTTCTTCATGAGGGATTGCCAACCATGCTCCTTGGCGTAGTTGCACTCTACCGGAGATGGCTTCCTCTCAAACGCACGTTGCTACACATGCCATAAATTAAAGTCAGTTCTTCGCGATGATGGAGCCAGAAAGAAGACATAACAAAATCCATAGGGAAGTACGACTTACAAATCGCAAGATAAAACCCTTGGATCCGCCTGCGCCCCACTTGTGTGTGGATTCGCGCTTGTCAAGGCGGACTGTTGTTGCTTCGCGTGCCCGGTCAAATTTGGCCTTGTTTGCGGCATCAGTCTCTCCCGCAATGAGTGCATCCCACGATACCTATCCCCCGCCCCCCCCCCCCCCAACAATTAGTGAATTACACACATACGTTGCATCGAATCCACCTCATTAATGCACATGCGACAAATGGAAGGTGACATGATTCAGGATTTGCCAACCTGTGTAATTCCATAAGGTGGTTTGGATATGGCCCCCTTTTCTATTGCCCTCCGAATGATCTGTCTGGCACGGTACCTCCTGTCCTTCAAGTTTCGCCCCACCATCTCCATCACCCTTGTGTCACTCCAATTGCCCGGAAACTGGCGGTCTAACTCACGGGCATACGCCCGCTTTGCGCCAAAGTGCTGATTAGCCCACTCGATGTGCAAAGGGAACCACCTCACTACGAGTTCGAATGCTAACTTCTTCATAGCCTACCAGAACACACCGCAGGGGTCACCATGGCGATTCACCTCCACCGGTGGCACCATGATCTTTGCTAACTCCATGTCCTGTATCGCCAAGGCCATCCCACCCTCTCCTTTCTTTATAGCCTCCTTCCCCTGCTCCTTTGTTACCCCACTGCCCTCCCCCGCATGCACACTCACCCCTTCCTCTCCATGGGACTTCTTTTTCTTCTTCTTCTTTTCCTTCCTCTTCTCCACGACCATCTCCTTCCCCTTCCCCGCTACTTCATCTCTCTCCTTCTCCCTCTCCCTTCTCTCTCTCTCCTCGGCAGCCCCTTCATTGATGGTAAAAGGGATCTCGGGAGATCGAGGCCTCTTCTTCTTACCTTTGGTGTTCGGGTCCTTCATGAACACCACGTGCTCTCCCTCATTGGCAACCCCACTAGACTGCACCAATAAGGCCAGCCATGTTGCTGCCTCCTGAAGACAAATAACCCCTCCAAATTCAAAAAAAGAAACAAACAACAAAGAAAATCATGCATGCAAATGAAATGATAAATCATGGAACAAAGTGCGACAGTTGTACCTTTGCAAGCTTGTCCGACTTGCCCCTGGTGTCACCCGATGTGGGAGGAGTCCCCGTTTCCGGATGTGCCCGCTCTATCCCCTCCCGAAGCGCCACTGGAAGTAGATTCCAGATGTGGAGCATAGCCGGCAGCGGCGCCCAGGATTGCACACATCAGTGACGTCACGTCACGTGGGACCTGACGCTGACGCGACCAACGTCACGTCAGTTTTGCCGAGAAATCAGTAAAACATGAGTTAGGTGAAAAATATGCCACGTAGGTGGACACATTGTATTCCAAGCGACACCTTGGCAAGTGAATGAATTGTTTTATCAATTACTCCATCCGCCAATAGTTGAGGTCATTTTTAAATCATTATTCTTAAATTGGTGCAACCTCCAAATGGTGGTGGTCGCAGAATTTATCTTATTTTTTAATAGTTGCGACCACTAGCAGAGGGGTTGTCGCAGCATTTTTTGTTTTTTAAAAATAGATGCGACCACCAGCAAGGGTGGTCGCATTTTTTTCTTTTCTTAAATAGTTGCGACCACCGCTACTGGTGGTCGCACAATTCTTATTTTATTTGTAATAGGTGCGACCACCATCAGAGGGGCGGTCGCAACATTTTTCTATTTTTTAATATCTGCGACCACCAGCATGGGGTGGTCCCAGCATTTTTCTGTTTTTTTAATAGGTGCGACCACCGGTAGGGGGGTGGTCGCAGATTTTTTTATTTTTTATTTTTATTTTTAAAACAAATTCTCTGTGTCCACGAGCATGGGGTTGGTCGCAACATTTTTATTTTTTTTAATAGGTGCAACCACCAGCGTGGGGGTGGTCGCAGCATTTTTCTTTTTTATAATAGGTGCAACCACTAGCATGGGGTGGTCGCAGAGATTTTCTATTTGTTTAATAGGTGCGACCACCAGCAGGGGGGTGGTCGCAGAAATTTTCTGTTTTTTTAATAGGTGCGACCACCAGCAAGGGGGTGGTCGCAACAATTTTATTTTTATTTTTATTTATTTTTAAATAATCTCTGTGACCACGAGCATGGGGGTGGTCGCAACATTTTTCTTTTTTTTAATAGGTGCGACCACTAGCATGAGGGTGGTCACAACAGTTTTTTTTTAAAAAAAATATGCGACTTCCTCGTGCGACCTGGAGCGGTCGCAACATTGGATCTAATTTGTCGAGCGTGTGAGGCTTGGAGGCTGGAGGGTATATAACAGTGTTGGGCGGTTCTTGCCTTTATGAAGGAACCTCCGGTTCCGGTTCCACAAATTTTTGAAGAGACGGTTCCGGATCCGGATCCGGTTATTTTTTATTAAGGCGGTTCCGGTCCAGTTCAGGTTCTGACTTTTTAACATGGGGGCGGTTCCGGTTACCGGTTAGTTGCTGGAAAAAAAACACCGGTTCCCGGTTAGGTTCCGGTTCTTTTTTTTAAATATATTAAATTCTTTTAATTTTTTATTCTTCTGGAAAATTAGATGAACTGATCTGATTGGTCATACTGAGAATTTTCAACTAAAACCAGGGAATTTATTAGTAAAACAGAAGTAAATAAACTTATATGTTTTTTGTGATTGTCTTTTATGGTATATATAACTAGTTATATACGCATGGTCTCCATTAAAAACGGAAAACCAGAGATTTTATAAGTTGTCGTACGGTGTAGCAAAGAACAACTAAAACTAACTAACTACATAAGGATCTTAATTCAAAATACAAAACAAATTAAACATGTGTAATTCTATGGTTACCTTTTATGGTGCAGCAAAAGCACAACTAAAAAAAACTACATAAATTTGTGTTTTTTGGATGATGCTTTGTCAATATAGCATACAACAAACTAAGTACACGGGATGTCACTGAAATTTTCAATAAAAATGACAAATAAACAAACTCCAATCAAAGGAGTATAGTGTAATATGTTGAACAATAATTTGTCTCTAAGACAAATCAGTCTACCTCAAAGAGGTTTGCCTTTGCAATCAAGTCCTCATTCTCATCTAAGAGGACTTCTTCCCTATCCAAAAACTCTTTCATGGAAGTACTAAAGCAACCAACTCTAGCATCATTTGGCCAATTCTTGACTACACTCACAAGCATATCAAGGTTTTCAATATTTAACCTGCACCGTCTCAAGTTTGTTATGACACCTGCAATACTAAAAACCCTCTCAGCTTCAATCTGAGATCCAACTATGCCCAAAATTAGCCGTGCCAAAAATCCCACATACGGAAAGAGAGACTCGTGTTCTTTCCACCATTTCAATGGAGCCACGCACTCACCCTCATTTATCTTCGTCCTTCTGAAATGTGATAGTTGTTCTCTCACCACTGTCAATGTCATGTCTTCATTGTGGTCATGCACACCAAATAAGGACATCTCGTCCATTGTGGAAGTGGGCTGTGATTGGGCCGGAGTATCCGGATGTAAGACCTTGAAACACTTTACCAAAAGAGGCTCTAACACCATACTATCATATTGGGACACAATATGCAAAGCACGCTCTTTGCCCACATATTGTGATACCAATGACAACCCCTTGTAACGTGGGTCAAGCATACGCGCGAGCATATTGTGAGCTTTGCGCGATTGAAACCCTTCCAAAAAAGAAAGAAATGGTTCCACGACATATACCACCTCTCGAGCCATCCGCCATTCCAACAATGTCAACTCTGTTGAGAAATCCCCCATGCAATGATCCACAGTTGCAGCCCCCCCAGCACTACTTCCTCGCATGCGAATTGTTGTGGCAATGGCTGCATTAAGAGCATCGGACAACAACCAAAATCCCCCAGATTGATTCATAATGCACTCATGAACCACAGGCCCTAGAACTGTAGAAATTGATTGGGCAATGGCCCACACTTGTGGACTTGGTATGCGAGACTGCAGTGCCAATGAGGTTTGCCTAGAGTAACAAGTGATTATGGCTTGCATAAACTCCAAAGTCTTTTGGAAGAGGATCACCTTGGAAGCAAACCGTGTCTTCACCGGAGTCTTCAGTTTGCGGGGATGAATGCCACTGTCCACACATGCCTTTGCCTATTCTTGTCTCCCTTTGCCACTTTTTTTGGTCCAAGTAATGGTTTTTTGCAACTCTGATTGGGCATTTTTTAATAGAAACCGATCTCATATCTGCGCATACTTCTGTATCATTTGTTGCATACTGGCAACACTTGGACATTGCATGCCCAAAACAACTACCCACAAATGGAGAATCCAACCCCAAACACGCACATGAGACCACCGAATTCAAAGCATTGGTCAAAGTGGCCAAGTTACCTCCCTCATCTTTGACGTAAGCAATAATGCGAGTATTGAGGCCATACTTCACAAGAAGATTGTTGACTTGATGTGCCATGGCAGCCCCAGATGTGTCAGGTGTCTCAAACATGCCAAGAGTCACATGACATTGCTCCCACTGTTCATTAATAAAGTGCGCTATGATGACAAAAGTGTCAGTTCAGCACTCATCAGCAATCACTCCATTTCCAGCTGAATAACATCATGAACGGAAAACAGTCACTCCCCAAGCCATCTACCTCTCTTGCATCATCCAGTTTTCATAAGTATGGACTGAGGACATACGCCTTGATCCTTCTAATCTAGAAAGAGCTCACTGAGTGCCCGTGGTTCAAACACATTTCCCGAAAGTATGTGTGCACCTGCCACATATACAGGAACAGTCAGGCGCCGAGGTTCTGTATAAATCTCTGTTGCACGATGAACAACATTGATCATGGCAATAGACACTGAGGCAAAGAAGCAACCTACTGTCATTACGCCCCAACCAACTTGCTATCCATTATGTGCTGCAAAAGTACAAATTGGTCATCCAAAGCTAGTCTGGCTGTCATCCAGATTGTACAACTAAGCACCGTACAAGAGAGGGGCAGAGAGCTGACCAACTTCAGCACCCTTCTCAACCACGCACACAGACATATCAGTGCCCTTCTCTATGCACAGTTGCTTTAGTCTAATTGCTGCCCCCAAACCGGCCGGGCCTGCACCCATCGTATATGTCATTCTTACGACGAAGTTTGCACCACCTGGGGTCCAGGATTGGCGCTCAGCACAGATTACACTGAGGCTAAAGTTGAAGAACTTGTGTTACAGCTCCGGTTGATAACTCTAAGCCCAAACACGGGAGTCTGTAACATCATGGATATCAGGTTGGAGGTCGCTCTCCCTGGAGATAGATCGCACAAGGCCGGCCCAATGAAGGATTGCAGTATACAATATGGCATAGATGTGTGAGGCAATGTGGTTATTATGTTGATCGGAAGAGAGAGTCCTGAAGAGAAAGAGAAAGATTACACTTCTTGCAGCTGCCTAGTAAGGCCTCTGCCCCACCCAGTTATCAGGCGGGTAGTAGTTGCAGGTCATGAAGATGTTGCCGTCACTGCACGATATGGAAGAAGCAATCCTGGCAGATATCATTTGTTCAACAGAGAATCAAACAGGCAGCAATGAAGAGTGCCCACCTCGATTACAAGCTCTTGTGCAAATCCCAATGTCATCTACGGGTGTGCATTTAGAACAAGACACAAATCAAGAGGACATTGAGTATCAGCCATCAAGAGTGCGACTACCCTGCGGCCTACGGATTTGATTGTGACACAGCCAAACCACTAGAGGAACTGGCAGATATGGTGTTGATTGATGAATTGACTATATCACAATGGAGAAGCAGTCCTCAGGCCAAGGAGTCAAGGCATCATAGTGAACACCAAACGAAAAGATTTGACAAAGAAGGCAGGGTTGAGGAAAAGGTATTTTTGCATGATCCAACCATAAAGGGGAGTATGTCCCATGAAGAATCTAAGCAAGGACAAGGAATCCAGGATGGCAACAGGGAGCTGGAAAATCAAATAGGGAAAGATGTTTCATGTGAGCCAAAGCTTGTGAACCCTGCTGATTGCACAAGAGTTGATGATCATTATTCCAAGGAAGGGGACAAATGGGCAGCAATTACAGATCTGTACCCTCACACCAAGCTACCTGAGGGTAGTACCAAGCAACAGAGACATGCCGGAGGGATTCTCAGATTGCAAGAGCCATTTGGAAGGAGAATTGGATCAATGTAATGAGCACCTGGAATAGTCGTACCATTTCCCCTCATTCACCCATTCATTCGCGGCGTCCGAAGGCTGCCAACTCTTGCCTGATCCCCAGAAAATGTTTTCTCCGTATGGCCCTCCCGAGTGCTAGAGTTGGCAATCGCCATACTCTCATCTTTCAACGGCCCACCAGTGTGCGTAACCTGCGAGACGGTCGTCCCACTGTGGGGGCCGGATGCCAATCCGAGCTCGGGCCGCGTTCTGGGGACGTAGAGACTAGAGACGTAGAGACACTTAGGGCTACAACCCAGCTCCTTGCATAACAACCTGGTTTCTCTCAATCTCAAGCAAAAACCACAAGTGCTACAACTAACTCGTATCTGGCACTCACAGATACGAGCTCATCTTTCTCGAGTGATAAAGAAGAAGAATACAAGCACAAGCTCATGCGAGCTCACAAAGCTGAAGCATAAACTCATGCATATATAACCTCATCACTCAAATACAAGTCAAGCCAAGTGTACCCCACGCCATGGGAAATCCACACTACGACGCCATAGCTAGGCGCGGTGAGGCTCAACTCGAGAAAGATGAGCCTCCCGCGCTTGCCGTGAAGATAACCACTTCAGGGCCTAAATCTGCCTTGACCCCTGGATTGACACTTGGGCCAATCCCAAATGTCAATATGTAAAAACTAGCTATTTCCTAGCTAGTTTCACACTAGTGGTAAAATAACTTGATAGTTGCTTGCTGGAGAAGTTTCCAAAGATTAAACAAAGGTTTCTTGATGGAGAAGATTCCTTAAACAAATGAGGTATCTTGATGGAGAAGTTTCCTCCAAAGGAAGCTTCCTGAGTAGTTTCCCAAGTTATTCTTGGTAATTTGGTAAACTCCCGGTAACTTGGTAAGTAATGGTAAATCATGGTAAATCATGGTAACTTTCGGTAACATGGTAACTTGGTAACTTATGGTATTTACTCCGAATGCACGATGAGTAAATAGGAATCAAGACGATCTTTTATAACAATGAACAAGAGTACAAGATATTGGAACACAACTTGAATACTGGAATGCTGGAAATTGGACTGGAGTACCAGATACTGGAAACTGGGCTAGGGTACTGGGAACTGGAAACAAGAGTAGCTTGAGCTGGTTGTTGGCGAGACTGAAGAGTGTCCAGTCTCGCCTCCTATATATACTGACTACTAAGAAGCTTCCCTAAGAAGCTTTCCCTATGGAGGTTGCTTGCTGGAGAAGTTTCCAAGATTAAACAAATGTTTCTTTGATGGAGAAGCTTCCTTAAACAAATGAGGTATCTTGATGGAGAAGTTTCATCCAAAGGAAGCTTCCTGAGTAGTTTCCTAAGTTACTCTTGGTAATTTGGTAAATTCCCGGTAACTTGGTATGTAATGGTAAATCATGGTAGATCATGGTAAATCACGGTAAGTCATTGGGTAACATGGTAACTTGATAACTTCTGGTATTTACTCCTGGTAAGTTCCTTTGGGCTATGTCCGTGACAGGCGCCGCCTAGCCCCAAGGGTGTTGCTAGTGTGGATTATAATTTTTCTATGTTATAAGTATTTGCGTTTGTAATTTGTAACCAACAGTTAGTACTAACTCATTGACGTATTTACGAAAACAATAGTCCAGAAATAAATAATGCGAATGTATAATTACCTCAGTATAAAGGGTTATGGTTATTTTAGCGGAGAGATATTCTAGAGAAATATTAGTTATTCAGTAAACAACAAAAATTTATTTCAATTAACCAACTCTATCATTTCTTTTCTTTTTGAATAATTTTATGTATATGTTTAAAAGATAGAGATATTGATTTAGTTAGTTTAAACTAGTACCCATTAATTTAGGTGAGTCAAGAATATATAGTTAATTAGATCATTCTAAGGAAAAAAATCAGCCCAACAAACAATATTAATATAACCAAAATAAAAGAAGAGAATCAAAACCAACTACAGGGAAGCAGTGCGGCTATTGGAATTTGAAACCCTAACCTCGAGTGTGCGAGTGAAATCACTAACCGATAAGTCCCTCAAGTTACATTTAAAACCAACCTTCCTATCTAAATACTTATAGGGCTATTAGAAGGATTCTCAACAAATAAGCAAAACTAAGCAAATTGTAGTCGGCAGGAGTTGAACCCCCAACCTCGGAAGTATAAACTACCAGACTAACCATCAAACTAATCTAGAGATGTTGTTACAAGAGGGTTTCTTTTAGTTACTAGGGCTTCGCGTTGCTCCGCACTACTAGCGACGACTTTTGAGAAGGACGTCCGGACGGATGGGCCATACTCGAGGATCATGAGAGAGAGAAAATATGGTGGCCCTTACATGGAACGTTTAGATGTGTCTAATCTAAGCTCTACCAAGCTATGTTTTTGCTCCAGTTGTCGTCATTCGACTCTGTCTCCTCTTGTGCTTTGGCCAATAGTTTGACCCCTTTTAATTGGAATGAAAGCCCGTGTTTCTTGTGACGGAAATTCATCCAATATCGGATGTTACACTTGACTGCAACGAGATCCCCTGAAGGTACGGATTCTTCATCCATTTTTTGGCCATTTTCGTTAAGGACTTCTATTGTATTGTACATCTCGTCGTTGTTTGTCTTTTGACGTTTGTTGTTACCGGACGTCGAGCCAGAGTTGTTTGCGTTAGTTTTTAGGAGCTTTTTCGTGAAGCTCATGTTGTTTCCACCCATCCACGTCATGTCCTTGCCTCTCCTCCTTCAATTATCGAACCATTCTGTATTGTATTTGCGTAGTCGAACAAGAAATGGCTGTCTTCTATCAATATTGTGAATTTTGCATCTTTTAGTTCTTTGGTGAAAGTCACGAATCTGTAATTCCCGGTTTTGCCAAGGTTGGGGAATTTTGCAATACCTACGAAGATTGCTATTTCTTCACGGTCCAAAGGGACATTCCACAAAGCGCTGTGGAAGTTTGTACTGTAGGGCAGGCGCTTCCATGTGATCCCCACCTTTAGGGCATGATGGTCATTGGACGTGAAACTGTCGTATATCACGTTTGTCATGTCTTGGTGGGTTATTTCCTGGATTTGTTGGTCCGTTACAGTGTCTATTATGTCGGCTATTTCCGGCGTTGACATGGTTGTTTGTATGTATGGTGCAGAGAGAGAGAGAGAGAGGCAGGGGCAGATGAAAGTATATATCGGTGGGTTTTTTTAGGAGAATTAAACCCTAAGAGTGCGACTTTAAAATTAATCACGCTATTCTATAGAATTGTGGCTTTCTCTCTCAGACCGAGGTTGATGATACACCGCTTTGCTGGGAAGTTAGGTGCAAAGTGCGATGTAACAGTATGTTATATTCCTCTGCTTCACCTATACCTAGAAGCATCATTCGATTAGGGACCCTCTCACAATCGGTTATTTTCTTAGCAACAACACCTAGTGAAGACGAAAGGCCCAGTCCATTGATGTTTGATTCAGGCCCAGCTATGCTGATTGAGGAATTCCAATAGGAGATGGCCCTTCACTTCCTGCTCACAATTGTTTTGTTCCTGTCATAAAACCAGAGAACCTCACATCAGAATGTATAGGCTTACAAATACATACATATCCATCTGCACTTTTTCAGTGCTCAAAGACTGGCACATGCATCAGAATACACATGAGGTTCACCTACTAGGCATCACCCATTCACAATCTCCAAAGCCTCCCTGCCACACCCAGTACATAAACAAAGTACACATAAGTTCCTTGCATTGCATCCTCAATGCACCCACATTAGGCATACATGTCCACCAGGGCAGAGTTCAGAATGACATCTGGTACAATTCCAGCTTTGACAATGTCACCATAGACCTATTTTGACCTTTTCCAAGGCTGCCAGGCTTGCACAAGCATTGCAATCACACAAAAACATGATGTGGTTGGGCTTCACCCCTTCCCTCATAATTTGATCATAGGTCTCCAAATCCACCATCCCACGTCCCTGCTGTGCATACCCTGCGATGCTTGTGAGTGTGCACCTGCTTTCCAGCTTCCGGACCTTTCTTGGCGTGAATCCACATCAGAGTTTGTTGGCACTAGGAAAGGGTTGAGACTGAGCTGCTCAACTACTCCCTAGTCTTACTGGGTTTACATAGTGTGCCAAGCACAACATCTGGTGCCAAAGCCTCCATCCAGTGCCCCTGCTGTGCATACCCTCCAAGCATCGAGTTCCACGACACCACATCTCGTTCAGCCATACTGTTCCCTTCATACATGTCCACGAGGGTATTGTTCAGAATGACATATGGTACAATTGCAGCTCTGACAATGTCGCCATGGACCTCTTTGCCCTTCTCCAGAGCTGTCAGTCTTGCACACGCATTGCAAACTATCAAAGGTTCACTCAACTAGTAACTTGCAGAAATCAACCTGAAGCTTCCCCCATAATTTGCTCATAGGTCTCCAAAGCCTCCATCCCACGCCCCTGCTGTGCATACCCTGCAAGCATCGCGTTCCACGACACCACATTTCATTCAGCGATATAGTTGAACACTGCCTTCGCATCCTTGATGCTCCCACATTTGGCATACATGTTCACGAGGGGATTGTTTAACATCGGGTACAATTCGCTTTGACGATGTCACCATGGACCTCTTTCCCCTTTTCCAGGGCTCCCAAGCTTGCACACGCATTGCAAACACAAACTAAGGTGATGTGGTTGGGCTTCACCCCTTCGCAGAGTACACATAAGTTCCTTTGCTTTGCATCCTCAATGCACCCACATTTGGCATACATGTCCACCAGGGCAGAGTTCAGAATGACATCTGGTATAATCCCAACTTTGACAATATTGTCACCATGGACCTCTTTACCCTTTTCCAGGGCTGTCAGGTTTGCACAAGCATTGGAATCACAAACAAACGTGATGTGGTTGGGCTTCACCCCTTCCCCCATCAATTGATCATAGGTTTCCAAAGCCACCAACCCACGTCCTTGCTATGCATACCCTGCAAGCATAGCGTGCCACGACACCACATCTTGTTCAGCCATAGAGTTGAAAACTCCCTTCACATCCTTGGCATGAATCCACTTTGGATAATGTGAGTGTGCACCTGCTTTCCAGCTTCCAGACCTGCTTGTGACAGGCTCAATAAACTTTGGAATAGAGCTCCAAAGCCTCCATCCCGCGCCCCTGCTGTGCATACCCCTGCAAGCATCGCGTTCCACGACACCACATCTCGTTCAGCCATAATGCTGAAATTAACTCCCTTCGCATCCTTAATGCACCCACATTTGGCATACATGTCCACCAGGGCAGTGTTTAGGATGACATCTGGTACAATTCCAGCTTTGACAATGTCACCATGGACCTCTTTCCCCTTTTCCAAAACTCCTAGGCTTTCACACGCATTGCAAACACAAACAAACGTGATGTTGTTGGTTTTCACCCCTTCGCACATCATTTGCTCATAGGTCTCCAAAGCCTCCATCCCGCACCCTTGTTGTGCATATCTTGCAATCATCACACTCCACGACACCACATCACGTTCAGCCATACTCCATTTGCATCCTCGATGCACCCACATTTGACATACATGTCCACCAGGGCAATGTTCAGAATGACATTGGGCACAATTCTAGATTTGATAATGTCACCATGGACCTCTTTTTACTTTTCCAGGGCTGCCAGGCTTGCACATGCATTGCAAACGCACACACACGTGACGTGGTTGGGCTTCACCCCTTTGCAGAAAAAAAAGGTGGACGCGTTGCCGAAGCAAGCGTAACTTATGCTGTCACTTGACCCAGAAGACCTATTGCCTTCCGGTAGGAAGGTGGACACCTTTGTAACAACCAACATGGTGGTTTGAACCCACAACCACTCGTAAGAGGGTATATGCCCTGACCACTGGGCTACATCTTGGTTGTTCCCCTTCGCACATCATTTGCTCATACGTCTCCAAAGCCTCCATCCCGCGCCCCTGCTGTGCATATCCTGCGAGCATCGCATTCCACAACACCACATCTTGTTCCGCCATATTGTCGAACACTCCCTTTGCATGCTCGATGCTCCCACATTTGGCATACATGTCCACCAGGGTATTGTTCAGGATCACATCTAGTACGATTCCAGCTCTGACGATGTCGCCATGCACCTCTTTGCCCTTGCCCTTTTCCAAGGCTGCCAGGCTTGCACACGCACTGCAAACGCACACAAACGTGATGTGGTCGGGCTTCACCCCTTCCCCCATCATTTGCTCATAGGTCTCCAAAGCATTCATACCACACCCATGCTTGGTAAATCCTGCCAACATTATATTCCATGTGATCAAAGATCGTTGAGGCATTCTGTTGAACACTTGGTGAGCATCCATGATGCTCCCGCACTTAACATACATGTTGACAAGGGTGCTGAGGAGAAAAACATTTGGCGTGAATCCACTTTGGATAATGTGAGTGTACACCTGCTTTCCGGCTTCCAGACCTTTCACCTTGATGCACTTATACAAGAGACAGACATGCGTTCTGAATCTGCTGAAATGCCTCCTTGGTTTAAAGTCTGTGGAAGAAGAGGAGGGTACATGAAAGGGTGCATGACTTTACCTGCGGATGCTGCCAATGCAGGTCAATCTTCACTCCTGTTCCAAGAGGAACTTTCTTTTCCCCACACATATGCAGCCATCACAGCCTCCAAACTATCGGTGGTACCCTTGCCTGCTGTATCCATGAACCTTCTGATTGATTTCTGGACAGTAGAGAAAGTAAACTTAGAAGAATGGAGGCTATAAATTCCACAGTTCTTATGCTCAATTGCGCCTGCTACTCTCTGTAATCTAACAGGCATTCATCTTCTTGCCTCGATTGTCCCACCATTGACTGGGGTCAGAAAAATATTCATTCCACAGTTTCTCCTCGTCTTTGTTACCTGTTTCGGGATACTTTCTTGTTGTGACATTGGCAATATCATCCCACACGCATGCTGTGCATATCCTGCAATCATAGCACTCCATGATACCACATTTTGTTCAGCCATCCTGACGAACACTCCCTTTGCATCTTCAATGCTTCCGCCTTTGGCATACATGTCAATGAGGGCATTGTTCAGAATGACATCTGGTACAATTCCAGCTTTGACGATATCACCATGGACCTCTTTGCCCTTTTCCAGGGCTGCCAGGCTTGCACACACATTGAAAATAGAAATGAATGTGACCTGGTCTGGGTTCAACCCTTCCTGAATCATTTGCTCATAGGTCTCCAAAGCCTTCATCCCGCACCCACGCTGAGGATATTCAGCGAACATCAGTGACGCAGCCTTGTCATGCACAAGCTTGTTTAGCCTCTTGGACATGCTGAAATATTCCTCATTGTGTAGTGTCCAATGAGCTCACAGTGACTCGCGTGAATGTTGTTGAAAACTAAACTAGAACTCCTCCAAAAAAGAACATGTCACAGTTTTGATTGTGTCTGATTTTCGGGCACAAACGTCTACAGTGCTGCCATGAAGTTTTGAAAGATCTCTACAATGGTGGGACAACCGTAAAGGCAAAATGTAGCTTTCGTAGTATACAATGTGAAGAAGTTTGTCCGTTGTGCAAAAGTGAGCCCTTCTTGTCAGTATCATGATTTGTTCTTTGCCGTGTTGTTTACAATGTACTTGGGAGGGTCAGCTCGGTTTTTCAGGCGGTGCTTCAATCTATTGCTCCTCAGCTGCACCGTGGTGGTCCTCAGAGACAAATCAGTTATCACCCAACTACAGACACAAGCAGCGCACACAAGAGGTCCTTTGGGTTGGTGGTTGGTTGAATCCTCCTTGGGTGAAAGAAAAGCTAGCTGCCTTCATGACTCAAGGTCAAGGACAATGTGGTGAGGGCACCTTCTTCTTCAATACATTTTCAGCCTGCTTTGTCCTCTTATCAAAATCGTCCCTAATAATTCATGTTGAATTCTGCAAAGTTATCTCGTTGGGTGGATCTATGGTGACATGTTACTGCCAAGTTGGGCAACTTTCAAATATCCAAAAACAGAAAACAGAGACGAGGAGAAGCTTTGGAACGAATATTTCTTGGACCCCAGTCAATGGTCAGACAATCGAGGCGAAAGGTGAATGCTTGTTAAACTACAGAGAAGTAGACAACAAGATGCATCACAAAGCTTTCTTGGATCCCCAGCACATTTTTAAAGACTTGGGACCAATTCAGAGTAGGAGCTAGTGTGTGATCAGTAGGGTTTGGGTGTTTGCTAGAAAAAATTCAGCTGTCATTGTCAGCTTCTAGCAGCAAGGGCAAGGTCTATGCATTAATGGTGCTGAGGAAGGGATAGCTGAAGGAGAGCAGGGATGGAGTGTGGGTCCAGATTCATCCAAGAGGGATAGATATCAGGCACAATAGTGCCCATGATTCCCTGTGGATTGATAGCTACAGGAAACCTGCATGGGTAGATGGTCAACTAGAAACAGCGGCAACGACATATTTGATAAAATCAGGCGCTCCACCATGACCACAGCTTCCAAGGGAGGACCAAGAGAGGGAGTACACAATACCGCTTCTGGCACTTCTGGGCACGTAAGGATGCTATGTGAGGCAGGGCAACTGAAAGAGGCTCTACAGATTTTGAAGGGTTTCAGCAGATTCAGCAGATTCAGATACTTATGTTTGTCTCTTGCATAAGTGCATCAAGATGAAAGGCCTAGAAGTCGGAAAACAGGTGCATGCTCACATTATCCAAAGTGGATTCAAGCCCAACGTTTTTCTATGCAACACCCTTGTTAACATGTGTGTGAAGTGTGGGAGAATTGTGGATGCACACTGAGTGTTCAACAAAATGCCTGAACAAGGTTTGATCACGTAGAATATAATGATGGCAGGACTTAGCAAGCATGGTTGTGGTAAGAATGCCTTGGAGACCTATGAGCTAATGATGCAGGAAGGGGTGAAGTCCAACCAAATCAATGCATATGCGAGCCTGGCAACCCTGGAGAAGGGCAAAAAGATCCATGGTGACATCTTCAAAGCTGGAATAGTACCAAATGCCATTCTGAGCACTGCCCTGATGAAAATGTATGCCAAATGTGGGAGCATTGAGGATGCAAAGGGAGTGTTCAACGATATGGCTGAACGAGATGTCATCTCGTGGAAGTCATTTTCATCTGCAAGCTCCAGAGGAGCTCCACCGTCTACACCAGAATCGCACTTTGAACTCTTCCATCACCATACTGTTCTCGATCTTGTGGCCAGGCCTTATCAACCTAAGTAGCCATTGCGCTCTCTCTCTCTCTCTCTCTCTCTCCTTTGAACATCAAACAATAGCAAGGAGGAAAAGGGTCACTCTCAACGAAGTACCGTTCAAGAAGTTATTTTCGGATTTTTTGGGCAATCCGGGCAGATAGAAAGAAATTGACGACGTACGAAACGTGGCGACGACAGCTGGCTACGAAACGTGGTGACGATGACGTGGCACTATGGCACCTTATTCCTGCTCTAGGCTAAACTAGCTCTCGACCTTCGGTCGTCGCTAGAATTTAAACACAATAGTCAAATCTCACTCTTTAACATGGCCTGGCAGTTAGAATTCCTTGTTTTCAAAAATCCATAAGTCCCTACTAGGTTCTTCAATTCACTTGCTGTAAAACAGAAGCTATAACCTAAGCTTTACTCAACAAGATCTTGGAATTAGTTTGTGAATCAAGGTCCATAAAAAGGGTTTAGCTCAAATCGTTCAAACATATATGTCTTTGCAGAATCAGTGCCATGGATATGACCAAGTCCCAAATTCTGCTAGCATATACTGCCTACTTTAGAAATTTATATCTCTTAACCCAGGCAATAATTACTAGAACTACAAACTTCTAGTGCTGTAGTAATCTTAATTTTATGACTCAAATAAGACTCCACTCAGATATCTTACTAACAGAAGTAACTAGATCAAATCGTATCAGCCAAAACTAATTCTACACCATAGACTTTTATTGCTCCAGTTTAAGAACAATTACTTTGAAGACTTCCTATTTTATGATCCCTGACAACATGACTCCGTAGTATTTTATTAGATTTTTTGCCAGTTCTATTGACTTATCCTTGTCGTAAATATCGGCTGTCTTGGGTCTCTTTACGTCAGGAGCAAGGGCTGGATCAATGGATTTCTTTGGTTTCCGCTTCTTTGAGGATGATCCAACACCTTCCTGATCATGTTCTGTTACTGATGACCCTGTCGTAGACTTACGTCTTCGTCTTGCTGGTGTTTCCGTTCTTTGTTCCATGTTTTCATTACCGGCTGCGAACAATACATCCTGAAAACGGCCCCAGGAGCGGATAAATTTTTTGGTATCCTGACCGATGTTGTTGTCTTCATTGAACTTGATTGATTGATTGTTTCATGAGGTTCTTGCGGACAAAATCTCCAGATGCTCACCCTTCCATCCTCAGCAACAAAGATCACCAGCATTGGAGACTGCATGTTTGTCTGGGTTTCCACTTCCTTCACGTATGCGTACTTGAGCTCTGTAACATTGTTTCCTGTCTTGTACTGAAACCGGAGCTTGTGATCTGGAGGTTCCCCAGCGACTTCAATGCCCCATTATTTTATGCCGCTATGCAATTTGTGTATAGCTACATGCTCGGTCTTGTATCCCGGGGATCTGACAGATAAGAAATCCCCACAAATGTTTGCAGACATTCCGGGTTGGCAGTCTTTGGGGGCCTGAGAACTGCAAAAGCCAGATGTCCAATATTTGATCAGGAAAACACCTCGACATTAATGTCGACGTCAGAAAATGTTTACGACGTGACCATGATATTTAATCACACTATCTTTTCCACATATAATGAAAGACAAACCAAATCCCACAAGGTTTGTAAACTCAAACACATTGAAAAATCTTTGTAAATATCCATCTTTTATTCACATCAAAGAGCAACTGAGATTTACAACACATTCCTCAACAATGAGACAACATTACTCAAATGTCCAGAGACCAGTGTCTTCATCACAATAGATTCGGCCTAACCAAACAGGTTCCAAAAGAGGACTCATCTTTTGATCTTGACCTTGAGTTCCCGACAGCCCAAGAATCTCGGCACAGACGTTGTCCATGGGTAGTTCATATTCTTCGGGGTATGACGTGCATGGAACATAAGTCTCTGGACTGTATGTTTCTGGAACATAGGTAGGGTAGAATAACATGTATTCATATGGCCGTTGGCTATCTCGTTTAGAGGAACGAATGTACTGTGGCGAGGTTGGCATATATTCAGGGGAGGACGGACAATATCCAGACGAGTCTGCTGCCTCTGAACCGGATGATGAGTAGGCTATTTCAGGTGGTTCAATGAAGTCCGGAAGCTCGTATTCAGGAGTTCTGGGAATTGGGTAGAAGCTCGATGAGTATTCGGTCGTTTCATCCTTTCCAGAGTAATCACTCCTACACAACCACCTACGAACTGCCTCAGTTCACTCAAACACAAAATTAAATTGTCCTACCTCTCTAAAAAATTTGTTCCAAATTCTCAACGTCGACATGAATGTCGACGTCCCTTCGGAGGAGACTAAGGAGTACTATTTTTTGGAACATTTCTTCTACTACCTATGTCGAATTCAGTATGATCCTAAGCAAGGGATAAAAGATTTTATATCAGGTCTAATGAACGTCGACGCAAATGTCGAGGTTCCAGATAAATATGTCAAGAAATAATGGGACATTTCGCCATGAAGACGCTAATGTAAAAACCTCACCCAACCTACCCTGCCGCATCTTACCTCAGTACAAGAATTCAAATTGACGTCAGTGAAACTCAATCTCATGAAAACCGAACCTAACCCAACCTCTTTGAACCGCATTTCCCAACCTAACCTGACCTCATTAATCTCCACAACGTCGACACTCATGTCGATGTTCCTGACATTAGCTTTTCATGATTACGTGAACCATGAAGTTGTTTGCTATATTTCTAGACTTTCTAGACTTTCTAGACATTAATGTCGACGTTCTACGACTCACTATCAATCGTGTACGCATATGGTCTTATGATTTGTTGTCTCATATTTGGGAATTTGGAATGGTTACAAGTAGTGTTTCCATGGTACAAGTAGCGTTCAATTCATTTCCTATGCATTGTTTATGCATGTGCAGTGCATTACATTAGCAATTGAAATTGCAGTAGAATTCGAAATCGATTTGAAAGTTTGGGGCTCTTTGCATTTGGGTGTTACAGTTTTGGATCTATGGTTTGGAGCCAAGTTAAGACAAGAAAAGACAATAGAAATCAAGGGAAACAAGACAACACAATGAATTAATAAGTCTGCAATTTTACCTGCTACTGGATGCCATGTCGAAGTGCTTCGGTGTGTCTTCGAGGCTTCCAAATAAATGCTTCAAATGCCCTCTATCCACTGATTGACCCTTCCACAAATACATCTATTAGCTTGAAAGGTATAAAAAGAGATCTAATAAGGACAATGAAAAACAAGGTAACCAATATGGTGGTAATGACAAGAACTTCTGGTTGGCCCTAGTCTACTGTACCAAAGCCATTAGAAGACCTGAAAATAACTCGGGGCGGGAAGCCCGAACAACAAATAGAAGCTCACAAGGAAAGGAAGATTGCAATTGCCGCAACCTGAAGATAATAAATTTCTTATCTAATTTAATCCCCTTGCCTCTCTCCCCTCTCCCTCATTCTCTATCTCTTAGGACGGGAAGCCCGAACAGCAAATAGAAGCTAAGAGGAAAGGAGATGCAATTGTCATTTTGTTGGCAACTTTAAGACAATATTCAGTTTTCAATGCCTTACCATCTCTCCCCTCTCTCTCTCCTTCTCTCTCTCTTAGGGCAAGAAACCCCAACAGCAAATACAAGGTGAAAGAAAAGTGAGATTGAAAAATGAACCTAAAACATGCATTGCTCATTGCTCTCTCTCTCATCTTCCTCATTCTCTCTCTTAGGCCAGGAAACCCACCAGTGAAGTGATGCCCCACTCCTCCCCTATGCACCAGCCCGCCACTCCAACGCTCCGCAGCTCCACCGCTCCACCGCAGGGATGCCTCGGCGTGAGCCTGGTCACGTGAGCGCGACTGCGCTCACGCCACGTCACCTTGCGCAAATGCCACGTCACGGGGCTCAGTCCACGTCATCACACGTGGAGGCCGAGTCACCACGCACCCAGAAAGAAGTGGAGTGTATTCCCGCGGATTGGCACCCTTTACCGCGGAAACAAGCTGGACGACATAATAAAAGGCATTGAATAAATGATGGATGAATGTACAGTTGGATGATAAACAGATGGATGAGTTTGAAAAATCTATGTAGATGGATGAATGACGGATGGATAAGAGTAAAATGGATGAATGTATAATGGATGTTGAGCAATGACAAAAATTCATGACAGGAAGATGCATGACCAAATCTTTTGACGAATGCACAAAGTATATGAAATGAGTGTGGAAGGTTTGTGGGGTGGATTAAAGAGTACAGAGGATGAATGTACAATGGATGTTGTACAAAGGAAGCTTTCATGAATGGAGCACGCATGAATACAGTGTAGATGAATGCACAATGGATATGAGAAGAGTCAGGAAGGTTTGTGAGATGGATTCATACATATAGCAATTTAAACGAAAGTTGATTCTGTGATTATTATTTGTTCTAAAGGAACAACTACGGTAGAGTAAGGGGATTCAACGTTTTCCAGATAATATGAAAATGAATATTAAAAGAATACAGTTCAGTCTGACTCAGAGTCAGTACAATGTATCCCCTCTTCCTCTGCATCTAAGTCTAAGTATTTTAGAACACCGGATCCACGCTGGATACACCTACGGCTGGCCACTAAAAAGTCAGGGGATAGGGACTCGGACGCGTGAAGTGCCATTGCTTCGGCATAAACAGGGAGCAGAAAATTGGAAAGGGGGCTGTCGAAAACAGACTCGCCAGAAATGACTGTATCTCCTGAAGATCCACCGCTGGCTTTCCTGAAAGACAGCCTGAAAAAGTTATTACTGTAACTTTGATGTTATCGAGAAATTGAGTATGACTCCCAAAGAGGGTTTAGCACTTACTCACATGAAAAGTCGTTGTCGACCTGCTTATCTTCGGGATCGTCATCATTTCGAATATGAATCCGATCAGTCTGTGTGCCTGAAGTGGAGCCAGACAAAAGGGGGAGGAGCACTGTGTTGTAGAGGTCAGAATCACCCTCCATACCAAAAAGGCTTCTTCCGCCTGCCTTGCATGCGTGGTAAGTTGCTCCTGCACCAGACAGGAGAACATAAGCAGTTTGGAGGAGGGGATTTAAGCAGATGAAACTGTTGAAAGGAAACCAATTCGGAAGGGAGAAAACGAACCTGTGGACACAGAAAGATCGACCACCCGTGCAGAGCGGTGGCTGCATGACTCCAGCAGTATTTGCATGAATGCTGGTGACTTTTCCTTTGCACCTCTCCAGGGAGTGCCATCTGGTCTCTTCAGAGTCTGACTGGACTGCATGAAGTTGTACAAAATGTCATCGACATGGGGCTCATAGGGGGGGTTGACGAAACAACCCTGGTCAGAAATCTCAAAGCTGCGGATGGAGGATGGTGTCTTTGATGTGCGAATCCTCCGCAGGCAGATCGCCTCGAACATCCTCGTCTGCCAAAGATAGCAGGTTAGTGTGGTAAACACAATCTAAAGTGGAAGTGTGTACATCGGCTATTCAGAACTCTGACACCAAAAAACCATGAATCGTTGATGATCGGTGTCGATCATAAAACATTCTACTAGAGTGGAGCTGCAGAGAAAATTGAAACTCATGATCAAAGCATAAGCAGAAGGCAGACGGCATACCAGCTGACCAGGGAAACCCCCTTTCACAAGGTAGAGGCTGTTCACACAATTCCATGTGCGCAAAACTTCAAACCCTGAAGACTTGAGGTATGATGCCAATGCCCGACGACTATCATTGTCACATGACTGAAAAAGCAGAAGTGTCCCTGCATCAGAGAGGAAATTGTTACAGAACCCGAATACCCAACTCCAGTAGTTGTCCTCGAATTTGTTCCACCCTGGCGTCTTGCCCTTTGGAAGAACTTCTGGCACAGCCTGGCCATCCGGGATGTCGAGAATGACAATGTCGGCCGCATAAGTTTTCTGCACACCGCACACGAAGGTGGGACCTGTGCTCACCTGCAACAGACATGTTTTTTATAAGAACGATGGCAAGAATGTTTTCAAAGAACGAGACTGAAATACTGCCAACGAAACATTCAGAGAAAAAGGAAAGAAAGTGGAATTCTCACCAGATTGAGGAATGAGATTATATTGTCCCAGGTAGGGGATGGCACCCCAGTGTATCCTCTCTTTCGACTCTGCATCATCGAAAGCCAACCCTCATTAACAATTTTCATCTCTCCTGCTGAATCAGAACGGGAAGGGTGTGGCTTGGCATCGAACACGCACTGAAGAGTGCGGGTATATCTTCCAGCACTAAAGTCCTGCCCACTCTCCATCTCCTTTTCATTCTCCTTCCCCTTGTCCTTTTCCTTCTCTTTGGACTTGTCTTTGTCCTTTGGCTTTGCTGGTGAGATGGCTATGACATCAACAGCCTTGTCTTTTGGTTTGCGGCCCGCCTTCTTTCCCTTCTGCGGCGTTCCCTGAGCATCAGGCTCCTTGGCAGCCAAGGTTGCTATGTTTCGTTGATACTCTTCGTCAGTCAAAGGCGCCAGCATCTCAGCGTTATTGTTCAAGTATTTCATATGCTGTTCTTGAAAGGTCGTGTGCTCAGGTGGGCAGTCAAGGTACCACCCACAGTCTCTGAAGTGAGAAGGACTCCAGTCCTTCAATATCCCTGCAGTATACATGGTTGGATCGTTTGCAGGGTCCGACCACATGTCAAGATAGTCGGGAATTCCGCTCAGGTGATTTCCTTCCATAAGCACATATTTCGTGTACCTGAAAAAAGGAGATGAATCCCAACCCACAAAAGCGCTCAGTGAGTAAGATGCAAGTAGAACAGAAAGAATAAAACATGGATTGAAATGGCTCTGACAACTGCTCCAAGGACCTTTCAGGACCACACTACTGCTCCAGATATGAATGTCGTCAACGCCATTCAGAACATTCCATTCCATGACACTGTAAATACATCCTAATCCAGGTGAATGCAAATAAGCGATTAGAAATGACACAGACATAGAAGTGAATGTCGTCAACGACATTCAAGAATGAAGCCAAATTATTACTGAAATGAAGCAAAATCACAGGATGGAAATAAAAAAATTGAGTAAGGAACCATCCAGGAAAACTCAATGCACATTCATAACGAACCTATCACTGAGGACCTCACAACATCACTGTATGTGAATGGCGTCAACGCCATTCACAAAAATACAAAAAAGAAACCAATTACTTAGCTCCCCAATCCATGAAAATTGAATTTGTCGTTTTTGAATAATACAGACACAGCTGTGAATGTCGTCAACGACATTCACTTTGGATTTCTTAAAACAGAGCTTATCAAGCCTCCATATTCATCGCAAGAGGAAAAAACAATGCAGAACAACTGAATGTCTGCATTGACATTCAGCAAAATGAAGTGATCAACCCTCATTGTAACCTCTATGGACATTACAAAAATTTAAATAACCTTGAGGACCACACAACAACTCCGTATGTGAATGTCGTCAACGCCATTCAAGGACATTATCAATTCTAATCAGGGACAATATAATTGCACCCTTAGATCCTAACCAGGTGAATTCATATACTCGCTTAAGAATGACTCAGACAAAGAAGTGAATGTCGTCAACGACATTCAATCTGGATCTAAGATTGCAATCCATATGAAGCCACAATTTTTCCCAAAAAAACAGTAGAGTTTCAAGTATGACATTTCACCTGTACACAACTCGCATCATGGCCCACTCTCCTCCAACCTGACTGTCAAAGTCGTTGGACCGTAAAATGTTACCATCTTTGGAGAACTCCCGGAAAAAACAGTATCTCCAGGTGAGACCTCTCCACTTCCTTATGTATGCCTCCAATGACATTTGGGGAGGGGAAACAATCGCAATGTTCAGGTCCTTCAAAGTCTGATCCAGCACAATGACGGCGCGCTTTTCGAGCTGCAAATAGTATATTTGTCAGAATTGCAAAAAAGAAACACATCACATACTTGAAGAGAAGAAACAGCATGTTCGAATACACACCTGACTCCAAAATGTAGCCTTGTGGAGCCAGTTATCAAACACCAAATCACTGATTCCTTCCACCTTTGTGCCAGGCTGTATGGTGCTCTTTGGGAACTGATTCAAGTCCTTTACTGTTTGATCTGAGTTCCATATCTCCAGCCACCTTATTTTTGTTTGTGGGTCGACCATCGATATGGCCAGCCGGTGCAATTTCTCCTGCTGCATCTCCGGATGCACATGCTTGTCATAGTGTGTTTTGATCTGCTGAAGGAACTCAGGACCAAGTCCAGGATCTACTATTCTAAGCTGCTTTCCGAAGGCTGACATCAATTTGGTTCTTCGCATCTCAAACTCCTTCTTTATTGCAGCTTCCACACCCTTTGATGTCCTTAGTTCCTCTGGTGTAGTGCGGTAATATTCGGATTTTCCCTTCTCAGCTGCCTCTGCCAGTTCTTGCTGCATTCATTCAAGTAGTGATTAGCTCCGAAGGGACTCTAAACATGTATTCGAAAAGTAAACAGATTACAGACTCGGGCTTACCGCATACATGTACTCCAGAAACGCCTCTCGTGTCAAAGAATACCAAGTGCCTGCAGCTCTTCCTGTTTCGCACTTCTTGATGATATTGGGTGGTAGTACTGTCCGAAAATCATCCAGCTTCATCAGACCAATCCTCTGAATTCGGAATAGTGTGTGAACCAAGCTTGTTGTCACATGCGATTTCTCTGTCGATCTGCAAAAACATTGAAAACATTGCATTCCTTAACACTGTTTTTTGAGGATCAACAAGACACTACAGAGGGAATCAAATCTCCTGGATGACTTACTTGTTCACGTCGTGCATAGCTGTAAGAAGCCTAGCGATGTCGTTTCCTGGATCCAAAACCATTGCCTCCACAGCAACATGCTTGTCTTTGTCTTTCGAATGGTGTTTCTGAATGTATCCCATCCATGCCAGCAATCGGTGGTTGCCGTCCCAGACGTAGAACATGTGGTTGCAAAATTGCTGGGTGTTCTTTCCCATCATGAGGCCCAGCTCGAACTCCTCATTGGCATCTTTCCAGCACTCATCCCAGTTATCACTGATCTCTGGAGAAACTAATGTGCTTTTCCCATTTATATCCGTCAGTGACACATAAAAAACTTGTGCACCAAGTCTATATCCATGCACAAAATCACTCTCCAATTTTGTTATGTCATGGGAAAGAGGTGGACGCACAACAGGCATTGATATCATCCGGCACAGAGGTATGTCCAGACGCCCTCCAGATACGAGCATGTCCCTTATAACCTCCTGAGAGTTTACCTTCTGGAATGACATGAGTTCTTTCACCTTGTCAAGGTAGTGCACTTCGGATTCATCTGCTTCATCTGTATTCTCTGAGCTTTTTGCGGACTCGTCCCCATCTCCAGATCCTTTCCCCTCTGATCCTGTAGGCTTCGACCTCACAGTTTTCTGCACGATGCCATTCAGTTCTGACTAAGTGATTTGCAAATAGTGAATGGCGGTAACGACAATCACTCTGTATCAAGGAAACTCACCATGAATGGTGTGAAAGAATTCAGCACAATCTACACATGCAAAGCCGAGACTGCCGTATTCAAAACAAAAGTGAGAGCGATAGCGAACGGCGTTAACGACAATCACAAAAGATAACAACCTGCCGGATCGGTGTTGTGTAATGACATATATGTGCAACTGATTGGCGGCAACGACATTCAGTGTAGTTTAGGGAGAATAGTAAGTGCAGACTCTCTCTTCAAACACATAGGTACATAAATCTCATGAGCAGAATCGAATGGCGTTAACGACGCTCGCGATTCAGTAGTTCCTGCTAAAGAATGGAAGAGGAAGGACTCCTTGAAAGGCAATCACACAGACTATATGATAAAACTTACTGGCACCTTCTTAGGTTTTGAAATTTGATCCCCTTCTGCAGCTTTCCTCTTCCCTCTCACATCTGCTGGAGTTTCTGTCTGCGCAAGGGTTTCTTGACCTTCTTCAGGTTCGGCGTTCCGCGTGCTTCCACCTTCTTCAGTGTCCCTGCGATTCATCTCTGCCTCCACAGGCTGGCGCACTCTTATCGCCGACTGTGTCGCAGCCGCTGCCTCAGTCTCCGTCTGCTCTTGTGAATCAGTCTCCGCGTTCACCTGCTGCCTTGGCCCTGTGTTCTCCAACAAACGACGCCTCGTCATTTTCTCTCTTGCTCTGCGTCTCTCTCTAAGGGAAGTAAAATAAAGAGACTTTCTTCTCTTTCGTATTCTAGAAGGAACCCTCTCCAGCTTGACTACCACTCTCCCTCTAAGCGCGAAAAGTAGAAAAACGCAGTGACTCTCGATTTCTTGCGGGATTGCCTGTGTTCTTGCGTGTCTCTAGAAGCATCGGATTCCCTCCCGCGTGACCGTTACACATAGTCGTTTCGTTATTAGTGCACATGCCAGCAATTGGTGTACAGCTGTTCGTATTCAGTTATGGATGTCTGACGTGTGCCGCCCAAAACAAAACGGCGTGTTCTAAATTATAACTGGTTCAATATTTAAAAAGAACAGCGAATCCCAGAAATTGATGCGCAGTCTTAAACAAATAAATATAAATGAACGAGAGTTTGATGACAAATTTTGGAATATCATACACGGTCATCCTTGTTATCCAAACCCCACATTCGTTGCACATTTGGAACTTTCCAGGTGCGCATGATCATTGGTAGTAGTATATAGATACATTTACTTAATCTGCAATCCCATTCTCGGATCCTGTGGCATGCTTCCAGGAAGTCGGCTTTGTTATTGGGTTTATTGATGAGGTTCTGATTAACGGTTTAACAGTTGCCGACACTGCCCCTATGGATTCTCTGACCACTGGGCCCACAAGAAAAGTAATTAAAATGGACGGCTGCATATCTGGAATGAATAACAGAATATGCACAGTCGTTATCTGAGCTTCCTCCGCCATATGCTCTGCTCATTCTTCAACTGTGTTCTGGAGACAGCAGTAAACCGATTTACACTAGATCTGCGATAGCAAGGTACAAACATACTCGAGGAAGGAAGATGGCTTCCTCTGAAGCGGAGTTCTTCTCAGACGACAAACCAGTGCCGTTCTCCCAGGAAGTCCTTGACAATGGATTTGCAATTGTTCTGGAACATGTCTTGGCTACCCGTTTTCAGCTGCAGAATGGCTCCATCTTTTTGGAGAAAGAGGTTTACGATCTGAAAGGGAAGTTGGTGAAATATTCTTTCCAAAACCGTGATGAGACGGCTCATATCAGCCAGTGGAGAGTGCGTCCTGGTCGATACAGAGTACTTGGAGAGCCTCGGCGAAAGTCCCTTGGGTCATATGTGACGCCCGGGACTGCTGCTTCGGTCGTTGAAGACAAGAGGGAGGTGGTGGTGAAAAAAGAACAGACTTCCTCCACTCCAATCGTTGAGCTTTCGGATTCTTCCGATGATGACATAAGTGAAATTCCAAATCCAGTCCTTCCTACTGTGGTTGCAGAAGCTGATGAAGAAGAGATTTGTAGTGTCATTCCAAAATTGCGGGCGATGGGAGGAATGGCTGGATTCAAAAGTGAGTTGCGGGGAATTGATTGGGAATCTTTGAAGCAGGTGCCTGTGAAGTTCTTGCCGGAGACTTTTGATGGCGATATCCTATTCGAGCTGCCTCCTCCTCCGCGAGTTGGAGGTGTAACAATCATGATGCATGGAATGGACAAGAAACACGACGGGCACCCGTGGTGCAGAACAAAAACATCCAATATTCAGAATGATGACAAGCTTGTTTTCAGGAGGACAGTTTGCAATGGACACCTTAGGTGTGATAATTTGAATTGCAGACACTTTCTTCAGTCTGGAGTTCATAATCAAAGCGAATGGGAGGGTCTGGCGGAGAATCCATTTCAGCCTGGGACTGCCCCTCCACCGGCAAACACTTTCGTCTGCAAATTCTGCAAACTTGTGCCATCCTGCTTGGCGCTCTGCGGAGCAAGAATGTACTATGTTGTCCACCGTTTGAATACAATGACGAGAGCTTGTGTGCATTTTGGATTCCATAACCATCCTGTCTCGAAGGGGGATTACAGGGAGAGTGTTGAGACAGTATCGAGGTTGATCAAACAGGAGTTCGGGAGAAACCCATCCGCAACAACATCTGCAATTGCTCTTGGCGCAAGCAAGTCCTTCTTGGAAAGCCATATTTTGAGTGAAGGAGATTCTGTGGGGACTAAACTTGACGGTGCAGCATTGGACCTGGTCATGGATCATTTCTCCACTTTAAGTTCACCTAACATTCGGCATCAGATCAATGCATTGAGAATGGGCTCTGGGATCAGAGGCTACATAGACAATATTTTGGAATTGAAACGACTGAGCAAGTACGATTACATCCAGGACAATGTATTCCCAGGTCAAGGTGCCATCAAAGTTTTTCTTTTCAAAATGTCGACTGTTGGGGAGGGCAGTGGGGTTAGCCTCGTGAAGCGGATGCAGAAGACTGGGGACTTGCAGAACTGTTTTCTTATGTTTGATCATGTGAAACGAGTGAAGGATTGGACGACAATGGCTTGTCATGTCTACGATCCAGTGTACCAACGAGTTATGACAATTGCAGTTTGTGACATGCAATCCGAGGATACGGAATCCCAGAAGCTCATGTGGAATTCCCTGATACGTGTCATGGGCTGCCATGGGCTGCCATCTCCAAATTTCGCAGGTTTCATGGCGGATAGTGCTCAAGCAAATTTCAATGCTATTCGTATTGTCTTCGGATCGGGCGACCCAAAAGTGCCTATGCCAGGAAGAGAGCGTACATGTCTATTCCATTGGACACAATCTCTGGAAAAACATACAAAGTCGGACATCAAACCAGAGATGCAGACTCAGCACCGTAAATTGTGCAAAGAGTACAAAGATGCTAGAACAATGAAGGAGGCGGACACTTTGTTCCAGACAATTCGTGCCTGGTGGTTCTCTTCTGGAGCTGCATCACTTGAGAGTATGAGAGCATTGGAAGATTGGCTGGCGTTTTGGCACTTCCGGTATAGACAGTGGGGAGCAGCCATGACAATGGTACGAGGCTTCTATTTCATGCTTTATTCATACATTTGCTTTCCATATTTTTGACTCATTGCTTTCTTTATGTTGTTTCCTGTGCACTATTCTGAAGTGTGGTTATCCTCTTTGCAGAACATGTCCATTGAGGAAATGGCAGACATGCCATCTTGCAATTTGGCAGAAACTGTGCACAATGCATGGTTGCAGCAGTCTGGGAAACGAGGTCGGGATTTGTATGTGGCAACAACAGATGATTTGATACGTGCCTTGCAACAACAAACCCGATACCGTGATTTCTTACGAGGTGGGGTTGGTGGCAAGGGTCCGGACAAATCGGAGTTGATGTTGCGTGCTGCAAACAGATCTGGGGATCCAATCAAGATAGCACGGGCGGTGAGCATGTATGCCCAGGGAACGCCACTTGTTTCTAGAGTTCCACATCTTGAAGGGGAGGAGAGATTCGGCTCCTGTAAGAGGAAATTGAACACTCCACCTGGTTCGGATTCAGATTCCCACAGGGCAGACCGTGATAACTTCTCGAAGCCTCGTGTTCCCCTGCATGACAGCTCCGTGTCCGGAACCTCCATTGTGGAGGAACCTCCAACACGACGGCAAGCTCCAGCATCAAACCGTGCCACTGAAATGGTGCAGGAGAGAAACAACCCCCTTGATGTGCTTGAGTCCGCATGCCCCGACCACGTTTGGCACATAGAACGCACAAGTGTCGGGTCTCGTGTGAAATGTACAGCGATCAGGGCAACTAATTTCGAGAAGTGCACTTCATCTATATCCAGAGGTGGTGCCCGAACTCCTGCTCCGACTTTCACGGGCTTGATGCGTCCATACGGTCAACCAGAAGCCAAGAACCACAAGTTCTGGTTCTGCGCAGATGATTGTGCCAGATGTGTGCATGGAACTGTGCGTCCTTCCGTAGTGATGAAGCCATCTCCTCCAACCGTTTGGCCCGTGAAGGTGGGAACACATCTCAGCTTTCAGGAGATTGAAATGCTGGAGGAGGCAGGTTTTTCCTTGCGAGACAACCCCAACTCCATGCATGTGCTACTACTCCTGCGTCCTCCCGGGTCCCCCCGGCAAATCCTGACTTGTGGCCAACCAAACGAGATGGAAAGCTCGTTCGGCGTTTCCCTCCAACCGCTGAACACTTTGGCAAAGTGGAGTCCGCAAGAATGCTCCAAGCTCGTGTCGGAAGCACCACGGAAGTACCCGATCCAGGATATGGTCGGGTATTCACAATCATCACTTCCACATCTGCTGTTCATGACAGGACCTACGACATCACGGTTTCCAATTTCCCCAATTGCACATGTCCTGATTTTGTGAATATGCTATCAACCAGTTTGGGCAAGAGAGGTAAATTCATACCCTGCAAACATTTGTATTTCATATTTTTGAGGAGGATGGTTTGCGATCCCAAACGTGACAACTTCATTCACCAGGCCACTATGAGTTTCAACGAGGTCGATACTCTTTTGCAGCGGGATACAACACATGGGTAGCATGAACTATGTAATGTGGTATGTGGATGACCATGATTTGAAATGTGTAATTCACATCAATTCGTCGGCTGTGCAATGATATGGCCTCCAACTATACGGAGTGAGGTCTGAGTGACAACTTTTAGGTAGTGCACATTTGTCATTGCACCGTTCGAAGTCTACATGTCTTGCTGTCGCTATGCACTACAATCATCTTTTGAAGATGATCATAACTCTCATTGTTATTTGAGGAGGGAGGAAGTCTTCTCGTGGCAGCCTTTATGGCGCACACTTTGTGAGGATATTTTGTCGTCTTCGTAATTGTAAAAGTGAAACAAACATTTGTAATTGCACAATGTTGGATGCTGCAATTGTAGGCCTCAACGCTCGTCTTGATTCTATTTAGGCAAGATTCCCTGCATTAATTCCACGGTCATAGGACCATCCACGGTTATAGGCGGCGCATGTTAATGCTGACGTGGCAGTTGACGGACAGTGCCACGTCATCATTTACCGCCACATCAGCATGCTGACATGACGCTCACGCCACGTCAGCATGTGTGCAGGCTCACGCCACGTCACTCCTGCGTGAGCGTACGCTCGCGCGCTCACGTGCAACGCTCACGCCATTGCGTCGTTGGCTCCACCGCTCCAAGCTCTGTCTCTCTCTCTCGCAACCTCTCGACTCGCTGCAGCTTCAACGTCCCTGCTCGGAGCAGAGTGGTGGTTGAAGAGTTAGGGCAACCCCTCCGTTGGATCTGGCCATATCCAACGGCATCAGCTAAATGAAAGACAAAATAAACAATGTCGACCCTGGCCGTTGGATGCTGGATCCAACAGCTTTCACAAAGCCCTGAAAAAAGAACCCCAAAAAACAAAAAAACACCAGCGCGACGGCACGTGGCCATGTGGCGACGCGCCAAGCGTGCGGCCTGGTGTGGGTTGGCGCCGCCACCCAAAAATAATAAATAAAAAACTTCCGCGTCTGGCCACGTGCGTTGCGCCGAGCGTGCGTCAGCGCCGTCAGTAGGCGCCGCCACCGGAAAAAAACACAAAACACAAAAAACAAAACAAAACAAAACAAAAACCAAAAAAACAAAACGCATGGCTTGTCGCGCCTGGCCACATGGCGACGCGCCGGCATGCGGCCTGGTGTGGGTCCACGAGGCCCGGCAAAGTCAGCGGGATCAGCCACCAAAAAATAAATTAAAACAAAACAACAAAACCCAACGTCCGTTGGATCTTCCCGATCCACGGCGGGGGTCTCTAAGAGACCTAGCCCTAGCCGCCACCCCTGCGGTGACGTTTAGGTGAGATCTCTACGCCGTTGGATCTTCAAAATCCGACGGCTTCGGAAAACCAACCAGAAATGTAAAGTATATTAAAATATAAAATAAAACATTATTATAAATTCCAATAATACCTGAACGGATGGACGCTAGATCTTTGCGATCCAACGGCCTCCAGCCAGGAGAAAAAAACCACATATAAACAAAACAAAATATAAAAATAATAGACATTAGATTTCGATAACAAAAAATAAAAAAACAACTTGGCGCACTTCAACATTTGAATTGCTCCTTATTACTTTGTGTTCAATATATTCTAGCGATGACCGAAGGTCGGAAGCTAGTTTAGCGTAGAGCAGGAATAGGGTGCCATAGTGCCACGTCATCGTAGCCAGGTCATCGTCGTCGTCAATTTCTTTGGAATCTGCCCAGACGGCCCGCGCGAAATAGGCCAATAGAAATCGCCGCGCCATCTTTTTCGGAACTGCCGCTATGCCCGGATCTTGATCTTCTTGAACTGCAGGAGCTCTGCCGCCATCGTTCACCTTGCAAGCTGCAAGCTCTCAACAAATTGAGGAAATCCATGCTGAGGTAGATTGTAGCCCTACGTTGTCTTTTACGTTCCTGTCGTCTCTCACCGTCACCCGGTCCTGCAACGGACCCATATCCCATAGTGCACACATTGGTCACATGCATCAGGTTTTGCAACGGCGGCAGAGGATGAGGGTTCATCTGCAGGAGCTTCGTCCTGGATGCAGAGGCTGAAGAGTGTGTTCAAGAGCAAGACACCTTCATCAGATACTTCCCAATCGGATACTTCTAAAGAAAAGTCTGTGTCTCAACATGACCTTACAATGGAAAGTGAGTGTCATTCTACTGTGTCGCTAGGTGCTCTGCTACAGATTCAACAATCTAATATCATAAAAGGCCCTCACTTGCACAATGTGACTGCTGGGAGTTGATCAGTATGAACCATTGGATCACTTTGTTTATTTATTGCAAAGGACACTTCACGAATTTCTTAGCTGAATGAAATGATGGTGCAGACAAGTCTGCTTCTGGTACCAATTTGGCTTATAGGAGACAATGGCGGATATGCTTCTTCCAGCAACAAGCGACTGCAGGAAGGAACCCAGTAGGTGTAATTGGAGACTGAAGAGACAATACCCTAAAGCCTAGACTGGGCCTGCATTATGATGATTCGCAATATAGGACACCAGTATAACAGAGGGGGGGATGTGGAAACTGGCTGATGGTTTCCACCAGGAATGTAAGTCTTTCGTGGGAAGAGTAATAGTGATCAAACAAGCAAGAAATTTTATGTCTTCTTCAATGAGTGCTTGAAGACCCCAGATTGAGAGCCCAATCCTGTAGTTTGCAGCCACGGCGGTCAGAGGTTGGAAATTAGCCCAATAACCGGTTTAGTACAAGTATGTACTCGATTTGTGAATCTTTCTTTGAAATCTGGCTCTGCCTCTCAATAGATTTTCTTTGTGTTGTACAGATTTTGCAAATGAGTTGAAGAAGGCATGCCAGTTTGAAGTCTAACGACATTTGGACGCAGCCTGCCCAGAGGGGGTGAAGTATCAGCTATAAAATCCCTTGAGAGACAGGAGGGGATTCTTCGATCCCTAGCCTGACATGACCCTCTAGTATGCTTTTTCATTACATCTGAATTTGGTTGCTACAGGAAAGTCTGTTTCAATGTTTAATGAGAGCACCAACCCTCAGAAGTGGTAAACAATTAAAGAGGGCTGCATACTGGACGGCCGGGCTTGCAGGTGAGCACACGATGTCTTCAGAAAGTAAGCAAGGGGCATCGGGCTGGGCATGGTGTGGGTCCAGCGAGTTGGAGAGCTTCACAAGGCTGAGGTGGCAACGGAGTGGGGGTGCACTGTGCGTGATGTTGATGCCGTACTGGCAAAGTACGAGTGGGCAAAGGAGGCAAACAGGCGTGTGATGAAGCTTAAGGAGGAAGGCAAGCCGCTTCCCAAGTCTCTTGACGAGGTTAGTCTCCCGTGTTTGCTGCCTAAGAGTTCTTGTATGTTTTTGTTATGCTCTGGCAGCTGCATTCTCTTCTCAAAATCTCCCCTCCCGCTGTCTCACCAATGGCTTTCCACTGTTTGCTTGTTTCCTACCATCTTTTAATACCTTGAATGATGAAATATATTTGTCCCTATACCTTGAATATAAGGTGGCCATAGCTGGGAGATGAAGGGTCTGGCCTGAGGTTGACACCATGGATTTGCTGGTTGGTGAAGGTGGAAGAGTTGATGGGGGGTCGCTGGAATGCGGCAGCATCTGTGAATCTTGCAAAAAGTGGACAACTGAGTCGAAATGTTGCTTGTCCATGCGGCTTTGGAAAGAAGTACAGAGGTCGTCCCTAGATTCTGATGTTGAACTGTGCAAGGTAGCTTGTTGGTGGATCTATGGTGGTTTTGGAGTGATTTTAACATGTTATCGCCAATGTGGCAACAAGAAAGAATCGAAAAACAGATAACAGAGACGAGGAGAAGCTTTGGAATGCTCACCTCAACGATGACCGCAGCTTCTGAATGAGGATCAAGAGAGGGAGTCCACAATGCCTCTTCTGGCACTTCTACGCATGTGAAGATGCTTTGTGAGGCAGGCAGACTGACAGAGGCTCTCTGCATAGATAGCTGAAGGAGCAGGGATAGAGGGTGGGTCCAGATTCATCTAAGAGGTCAAGCTCCAGATCACCTATGATTCCCTGTGGAAGGACAAGTACAAGAAACAGATGGTCAACTGCAACCCGCAGCGGCAGCGGTCAGACACTGCTAATGAAGGCACCTTCTTCAACACATTTCACCCTGTTTTTCCCTCTTATCAAAGTCGGCCCGAAATTTCCGTGTTGAATTCTGCAAGTTAGCTGGTTGAGTGAACCTTTGATAGTTTGGAGTGAATGACATGATACGGCCAATGTGACAATAGGAAAGTATCTAGAAATAGGTAACAGAGCTGAGGAGAAGCTGTGGAATGAATACTTTTCCTGACCCCAGTTAATGGTGGGACAACTGAGGCAAAAAGGTGAATGCATGTTGGATTACAAAGAGTAGCAGATGCAATTGAGCATACAAGCTAGTGTGATAAGTTGAGTTGGGTGTTTCCTAGAACTTCATGCTCCAAATTACCTATGATTCCCTGTGGATCAATAGCTACAAGAAACTTGCATCGGTAGATGGTCACCTAAAGGCAGCAGCTGCAGCGGCACCTTTGCTAAAATCAGGCACCTCAACCATGACCACAGCTTCTGCAAGGGGATCAATCTTGCACTTCTGGGCATGTGAAGATGCTTTGTGCGGCAGGCAGTCTGACAGAGGCTCTACAGACTACAAACAAAGGAGGCATTTCAGCAGATTCAGATACGTATGTCTGTCTCTTGCTTAAGTGCATCAAGATGGAAGGTCTGGAAGCTGGAAAGCAGATGCACACTCACATTATCCAAAGTGTATTCCCGCCAAGTGTTTTTCTACTCATCACCCTTGTCTACATGTATGTTAAGTGCAAGAGCATGGTATCACTCCGACAGTAAAGCACTTTGGCTGCATGGTGGACCTTCTTGGACGTGCGGGACAACTGGATGAGGCAGTGGACCCGATTAATAAAATGCCAATCAATCCAGATGTTGTGGTGTGGAAGGCCTTGCTTGGTGCCTGCAGAATCCATGGCAATGTGGAGATAGCTAAACGTGTGGCAACATCTATCCTCAAGTAGGATGAACGGGATGCCGCGACTTATGTGTTGCTATCAAACATCTATGCTGCAGCTGGCAGGTGGGATGATACTGCACAAGTGAGAAGAATGATGAAGGTGAGAGGGGTAAAAAAGGAGCCAGGTCGCTGCTGCATTGAGGTTGGCAACAGGGTGCACACCTTCGTTGGGGGGCTGCTATTTCATGAGCGGCATGAGCATGAGCGGAAAAAAAAAAAGCATGAGCGGACCATTGTGTGTCCACGGAAATAGGGTTAAGGAGGCACGGAAATAGGGTCATATGAAGTTGGAATTTGGCACCAGTGGACTCGTCATAGCAAGGAAATGCAACATTTTATTGCAAATTTTGTGGCAAGCCACATCTATACAAGTGTGTCCTAACTGTCATAGCCGGAATGGGCACTACTCTCCTACACCCTTCGAGGAACCTGCCCCACCTTCCTCCTCATCCCCCTCATCCCCCCCATCCTCCGAGCTCTCAAATGCATCAGTTCCACTATGCCTCTCAAAAAATTTGTCCTCTCCTTGGGGGACTGTCCACCTCACCTCCTGGGAATCTTCTGCCTCTTCTTCCCCACTTTCCTCAGCAGAATCCAAGACAAATCTACAAGCCTGACGGGCCCTAATAGCTGCTGCCTCCTCCCTCATCTTCATTTTCTTGAGGCTTGCCGCGTCTAAAATCTGATGTACACGACTAGGTTCGGAAGACCTCCTAATGGACACAAAAGCAAGCCGGGCAGCATAAGTAGGAAGGATGTAGTCCCTTTCTGGACTAGGCATGAAATCACCCCTGGCAAAAAAAACGTTCCTCCCGCCCATGAACTGCGGTGTAGACGTCCCTCCTGCAGTACTTGGCATCCTGCAGTAAGAACAAATCCACTTTAAGAATGTCAATACCAGTAGAAGCAAAAAATGGTCTTTCAATGAAATAAGAGAGCAAAGGGAGGTGCCTCACAAAATCAGGAGGCAACTTACAATGCGACCACTCACTCGTAAACCGGGGGCTTCTCGGCCTCGATCCCAACTTGTACCTCCCCCTGCTCCTTGTCGGATTCTTCCTCATCCTCTGAGGATGCCTCTTCCTCTTTCGGCAGACGTTCAACCGCTGCAAGTTCGGAGTTGTGGAGGGCAGTATCCGGCTCGAAGGCGAAGACATGCCTGTCGGACAACATCCCTGCCCACATTGAGGCACCTGAGGGACAAAGCGGGCGGTTAGTAGCATGCGGCATGCAATTGCAATCGGGCCATGGGACAAATTGTGCACGTGAAGGCTTACCCGTGCCGGTCAAGAATCCGCCCTTGGACATCCGAGCATGTCTCCATGAGGGTTTGGATGAAAGCAGGGCTCCGGGTCCGGCTGTACCGCCACGGTTTGCCTGTCTTTGTGTCCTTCGGCATACTGGAGTGGGGCACATAGTTGTAGAGGACATCGTAGGTAACAGGGTCCACAACGGCATCGACAAGACGACCGTCATTGCGGAATTTGAACGTAGACCCTCTCTTTACAAAACAATATGCCTCAAACACCAATGTCTGCACATCCAACAAAAGAGGGATCAAGTCCAAGGTCTAGTTCAGATACACCACAATATAAAGGGAATGCAATAGATTGATAACTTACACTCTGGCCTTTTGTCCGCAACCCTTGCGTATTGATGTAGAACCATTTTTTGAGGAGGACCGGGGTGACACTTTTCGGTGTCCACCTTGCCACAACATTGTCTGTGGTCTTCCCTCTTGTGGCAAGGACCACCATACATCCACCGTCATCCAGGAGCATCCCCGCCAGCCCAAACCCAGCCCTCCAGTAGTCCTCAGTAAACCTGTTCCAGGTGGGCACACCATCCAGGCCCTCCAGCAGCTCCCCATCTGGAATATCGAGGAGAATCATATCGCAGGCTCTCTCCGAATTCCATCATGGATTCGAAACCAGGGGTGTCTTTAGGCTCTGTACTGGGAGCCCTCTTCTTGGCTTTCCCCTTATGCTCCGCCACAGACTTGTTGTGTGCCCACCTTCTTCGCCCTGGCAGCCAGAGCCAAGGAAGCTCTCATTGACACATTGGATGATGGTTGGGGGTTCTAGCTTTGGCCTCTTCGGAAACGTCACCGCCGAATACCGCCGTGTAGGCTCGCCCTCAAATGCCAACTTCTTGGCAGAGCCAGTCCCAGTCCGAACTGACTTGGGAACCCGGACGACCGGTGACTTGGTAGCAGCAGCAGCAGTCGCAGGACCTTGCACAAAGTCGTCGTCGGAGTCACTCCCTTGGGGCCCCTCCTGCGCCTCCTTTGGTGCCTCGGTGGTTTTCTGTTTTTTGGGGGTTACTGTACTCCCCTGTTTCCGTGTCCTTTTATTTTGTCCTTTATTCTTCTCATTCAATTTCTCTTGAATACCTGCCTGAGCAAGCTCTGCCGCTTTCCTGGACTTGGCAAGCGCTCTCGCCTCCTTTGGACCCAGCGGAGGCAGCGGAGCCCAGTTTCGTCGCGCCTCAGCATCCAGTTTCAATTGAAACTCGGATGAGTCGAGCGAGCCGGGCGGAAGGTCCACATACCAAGGGCAGTCGCGCAAATGTTCCAGATGCCACTCCTTCACGATAACGTCAGTGTACATGGAGTCAGCCCCAAGGTTCCTCCATGCGAGGAAGAATGGCGGCTCGAAGGACAGATGACCTTTCTCCAAAAAGGAGAACTTGCAGTACCTGCATTCAAGAAACACACAGAATGAGGTCCCGGGAACGAGGTAAATTTTAGGGAATGAAACTGCAAAATACACGCTGAATAGACGCCAAACTGACTAGGCCCGGAAGTGGAAAAATGGCGCCGAATTTCCAGTTTCGGTGCCAGCCACCCCAGGGGCTTGGCCATTTTCGGGGCCCTCAACTGGAAATTCGGCGCCATTTTCCCAAATTGGGGCCGAAAATGGCTAAGTCCTAGAACTGACTGGGCCCGGAACTGGAAAAATGGCGCCGAATTTCCGGTTTTGGTGCCTGCCACACTAGGGACTTAGCCATTATCGGGGCCCTGCACTGGAAAACCGGCGCCATTTTCCCAGGTTGGGACCGAAAATGCCTAAGTCCCAGAACTGACTGGGCCCGGAACTGGAAAAATGGCGCCGAATTTCCTGTTTTGGTGCCTGCCACTATAGGGACTTAGCCATTTTCAGGGCCCTGCACTCGAAATTCGGCGCCATTTTCCTAGGTTGGGCCCGAAAATGCCTAAGTCCCAGAACTGATTGGGCCCGGAACTGGAAAAATGGCGCCGAATTTCCGGTTTCGGTGCCTGCCACTGTAGGGACTTAGCCATTTTCGGGGCCCTGCACTGGAAATTCGGCGCCATTTTCCCAGGTTGGAGCCGAGAATGGCTAAGTCCCAAATCTGACTGGGCCTGCAACTGGAAAAATGGCGCCGAATTTCCAGACTGAGTGCCAGCCACCCCCTGGACAGCCATCCCCCAGGGCCCAATTTGGCGCCATTTTTCCAAGGACCACAACTAATTTTCATGCGCCACATAAGGCCTCTTACATCCTCGAAATGTTGGGACTAAAAAGAAAGGCACATCGTATGTACCTGTACAGAAGGCGCATTGCCGCTTTGTCCACGTTCGGCTGGTCGGTGAACTCGTGGCTCCGGCGGGCATGGGGTATCTCTCGAAAGAATAGGTCGGTTTTGTAGAGCAGAAAGTACCTCGTCACATAGTCGCATAGGCTCTGTGCTTCACCAGAAATCTCTAGCTTGAACTGATGTGCTTGTGTGTCAAGCTGCTCTTGCGCATTCGTCGTCACCTGTGGAGATTCTCCATCAGACCGCTTTCCTCAAAAAATACAATAAATCCATCCGATACAAGAGTAGACGCCCCAAATGAAGCGTGGGAAAGTACCTAAAACCACCATGTCATGTGGTTCATCCACATGTCGAATGTGGGGTCGGACAGTTTGTCGGGTTTGGGGAAGCTCCACATGTCCCTTGTACTTTGGGAACCATTCCAGATTTGGAGCCACTGGGTCTGTCCAATCACCCAGCATATTAGTAAGCGCCAAACACCACAAAAACGAATTGCTGCCACGACAATTTGGTTAAGAATGTATAACCTTTTCTGTTGCATCCACACAGGATGTGGCTAGACGATGCAGCTTCTCCAATGTCATTGTGGGCTTCAGAGCGCGGGAGTAGTGCTTCCCCACCTCCACCAGAAAGTCGGCACCAAGGGCGGGATCAGCTATGGCCACGTACTTTACCATCCGCGACTTGTACTTGATGCGGGCCTTCGCCTCCGCAGCTTTGAGATAGGATTCCAGTGTCGGGAGGGTTAGTTTCTTCTCCTCTGACTCCATGTAGAACCTCCGCGCATGTGCCAAATCCTGCTGAATTTTCGTCTGTCAAGAATGCGCACTAAGATTAGAGATCCTGCTCAACACTTTTTCTTCTATTGGGGGAGGAGAGACAGATTAGCTCAACAAAACAGTTAGGAGCTTTACCCGAAATATGTAGTCCACCATGGCGTCCATGCTCAGCCTATACCAGGTTCTGTCTGCCTTTGCCTCCGACTTGCGCAGGAGGTTGGCACTGAGCGAATTGGCAAACTCTTGCACCCCCTGCTTCCCGACATCCTTCACTCGGAAGAGCATATGGGACAAGTTGGTGGCAATGAAGGCATTCTTAGTCACCCTGCAATGCCACATTTCCATTAAACAATAAAGAAATGAGAATTTGCAACAAATATGACGATTGGCAATGAAATGACTGTTTCAAATTCAAAGTTCCAAAGCAAGAAGCATTGTAATTTACGAGTTGATGTCTGCCATTGCCGCTTTGAGAAGACTGCGATCTTTGGGCCCCGCAACCTTCAGCACAACACACTCCACGGCGAAATGCCAATGTAGGTTGTTGGGATGGGCTTGGGCTATGTACTCCATCCACGCCAGGAGGCGATGATTGCCGTCCCACACGTAAAACATCTTTCCGGACAAGTGCTGGAAAAGAGGATCAGTAGCAATCAATCTCTCGAACTCCTCATTTCGCCGTTGCTAATGGGGACCCCATTTGTCCACCTCATCGGAAGTGTGGGCACGAGAAGCTCCGTGGTCGTTCTCCATGGAAACGTAAAACGCGGCAAACCCCATTCAATATCCCTCCCGGAAAGAGAATTTCAGCTTGTCGATATCGCCTGGGAGGGCAGGTCTCACCACCTGCAATGAAACCAAGCGGCAAAGGGGAATCCGAAGCTTGGTCGGGTACACCATGCCCCTAGGACCCTGCCAATGTTGTTGTGGGTTGCCTCCAACATCTTGGCAGTGGCCAACTTCATATCCACCTCCGACATGACGTCTGTTGCAAGGGGGTTCTCCAGCAGCCCACCCGGACCGCCAAATCCAGCCTGTATGCTCCGGGTTTGGGGCCTGGGGATGTCCGGGAGGATGTCATCCTGGTCAGAAAGCTCCCTCTCGTCGTCCTCAACATGGTCATCCTCCACCAGAAACACCTTGAGCACTCTCTCCGTCTCTACTGCCCTCTCCCCGGCTTCACCTCGAACTTGCACAATCCGTGCTCTTTGTGGTGTTCTTTCCCCTCCTCCAGTCTCCACCGTATGGGTAATTGCGGGGGCTGCTCCTGCCCGCGATGGTGTAACCGGTGTGTTATTGCCTCTTTGTGGTGTCTTGGAGGGATCCACTGTCTCTGTGCGTCCCTCGCGCGGGCTGTGAGCAAGACAATGGAATCTCCTGCTGGAGCTTAAGTTTTGCCATGCGAGAGGTTGGACGTCGCCCGTAGTACAAAGCCTTCAGCTTCCGCCGCGGTCTGGATGTGGGGTTTCTCTCAGGAGAGCCACGCCCTTCTCCATTGTGGAATGATGCGACCCCACCCAAAGACTGTTCAGGCTGAGGGGAACATATTGTCTATCATTAACGGGAACAGTTCATGCCACATAAGACGAGATGTATTGATGAGGGGTGCCGAGATACACTCCATGTACTGGCAACCATCCGTCGGCCCATTGAACGAATTTTGGTTGATCTCATATTACTCTGGGGCCTCTTCCATGGCACATTGAACATACTGGCCAAGTCATAAAGCGAACCAAAATCATCTCGATGGCCAACCATCCGTTGAGCCATCGAATGAATTTCGATTGATTTGATATTTGTTCGGGACCTGTGAGAGGGTATCTCAAACGTACTGGCAAAGTTTGGAAGCAAACAAAAATGATTTGGATGGGCAACCATCCGTTCACCCGTTGAATGTATTCCGTTGGATCTGCTATTGCTTTGGGACCTGTTGGACTGTGTTTCGCGTGCTCACGATTTTTTTTTTCATTCCGTTTTTAAATGGGGCATGTAATGTAGCCATATGCAACGTGCGTGCCAAATTTGGGAGCAAACATAATTCATTTGGACCCAAAACCATAGTTTCTTCCCTGTTTTGCACTCCAAACTTGATTTGTGTTCAACTTCATGCACTCTTTATAGAGAGTTCTGCAATAGTGAGCGAAAAGAACATTTTTTTTTATTGGTCCAAATTTTGGCGGGGGAGTAGTGGTGGGATGCTGGAAGCCGCAGAACAAAATTGAGCCAAAAACAAAATTGATACGTGCCAGAAACCCCCAATGAAAGGCAGTGCAAACCTATTTATTGGCTTAAAATTAATTTAAATTCAATTACATTATGGAATGGCTTGGTGTCCATGGGGAGGCAAATGATTTATTCGTCTGTTGTGTCTCCGCACATGTGTTGTACACATGTTCAAGCACATGCGGGCAAAAGAGGGGCTTCAACCACATCCGTTCAATGGGTGCAATAGCCGTGCACGAATTGCAGGTTTTTTTTTTTTTCGCAATGAACAAAAACTAGATGAAAATTGAACGCCTCATTGGCCCATCGAATGAATTTCGATTGATCTCATATTACACTGGGTCTTATCAGAGGGTACATTGAACACACTGGCCAAGTCTCAAAGCGAACCAAAATCATTTGGATGGGCAACCATCCGTCGGCCCATTGAACAAATTTTGGTTGATCTCATATTACTCTGGGGCCTCTTCCATGGCACATTGAACATATTGGCCAAGTCTCAAAGCGAACCAAAATCATCTCGATGGCCAACCATCCGTGCATGCCCTCTTAAAGGTACCGGGCAAGTATGAGTTCGATTTAAAATATTGCAATGGGTGAACCAATGGTATCTTCATTCAGCAATTTTTGGATTGTTTTGAAACTTTGCCAGTATATTGTACATGCCGTCAAACAGGTACCGAACAAGTATGAGGTCATTCAAAAATGGTTCATAGGATGAACCTCGTATTTCCAAAAATTACGTAGACTATACAATGGGTTGCACATTTAAGTTTTCGCAACCTGAGACCTTTGGCCTACTCCCTACGTTTCTAGCCTTTCTACTCATCTTCATCTAGATTTATTACTTCGTTGTCGTCATCTTCAGATGTTGATGAAGATGCTGCGGGTGTAGAGGACGTGCCTCCACTAGTACGGAGAGCTCGAGCCCGGGCTTGAGTGGTCAAAGAGGGACCCAGTGTTGTGTGGTCCACCCTTGCCATCATGCGTAGCATTCTAGGCGAGTGCTGACTCTCTTCCACATTTGCCAGAGCCGGGTGTATCGCTCTTGTTATGGCTTCATGCAATTTTTCAATTAAATCCGATATGTTTGGAAGTGGCAAGAACACCCATGGGGAATAGGGGCAACTTGGTTACGCCATGTGTTTTGCCAATACTTTACAACACTCGTGATGGCAGCCTTGAAATTGTCCAACACCTCCTCCTGCCGGGGGTCTCTGCGCAACTCTAGAAGAAATGGCCCTTCATCCCGACGAGGCACCCAGTACGTCTCATTCATATCCTCCCAACGGATGCTAGCAGCCTCCAACTCCCTCAGAAATAGGTCTCTCCCAATCGGTTTGCGATTGTATGGGTCGTTTTCCACTGGCACCCATGGATCCTCAGGCAGTCGGAAGAATTTTTGTCTGGTACAGCTCCAATGCCCTCCCAAGTTCCGGCAAAAAAGCTCCCTTTGGACTGGGTCCGTATGCCTCTAGCAGGCACGGTTATTTCCCAGTTGGATGTCACCCAAAAGGTCAGCGGATCTTTAACCGTAGTTAACGTCTTCGCATCCAAGGCGTGCATCTCT
This sequence comes from Takakia lepidozioides, assembly GCA_030704615.1. Classification (NCBI taxonomy): domain Eukaryota; kingdom Viridiplantae; phylum Streptophyta; class Takakiopsida; order Takakiales; family Takakiaceae; genus Takakia; species Takakia lepidozioides. Next base: position 65,416,423 of record CM060732.1, on the reverse strand, counting down.
CTTGGAGCATCCCATGTCATTGTCTCTCCCCAGTGCTGCCAATTTAAAAAATCGTAAGGCGATACATCCAATGGCATGTTGTACTGGTTGTACTCGTATCTCGTGGGCATATTGTCTTGCAATCCAAACAACTCATAGAAACGTCGATGGATTAATGGTCCACGGCAGTCAGGGCATGAGCTGGCTCGCATGGCTGCCGATATGAGACATGCGGGATGGAACAAATGACCACATGAACCAATCATATAGCCTCCCTCCGGTCCATAAGGGTTTAGGCACATTGTGCACACCGTACCATCTGTTACCCATGACGTTGGATTGCTCTGTGGTATCCACGTCCGTTTATCCTCATGAATGTAGGATGACATCCTCGGCCTGGTGTCCCACTCCTCCTCTACTTCCAAATCCCAGTTTATGCTGTTATTGGTATCGGAAATTGTATGCACACAGTGCTCAAACATGACATCCACATCAGCCCATGTGGTGAATCCAGTGTACTTCGACGTGAATACATCACGCACAGTGTCGTGCCTTTGCAAATTAACATAGATGTTATCTACACTTCGATTCGACAAACGTGCTGCACGTTGGAGGGAAGACAATGTTTTTTCTATCCGTGTTTCCCGCGATGCTAGATGGCCCCCCCATGTCACCCAATTCCGCCAATTCCCCTTCAACCATGGCCACGATCGGATCTGAATGGCATTTGAGTACCGATATGCAACAGCCCTAGCTTGCTCGCGTTCCCCCACAAGCTGCTCTAATTCCTGTTCTTGGGCCGATGTAATTTGCATGGCTGAACATTCCTCAGTTTCCACTATGGGGTCCTTATCTTTTCTTGCCCTCTCCGCCGCAAGTCTTTCTTCCTCAACCCTCGCCGGGTCCTGTTCAGACGTTTGCACTTCATTCCCATGCCCGATTGAGTCAACCCCGTCGATGACGTGGTCAATGTCCATTGGTGGCATATTCAAACGTGCCAATATGTCTTGCTCGTTGATGATTGGCCTCGGGTCCTGAAGCACACTGCGTACGCTGTCGAAAGTCTCCAACCCCATTCTTTCCAGCAACTTCGCTATTTGCCACCGTTGCAAATGAACAATGTCCTGCAGGTCTTTGATGTGCTATTCATGTGCGGCCAACTGTTCCTCCAATGGAGAGCGTACCTCACCCCCCTCCACCTCAGACGTTGAAGGCCCGGCTGCGGAGACCTGTTGCGGCGTATAATCTGGAGGTTGGTCTGCATTTCCTCCTTCTTCCACATCGTCATTTCTATCCGCCTTTCCTCCTTCTTCCACATCGTCGTTTCTATCCGCCTTTCCTCCTTCTTCCACCTCGTTGTTTCCATCAAACCGTATGATGTCCTGCCCTTGACGTATATACAAGTCTGGGATATCAGAGAACATGTATAGTCTAGTACGTTGTCTCGCAGTGGCAGTTTGCCAATCCACCGGTCGCAATAAAATCAACTCTGTGTACAACATGGCCGCAAATAAATACGGGACCTTGTTGTTGACGAGCGGTTGACCCCACAATGTTGTATGTACCTCCTCTGCCCTGTGGCGGAAATGCGGGTTGGCGCAGGAATGCAAGCTAGCTTGATTTTGTTTGGTTTGTGGATCATGCCTATCTCTAGGCCACAAACGATTTATGTGACACCAGTCCACAAAATTTCCTGCAGTCACCAAGCGACCACCGCTGCCCCAACTTCCAAACTTCCCAACCTGGTTCCGCAAGAATGTTGGGGTCATTATATATGTCCCAACAAAGTTCGCGCCTGGCCCCTTTTGGTTTTTTTTGGGAGGTCCAGGTTCATTATCGTCATCCCTGGGATGACCTCCTCTGTCTTCCTCCCCCATTTATGGTTCCGGCTTACCCCTACTCGACAGGTGTTTGCTAGGAAAAATGCTCTCTCAACCCTCCTAAATCGTACCTAATCCTACTCCCTAATGAATCCTCCCCAAGTACTAGAGGCACGTATTACTCCCTCGGCAGTTCTAAGAGAAATGACGCAATGTGTAATGAAAAAAACGTGGGTGCTAGAGGAGTGCTTCCCGGAAGGTACTCAGCATCGAATTCGTAGAATCCAACGCCCAAAATACCCCCCACCCAATCAAAGCACCCCTCTCCACTTGGACTCAATGACAAGGAATGCAACATCCCATCGCCCACCAAGTCCTGGTGTGGAGAAAGTGAGGAGAGAATGGCCTCCAAGGCCTTATAAGCCCCCCCTCCACACTCGGGGCGCGCGTTGTCATCATGACTGCGCACGCTAATAATAGCTGCGACCGCCAGCAGGGGTGGTCGCATCTTTTTTTCTTTTCTTTATTATGTGCGACCACCAGCAGGGAGGTGGTCGCAGATTTTTTATTTTTTTTAATAGGTGCGACCACCAGCAGGGGGGTGGTCGCAGATTTGTTATTTTTTTTAATGGGTGCGACCACCAGCAGGGGGGTGGTCGCATAATTTTCCGATTTTTTAATATCTACCAACAGTCAGTAGCTCAGTTGGTTAAGTGCACTGAGTGCGACCCGGACGATTCTGGGGTCAAATCTTGCTACTTGATGGGTGTGGTATGGTTCGTGTGTGGTGCCCCATTCCTACGCCTCTTGGCGCATAAATGAAAGAGGTTATTTTCTCCTCTCTTTGTGAGCAGTCGCTCCCAGGTGTTTCCCAAAATAAAATTAAAAAAAAAAAAAAAAATCTGCGACCACCAGCAGGGGTAATCAGTAAATCAGTAAATAGGTGCGACTACCAGCAGGGGGGTGGTAGCAACATTTTTTATTTATTTTAACAGTTGCGACGACCGCAACTGGTGGTCACACAATTGTTTATTTTAAAACAGGTGCGACCACTAGGAGGTTGGTCCCCTTGCACCTATATGTATGTTTGGAGAGGCAGATGAAAAGCACATGTATCAACTCCCCATGGATTTGTGAAGGGGAAGATGAATGTTGGGAGCTGCACCTGGCTTTTGTGGCTTTCGAAACCATAATAGGAAATCAACAATGTAAAGGTAATGACAAAACACAAACACACGCACAACCACCAAACCATTTCTTGGGTACACATATTCCACCATTTTTATTTCCGTACACGTATGCATGTACCCAAACTGAAACATGGAAACATACTACACATCATGTGACAGGTCACAGAAGTTATAGCTGTACCTAATTCCGTCTGACACGACGACGATGGTATGATCTCACGTCTAGTACAAAATCTTCGTCCCCACTCACTTCACCCCCGTTCCCATGATCAGTGCTAGAATCATGATCTCCATCTGTTCTTTCATTTCCAGAGGCAACTGGCCGTTGGACCTATAGTCGTCCTCGGAGTACATTTAGTTATCTCTCTGGTCGATTTCCACTCCTATCATGAATACCATCTAGGGTATCAGGCCTGTTTACAGGTCGGTCACCAACAAAAGGTTGCACAATTCTCTGCCGTTTCTGGGCTTGTCCCGAATTTCGTGGTGGCCTTGGAGCAGGTCTCGTATGAGGAAGGCTACTTGCACGTACATCAGAGGGGCCGACATGAGAGGAAGGGCCATGAGATGGACCAACGAGCGGTTCACATGCGGATGTCGTCGGGCCAGATGAAACAACAATGGCCGGTCGTCGTCATCCGATGGTTCGACTTGCAGAAGTCCCGCAGCAGAAGAACCATCTCCCAGGATTGGAGTAGCGATGGAAGGAATTACATGAGGGGGAGAGAGACTAGATGGACCAGCATGGGATGGACCAGATTGAGAAAGAGAAACATGAGATGGAGCGGGGTGAGATGAAGCACGGTTCACAGGGGCACGATGTCGGTGAAGGAATGACAACGGCCGGTTGTCATCATCCGACGATCGACCTGCACATCTCCCGCAGTCCGTGGAACTCGTGGTGGGGGAGAGTTGACCTCAACTTCATTGTTGAGAGTGTGCTCCACTGGGGGAAGAGGGTCCGCAATTGGGATGACACCATGTCGCAGTTCATCAACAACAAGGTCATCGAAGGATGGATGCATTGCAGCATCATCGTCATTAAATTCATATGGGTCATGTGGAGGATTGCCCACATCATCGGACCCATCCCAACCGTTGGAGTCGGAGTCCCTCGCGGCGTCAGTGTTATCATTGCTGCTAGATTGGACCTCTGAGGCAGATTCTTCAGACAACAAATTCTTCTCGTACCATGCAGATGCGTCACTTGCTCTCTTCTCTCGCAATAGCCTACAATTCGTGTAGACATAAACCAATTTGTCAGCCCTGACATGATTCAACCTGTTGCGAATCTTGTTGTGAACAAACGAGTAATTGCTCTAGTTGCGCTCACAGGACGAGGCAGAGCACACTTGAGCAAGAATACGCTTTGCAATGGGAGCTAACGTTCTTGCTCCAGCTCCAATCAGATCCCACCATTCATGTGGTAACATGTTTATTATTTTTGGATCCTGTATGTTATGGAAATGATTCTGCCGATCCGAGAAGCACTGGTACTCGGACAACGCTCGCTCTGCCATGTTCAAGGGCGCAAGTTGCATGATGACCCGTACAAGCCCGGCTTTGGCATCCACATCGTCTCTCAAATCAGTATTGTCCAGCAAGAATGGATTCAGCAAGGCCCCCGCATAATGCAAGTCCATGCGAACCATCTGTTTGCGGTCGTAAAATGCATCCTCGGTCCTTGCCGCCAAATCATCGTCCATAGAAAATGGAGGACGCCTCAAGGATTGCACGTGCTTCTCAAGGTTTTCCAATATCAACCATGCTTTATCCATTATTGGTTGTTTTCCATCAAACTCCCGCAAAGCAATCAACACCGGCTCCACCATGTACACAAAATTTGCACATTTCGCCCAGAAATCGTCGGAGCGAATGATTGCGCGGACCGTCCGACTTTTGCTCAAAGACTTGGACTTACGAGAGTCGCGTAAGGTGCCCACATACGCATCCCATTGAGGGTCAATGATCACCTGCTCCAGACCCGCCCTCACAGTCACCAGTCGATCCACCATCAAAAAGTTTGTGGCAAAGCGGGTTTCACCCGGGTTCCTAAGGCTGTATTTGGGTTTATGCTTTCTAAACAATGCCAGAGGGATGTGATGTGTACGAATGAACGTCACAACCGACTTTGCCATTTTTACTAGTTGTTTCATCCATGATTCTTTTCCCCAATCCTCCAAAAGGAGATCAAAGATATGAGCAGCACACCCTTGGTAATATAGATGGGGATATTGTACCATCAAAATATCGGCCATATTAACCATGTTAGATGCATTGTCCGTGCACATTTGGACAATTTTATCAGCTCCAATTTTATCGATGTAACTCGTCAACAACCCTGCTTGGTAACGTGCATCTTTTCTCTCCCCGCTTGTGTCAACGGATCCCAAAAATTATTCCCCCGCAAGACAGACCAGCATGACATTGAACAGTGGTCGATTAGTAACAGAACTCCAACCATCCACACATATAGTGCTTCCATATTTCCGGAGAGAATCACCTGGCTTTTCATTCACCTTTTGGGTGAGGTCAGACATAGCCTATTCTAGCAATCATGTGCGGAGATCGCGATAACTCGGAGGTGTGTATGTGGATTTGGAATCGGACGTGGCTTTGACAGCAGCCACAAACGCAGGAAGTCTCGAGACATTGAACGCAATATTGGCCTCGTGGAAAAATTGGGCCGGAGCTAAGAGGTGCGGCAAGGCCATGGAATGTGCACCTAGGGTTTCAGAGCTTGGAAGAAGAGCTCTTGCACCACAAGAGGAGTGTCTTGTGGCTGGAAATGTAAGCCTTAGGGTTTCAGGAGCTTGACAAGGGCTGTGGAGTGCTTAGTCTTGTCTTAGAGAGCATCAAGGAGCTAAGGAGCCAAGATAGGGGGCTGATACATCTTGTGTGAAGAGGTTGCATGTGTGGAGCATGTATTCAGCTCATTGAAGCTTCCAACTTCAAGCTTGGAGGGCAAGCAAGGAAGAGGGAAGGGCTGACTTCCCTTATGTGAGAGCAATGCATGTGTGGAGCATGCTTTCAGCCACTTGAAAGCTTGTACTTTCAGGTTTGGGAGTGCAAGAAAGGAATGAAGGGGCTGGTTTCCTTGTAGGGCATGTGTGGAGCATGCTTCTAGCCCGCTGAAGCTTGTATTTTCAGGTTGGTGGGTGCAAGAAAGGAAGCAAAGGGGTTGTGACAGGCTGTGCCCAGTGGCCTGTGGGGCTGTGACGGGCTGTGACACGCTGTGATGGGCTGTGACGGGCTGTGCCCTGTGGCCTGTGGGGCTGTGATGGGCTGTGACAGGCTGTGCCCTGTGGCCTATGGGGTTGTGAGGAGTTGTGACAGGCTGTGGCCTTTGGGGCTGTGACCCTGTGACCTTTGTAGGGCTGTGACAAGCTGTGCCTGTGGCCTTTGGGGTTGTGATGGGCTGTGGCGGGCTATGACAGGCTGTGCCCTGTGCCCTGTGGGGTTGTGACGGGTTGTGACAGGCTGTGCCCAGTGGCCTGTGGGCTGTGATGGGCTGTGATGGGCTGTGGTGGGCTGTGACAGACTGTGCCTTGTGGCATGTGGGGCTGTGAGGGGCTGTGATGGGCTGTGACGGGCTGTGACACGCTGTGATGGGCTGTGAGGGGCTGTGACAGGCTGTGCCCTGTGGCCTGTGGGGCTGTGAGGGGCTGTGAGGGGCTATGGCCTTTGGGGCTGTGACCCTTGTGACCTGTGTAGGGCTGTGACAGGCTGTGCCCAGTGGCCTGTGGGGCTGTGACGGGCTGTGACAGGCTGTGCCCTGTGGCCTGTGGGGCTGTGATGGGCTATGAGGGGCTGTGACAGGCTGTGACAGGCTGTGGCGAACTGTGACGGGCTGTGAGGGGCTGTGACAGGCTGTGGCCTTTGGGGCTGTGACCCTGTGACCTTTGTAGGGCTGTGACAGGCTGTGCCTGTGGCCTTTGGGGTTGTGATGGGCTGTGACAGGCTGTGACCTGTGGCCGTAGGGGCTGTGATAGGCTGTGACATGTGGCCTTTGGGGCTGTGACAGGCTGTGACAGGCTGTGACAGGCTGTGATAGGCTGCGACCTGTGGGGCTGTGACCCTGTGACCTGTATAGGGCTGTTGCAGGCTGTGGCCTCTGTGGGGCTGTGACGACTGTGACTAGTGAGCTATGTGGGCCTGTGTTGGTCTGTGGTGGCCCGTGTTGACCTGTGGACGCCTGTGCTGACTTGTGGAGGCACTGGTGGACTGCCTAAGGACTGGTATGTGGTCTTGAAGGCCAAATTTTGAAGCTCGTGGAGGGCGGTTTGATGAGTATCTTCATGATATTCCCATGGTCATGCAAGTGAGGGAAGAGAGGAGATGAAGAGTGTTGGGATGAGGGCATGCTGGGGTTAGGCATTGCTTTAGCTTCTCTTCCTCGTAGTTTCCACCCTCTCATTAGGCCAAGACCTTTCCGTAGGTGGAGGCAAGAGTCAGTCCGGGTTTGGGCTAGGGTGTCCTTGCAAGAGCAACACCGTGGAGTTGTTTTTGGTGTGGGGGAGTTGTCGTTCTGATTTCTTGTGTTTGGATCCCCTCCATACCAGCATGCTTGACTGTGCGCCATGCTAGTTTTGTGTGGGCGCTTGTTTTTATAGGTGATTGGTCCGGATTTGATTACCGGCCAGTCCTAGAGCATGCTGTCGATGGTGAGGCTGGGGTGATGACCAGCCAGACCATCATTGTTTCTCCTGTGGTGAGTTTGGAGGTGATGACCAGCCAACCATAGGAGTGCTTGCGGTGGATGCAGGTACAGGTGTAGGCTATGTTAGGAACTTAGTATTCCAAACCATAAGCCGCAACATGTTCTCTACCCGGTTACCTTGTGGAGAGGGGGTTAGGGACATGTTCATGACCGGTTGAGTGTCAACACGGAGGTGCCACTAGTTGCTGGGGACAGTGCCGGTTCAAGCACTAGCGATACTAGTGGGTACACGAGACGAGGTGTGCGGTTTATGCCACCTTCACCTCCTGTGTCTTCTACGGAAGGTTCTGATTCGGATTGTGAATCAGGAAGACTCATACCGGTGGTGCAAGTTGTTTCCTTGCCATTGTTGTGGGACACAATGGAGGAGATGTATGGAGCTACCAAGGGGCCACGAAGGTACTCTGGGGCGGTGGGCACCATCGAGTTGGATGATTTTATCCAAGAGTTTGATAGTTGTAGTGATTTGCAGCAAATGCGCAATCCACAACTATTTACGCCTTTCATGGCATGGAAAGGGCTGTTTCAGCACCTTGAGGGGCCGCCTATGGATGATTACCATGAGTTCAGGCGGGGGCATGAGGTTGAGATCAAGGAGTGGAGGATGAACTGGTCACCCGACTATGTCTCCATCACTAGGGGCACTAGAGTCACCAGGGCAGTGGCTACACCTGCCGCTGCACCGGCAGCTTCAGCAAGCAGCAGTGGGACTAGTAGGACTGGTGGTACCATAGCTACGACATCCACCCAAGCCACTACCGCACCAGCACCAATACCCGTGCCTGCCTTCAATCCTGTTGTGGAGTTCTTCCAAGAGTTGAGAGGGAACTACCAAGGGGTGAGGACAGAGAAGTTGCGGAGCTTGCAAGAGTTCCAACGGAAGCCTACTGAGAGCTTGAGGGAGGCTTTCACTCGCATGAGGTGCTTGATAGGGGTTACGGAAGCTCAGGCAGTCCAATTCTGGTATGGGATATTGGACAAGGAGCTGAGGAGAACAGTGCGGGATGCAACTCTCCTACAAGCGGCCCAACCCACCTTAGCAAATGTGTTTTTGCTGGCAGAGCGGATAGAGCTCAATATGGTGGAGGATTGAGTGGTCATGGTGTGATTTGCTAAGGAGACACCATGGGGTAGTAGTGTTCCTAGCCAACCACTACCTCAACGTGCTCAAGGCAACAAGGAGGCTCAGGTGAAGCTCAGAGATGGGCAGAGAGGACCTCAGATGCAGGGGTCTCTCTCTTCATTTGCAGGCCAACAACGGGCGGATGTGGTGTGCTGGACATGTGTAGGACCCCATGTCAAGAAGGATTGCCTAGAGGGAGGCAAAGGGCCGGCACATGCACAGCCTGCACAATTGCAGTGTGGGCATTGTGGCAAGCATGGGCATGGAGAGGCCCATTGTTATGGTTTGCATCCTGAGTTGCGCCCAGGCCAGTTCCAAGGGAACAATGGTGGCCGGGGGCGAGGTGGAGCAGCCCAGAGAGGACGAGGTGGCCAGGCACGAGGTGTAGGCCAAGGGGCAAGCTCGACATGGCCAAGGACGCGGAGGTCAGGGTGTTGACCAAGGCATGGCCAACCGGCTTCAGTAGCTAGAGCAGAGGCTCGCTGCCATGGCCACAGCTCAGGTGGTACCGGCTCCAAGGCCGGATGGTCCACTTCCTGTTCCCGAGGGAGGAGATATGGGAGGCATGGGATTCATGTGCGGAGCAGCACTACCACTAGTGCAGGTGGAATCTGCTGCAGCCGTGACTCGAGAAGTAGCACGAGTTCCTGAGCCACGAGGTGCAGAGGTGGAGTTGGATCCACAGCATGGGGAGGCAAGCCATCAGGCTAGGCTTCCTTAGTCATTCACATTGGCGGAGACAATGTCGACGCTATCCATGGCACCTAGTTCTCGCCTGACTATTACCGAGGCGGAGGTTACTATGCCATTGGGGAGAGCTACACAGGTAGCACCACTACCTAGTGTTGCCAAGGCTACGGCAGCTAGTGTGCTGCTGGGAGCGGCCACATCTGTGTGCCAGGCTCCATTGTTCTCGGCTACCATGATTGCGACTGCCAGCCTGAACACCTCAGCTGGTCTTACCCCTTACACTCTGTGAGAGTGGGGAGGTTACTTCATCTTCTGCGGAGATAGTGGGAGGTGCGGAGGGATCCTCGGATTTGAGGGTCAAGACTACCATGGCAAGCTGCAGCTGCCAGATTGATGGAGCTGCCAGCTAGGCCAGCCATTGAGCGCGCCATGGTGACACCTGGAGTTGTCATGTTAGACAACCAGGATGGCATTTTCTGTTTGAGTGGACCGGCAGGCAAGAGGTATCGGCCACTGTGGGTCTTGTTGGACTCGGGAGCTTAGCCATTGATGCTGGGCAGAGCTGCTATTGCAGGCTTGGGCCTCACAGAGGCGGATATGGAGCCTTGTCCTTTCCAGATACAGACGTCTCTGGGAGGATCGGAGCAGGCTCGGGGCATGACACTGCATTAGTTGGCTATCAAACTACGGCCGGATCACCCTACAGATGGCTCAGTGATGCGAGCCAAGGCCATTGTGACAGACGTGGTCTCATACGATGTTCTGGTTGGTGGGGCAGTGTTGTACCCCATGGGCTTCACCCTGGATTTTTGGGAGGAGTCAGCTTCTTATAGGCCTGGATGGCAGTCAAGGGAGGGCCGGCATGTGTAGCTCCCTGTGACGTTCATAGGAGGAGTTGCGGTTGCCCAGCGAGGCAAGATACCGACACTAGCAGCATTCACAGCGGCAGTGAGTTGGCCTGGAGAGTTTCTTGAGGGCAACGCTCATTCAGAGGATGTGCCACCTCTGGGAGAGCATGATGACATGTATGGTATGGCGGAGTTGCCTGCCATGGTTGCTCAGACTCCATTGTGGGGCACGAGCAAGGATTTGCAACGGGTTGCTGATCGACGAGTGCAACAAGTCTGGGTGGAGGCTTTTGTACCATCAGGAGAGGAGGAGAGTGTGGGGATTGCACCAGGACCACCTCAATTGTCTCCATTGGACACCACACCTATTGTGTGGCAGTATCCGGATGAAGGCATTTGTCTTCTGCACTTGTTTGGTGGGATCAGCACCGGATTGGCTGCTGTGTTACAGGCAGGTGTACGAGTTCGGCGTTACCTGTATGTGGAGAGGGATGAGACTGCACGACGCATTTCACTTTGCCTTGTTGCTCAGTTGGTGCAGCGGTACCCTGAGTTGTTGCCGGTGTCTGCAGTTCGTGGATATCAGCAGGCCTTGCCAGCAGACATTTCGTTGCCGGGGGCGCAGGATTTGGAGCGGGTTGGCTCCATTGATCTGGTAGTGGCAGGTTGGCCCTGCCAAGGGCATTCATCAGCCGGGCATGGCAATGGATTGCAAGACTTGAGGTCGGGTCTGTTTTGGGAGATGGTGCGGGTTTTGCGCCACTTGCAGCTTCATCAAGCTGTATCTCCAGCATACATCTTGGAGAATGTGCCACTGATGGGCGATTCTCCGGCCAGGGTGATGGCCAGTGTGCATCAAATCCGGTCGTGGCTTGGGTCAGCAGTGTTGCTAGATGCAGCTATAGTGGGGTCACGGGCTCATCGTCCACGACTATGGTGGACTAACTTGATGCCACCCGCACTGCTCAAGCGTGCATTTGATGGGGTGCAGCGGCCAGCACATCTCATAGTGGATAGCATTCTGGACACAGGGAGGCAGTCTCAGCATGTGAGACACGATGACCATTCGCCTTTGGCAGTGGTCAACAAGGTGGGTCAACCACGAGCAGCATTAGCTACACTGCTCAGCTTCCCAGGATCGCATGCTTTCTAGGATAGTGGACCTGGCCTCCTGTGGGATGCTCAGTTGCAGCAGTTAGTGGAGCCTAATGCTGACGAGCGTGAGCAGGCAATGGGTTTTACTACTGGTACCACGGCGGTGTCGTCTCTTTCTGAGGCATCACGTCGTCAGATGTTGGGGCAAGCAATGGATCTCAATTGCTTGACCTGGATTATCAGCTTGGCTATGGCTGAGCAACGCAAAGTGCGGAGTACACTTCCCTCGATGGTCTCTCTGCCTACCGAGACGGTACAGGCAGTGAGTGGGGGCGAGCATGTGAGGACCACAGGGTGCAGGCATCCATGGCACACGTGGGAGGTGCTCGAGGTTCAGAGGGAGTTGGCAGCCACGGTGGCGGTGATGGATGAGGTTGGGGATTTTTCTTGGGTAGAGGAAGTCCTTGAGGATGAGATGATGGGGCAGAATGAGGCCTTGTCAGTGACTGAGCAGGTAGGGAACACTGCTCAAGAGGTTGCAACATAGCAACCACTGGACGCGTCCTCTACCTCTAAGCCCACTGGACTTAAGGTTGCAGTTACGGAGGACAATTGGGAGCCTGACATTGGACCCATTGTCACCGGAGGAGAGAGACAATGTATACGGCGGTTCCTGAGGGCTTACAGGAATTGCTTTGCCTTCAGTTTGAAGGACTTGGGAGCACTTAAGGGTCAAGAGATCCGTATTGAGTTGGCCACTGACACGCCAATCTTTCGGAGACCCTATAGATACAGTGACATGGAGAGGTCTTTGATTCAGATGAGGACTCAAGATCTCTGGGAGGCAGGTTTGGTAGAGCTCTCTGGTGGAGAGTATGCTTCAGCCACAGTGATGCTAGCCAAAAAGGATGTCTATGGCAATTGGACGGAGAGACGTATGTGCGGTGATTACCGGCCTGTAAATCCTCAGACCAAGTCCGATAAGTATGCCAAGCCAACACCAGAGGAGATCTTTGATGCCATCGGGCATGCTAAGGTCTTTAGCACTTTGGATTTACGATCCGGATATGAGGTTTACTATTTCATGAGCCCATGAGCCCATGAGCCTATGAGCCTATGAGCTCATGAGCGGGCATCCGCGGAATTGGAATTTTCGTGCCTTTATTGACGGTGTTATGTCCTCTTACCTCGATAATAGGGTCTGTTTCTCCTGGTCCAGGATGCGGAATGAGGTATTTCGGCGCCGTTATTCCACGTCACCACTGTGAAACATTGTGCAGGACAGGAAAAAGACACAAAATTGTAGCCCTCACAAGCCATTGTGCTGACAAGGTAATATATTTAGGGTCAGACGACAGTTGAACTTGCAAACCCCATTCAACTCAACATCAAGCCCACATTGACATGACGCTCGAAATAAAAACATCAGGCAACCACAAGTTTTTATTTTGTACAGCGACTACTCCGAGCTTCCATCATCAGAAATACCACTGCGGCATAAGAAACCTGTGGAACTACCATATCCTGGAGCCTGTGCCCTCCAATCACCCTTCACAATGATCCTTACCGCGCTATGCTGTTGCGTTGACATCCACAACACGAACCACCGAGTCGTCGAACCACAAGTCCAGAATTAGGAGTGGTGCGGTAGTCGTCCACTGCGCATTGCCATTTTCTGGATTAAGATGGCAAACATAAAGATACAAGATATCTATAGAGGTCACGTTCGTGAAAACATGCAGATATTGGAGGCCTCCTATTGGGACCTCCTCCACAGCGTCGTGAAATTCGCAAACATCTAGGACAAACCTGTTCCGATTCTCCCTTAGTGTCAACAATATATTCCCTGGCCCAGAAGAGTGAGTGAGCAACTCAAGAGCCCTATCCGGGAGCAAATACTGTGGAGGTGCAGCATAGTTATGGTAGTAAGACCTCCAGAACTCGCCGCAGCAACATCTCATGATGAAGAGACGAACACTCCGTTTTCCAGGTCTATCTCGCACAACAAGTATTCACTGTTGTCCACTGGCAGGCCTCACCCAAAGAGAATCCCACAGAAGTGCTCGGAAACTCGTCACCCTGCGTGTACCTTCACTGAAGTCCAACTCCACCATAATGTCTCCCATCACCGGCTCACGCAATCGCGATCCTCGAATCCCGCTCCGTTGAATGCAGAAGGCACTTACACAGGGCGGCGTTGAGGAAGTGTGCGCCCACCGGGAATGGAGAGGGACAAGTAATCACTGTTGTTTTTCAACACGGAGATGCAAACATTGAAAACCCAATGCGGAAAACCTTCTCAGGTGATCTTCTCTGGGGCAACGGCAATACGTGCCCCCATTGGCCAGCAACGGCTACCCACACAGGCGATCGAAAATGACTGGGGCTAGAAGGGGCTTGACAGAGAAGGTGCCACGACATTACGGGAAGAAATTGCCGTCCTAAAACCACCGACCTTGGTATTTCGGCGCCGAAATTCCCAAGAGCAGTGTGCTAAAGTGGTGTTTTGAAGACATTCACCGGGGTATTTTGGCGCCGAAATTTCCTTTTGAAATGTGATATAGTGCCGTATTTTATGGCGTAGAGCGGGCTATTTCGGCGCCGAAATACCCAAGTGGAATGTGCTGAAGTGCCCTGTGTTGAAGGCTTCCATTGTGATATTTTGGTGCAGTAATTCCTTCGTGGAATTTTATAAGGCCCATATTATGAAGGCGCACACTGGGCTATTTCGGCGCCGAAATTCCCAATAGGAATGTTAAAAACGGCAGGGTTTTCATGGCTTCAAGTTCGCGGTTCGCTGGTGTGCATAAATTACTTGTAGGGTTCTTTACTTAAGTTTGCGTCTCTTCTGCTTTTATTATTACATTGTGGTTGGCCGAAGAAATGTAGGGAATCGGACATGCAGTCTGAACACAATGATTTTTGAAATCGTCAATATTTTCATTAAGTGTTTCAGAACTATACAACAAAAGGATCCAAATGAGACTTTGCTATGGTGAGGATCCATGATCACTGTCCGATGCATCCCCGGCCTCATGCAAGGATGGCTGCCTTCCACCTGCCTCCGAACCTGCACTGCTGCTACCGCTGTTACTCTGAGAAGCCCTCCCCTCAAAAATACCATCCTCACCAGCTGGAACTGTCCACCTGGGTGCGGAACTGTCCTCATCATCCCCCTCGCTCTCGGACGCGGATTCTATGACGAACTTGCCTACTCTGCCTTTCACAATTCCATGTTTGGCCTCACGCCTCATTATAATTCTCTGCTCATTCCCGAATATCAATTGCTCAAACCGAGTAGGCCTATCCTCTCTCCTGATGGCTTCTCTGGCAGCCGTGTCTGCATAGGCTGGTAGAAAAAAGGGCTTCTGGGGACTCGCGAGAAACGATTTTCTGGCAAAGAATGGCCGATGCGATTCTGTCTCCTCCTCTGCAACAAGGTCCGATTCGGGCAAGTCTCCCAGCATTTCCTCGTCGGACGACTCTGCAAGGCTGAGTGTATGCATAAACACATAATGAAGCACATTAGAGCATTCAAACAGGGAATCATCGGCAGGTTGCATGGTCCCTACAACCGAAACCAATACACTTACCATGGTGCAACTCACTCGAAGACAGGCATTGAAGGAAGCGGCTTCGGGCGCCCCTGCATCGTACGAATTTCCTGGACTTCCTCCTCTTCCTCTTCCTCGTCCCCTTCCACGTCCTCTTCTGCATTTTTGGGATCCTCAGTCGGAGGCAGACGCTGTAGGCCCACCAAATAGAAATCGTACAAGGCCATATCCCCCTCAAATGAGAACACAAATCGGTTCGACATCCTTCCAGCCCACATACAGGCACCTGCGAATTCATACGACACAACCACAGCCAAAGTCAAGAATGACTCGCTTCCTCGCGCAAGCAAACATACACAATCGGAAACGGTGTCAATTTCGGTGCCGCAATCACTTAACGCTCTAACCTGTATTTGCAGTGACATCGAGGACCCTGCCTTCAACAGCCGTACACGTTTCCACGAGCGTCTGGATGAATGCAGGACTCCTGGTCCTGCCATACCTCCAAGGCTTGCCCGACAAATCACAAAGCATGTCCTTCTCTCCCACATGGTTGAACAGGACGTTATACTCCAGTGGATCAACTGTGGAATCAACAAGTCTGCTTGACGTAATTTGAATTTTGAATGTTTCTTCACGAAGCAGAATGCCTGAAAGATAAGAGTCTGCAAAGAAGGAAATGAGAACGTGAGAGGTGGCCTACACGTACATGGGCAATTTCGGCGCAGAAATTGGCAGAGCAGAGGAGAACCGCAGCATACCTTCTGACCATCGTTGAGAAGACCCTGCGTGTTGATGCAAGTCCAGATCTTTTTCAGGTTGGGTGCTGCACTTCTCCCCGTCCATACTTTGATATCATTCTCAGTGACTTCTCCATCGGCTGCTAGCACAACAACACAGCCGTCGTCGTCCAACATGTTGGCTGCGAACCCGAATGTGTGGCTCCAGTATCTTTTGTCGTACTTGTTCCACTAGGGTAGTGAGCCCAGCCCCAGTATCTCCTGCCCATCCGGGATATCCACAATGATCATGTCGATGGAGGCTTTCACCGCCCTGCCCCCGACTGTGCTCTTTTTGCCGTGGCTCATCGCCACAAAATACTCCATCATCTTTGTGTAGCCAGGAGTGTCCTCCATATCATTGCCAGTGGCCTTCCTCTTCCCCTTCCCCTGGTGGGCCTCGATTGCCTTCCTCAATCTCGTTTCTCCAGCCTTCTGGTCAGAGCAGTTAGGAAATTTTCATTAACACACTCCACAATTGTGGGTGTTTTGAGGACTTCCCTGCCCGCAATGTGCACCGCACGGTAGGGTCTGCCAGGTGCATCCTTGTATAGTGATCTCTTCGCAGCCGAACCCCCGGAGCGCTGGCCCTTGTGAATTTTTGGACGAGGTGTGGCCCCCTGGGTGTTATCCTGCTGGAAAACGTCGTCGGAATCCTCGTCATCTGGCTGACTATGTTGCTGCTTCTTCTTCTTGGGTGTGGGGGTCTTTGTCTCTTGCCCCTGTTTGCACGTTCTTTTCTTCCTGTCCTTGGGCTGCTCAGCTGCCTGCTTCTCCATCTGCTCCTTCGCCAACGCTGCCACCTTGGCTGACTTTCTTAGTGCTTTCTGCTTGGCTGCCTCCTCTGCTTTCAGTCTTTCCGCGTCCTCTGGTTGGGGATCCGATTGCGCCTTCATAGCCCTGGCATTCGCTTCCTTCTTCAAGTTAACCTCCGAGAGGTCAACGGTCCCACTTGGGAAATCCACATACCAGGGACAGTCTACCAAATGCTCGGCATGCCACTCCTTCGCCATTACTTCTGTGTACATCGTACCACGACCTCCAGGTGTCCTCCACACTAGGAAGAATGGTGGAACCTTTTGAATGGCTCCGGACGGAATGAGTGCAAAGTTTATGTACCTGCAATCACGAGGCAGTTCAACAAAAATCATTCTACTGATGCATTATGCAAGAGGAAGTTCTCAATGCACAAGGTATTTCGGCACCGAAATACGCAGTGGACCGTGCCCCAATTACCCAACACTCACATCTTGCAGAGGTATATTTCGGCGCCGCAATACCCACCGCTGCTTAGCTAAATCATCAAAACTGCAAATAGGGGGATGCATTGGCAGCAGATTACCTGAACAGGACACGCATTGTCGCTTTGTCGGCACCCTCCCGCTCTTCAATGTATACGCTGCGTCTTGCCTTTGCAATTTCTCTGAAAAAGAGGTTTGTGAAGCGCCCTCGCCAGGACTGCACGTAAATCTCCATTGTCTCCGGTTTCGTCCAGTTGATCTGTAACTTGAAAGTGGTGGTGTTGCAATCCAATTGCTCCTAGGCATGGGTCAGTACCTGCAGCAGTGCAGGTTTCCAAAACATTCATGAATTTGAAATTGCGATGATGTCCAACACACAGAAGAGGAGGAAATTATACCTGATGCCACCAAGTCATCACATTGAGCCAGTCGTTCATTTTGTCGTCTGTTGGCTCAATGGGAAAGTGGTACAACAGCTTCGTGTTTGAATGGCCGTTCCAGATTCGCAGCCACCTCGTCTGCATGGCCTAACATTGGTCAGACATAAGAACTTCATCATGAGAATCGCGAGAAGACACAAAACAAGAACAAACACATGCTTACCTTCTCCGCCGGCTCAACACAGGACACTGCGATGTGATGAAGTTTCTCCATGGACATTTCCTTCATGGGTCTGGAGTAATGCAGTCCTATCTCCGCCAGGAACTCGGCACCAAGACCAGGGTCAACGATTGCAACTTGCTTAACAAGTTTGGACCTGTACTTGGTCCGTGATTGCCTCCCTGCCTACACAATGTGACTCTCTATCGACGCGTCCGCCTTGTTGGGGGCATCATTATCAAAGAATTGCCTTTTGGCATAGGCCAAATCATCCCTAATGTTCGTCTGCATTCCCATACCCAGCGGATACAGTCAGGCCACTGATCCCTGCAACAAATAGCATTAAATCGGGAAATTTGAGATGAACCTCACCGAATAGAGGATCTCCACCATGGCGTCCAGTGTTAATCGGTACCAGGTGCAATCCGCTTTCGCAAGGGACTTCGTGTACAGCTCGGGATCGAGGGATTTTTGGAAGTCCGTCAGCGGTGCTGTTCCCACTTCTTGCACTCTGTAGAGCGTATGTGCCAGATGAGTTTCCACGAAGGCCCTCTCTGTTTCCCTGCCATGGAGAAAAAAAAAAAGGAACAACATGAAAATATGATACAAAAATAACCAGATTTCGGCACAACAATCCAATTTCCAGTTCATAGAGTGCATGACAGTCAAGAACATTGTCTATTTTGGCGCCGCAATAGGCAGTACACAAGGATGTAGTTGTATACTTACATATTTATATCCGCCATGGCACCCTTCAGCAGTCCTCTGTCCCTGACGTCCACCTTCATGACAATGCAGTCCACCATGTAATGCCAATTGATATCTTGCGGATGCATTTTCAGCAATGTACTCTGTCCAGGCAAGCATCCTGTGGTTCTCGTCCCAAACGAAGAATATCTTCCCTTCTATGTGTGCGAATGTGGGATTAGTCTTCAGAGAGGCTTCAAACTCGGCATTTACAGTGTGCCAGTGGGGGCTCCAATTCTGAAGCTCCTCTGCAGTGGGGCCCCTTGTGACACCCTGGTCATTCTCAATGGAAACGTAGAATGCTGCCGACCCCCGTCTGTACCCCTCTCTGAAGTTGTGCTTTAGTCGATCGATGTCCCCTGGCAGTGCTTGCCTTACAACTGGAAGGCTAACCATGCAACACAAAGGTGCTTTCAGGTTCTCCAGATACACCATGGAGCCCAAAACGCGGCCTATGTTGCTATGAGTCTGTGCCAACAACCTGTTTGCTGCTATGTTCATGTCTCGTGCGCTCATGAGCATACCCGCCACCAGTTTCTTACTTCTATCACCTCTCTCACTTCCCTCACCCCTCTCACCAGCTTGTCTACTGTCCTCGAGGTTTTGCTCCTCCAGCAGGTTCTGATCGTCGTCAAGTCGCACCACGTTGTCGTCCCGTGCTTCTGTCAACTCAATGGGCCGCCCTTCTGCAGATCCGACTCCGACATCTCCAGCGGCCTCCACCGCATCCGTGTTTTCTGAAACTGCCTGCAAACCCAATATCTCCGCTTCCAGTCTCCCTAGTGGTTTTTCCTGGCGAAGCCATGGGCTCCTTCTGCTTCCTCGGCTTCCGGACTCTAGGTGGGCTTTTCTGAGGCGATATCTGAGGTGTTGAATGAGGAGTCGTCTGCCTCGATGCACTTCCACCTTGCGAGCGCAGCACCCGGGCAAGAGTATCCAAAGTTGACTGTGTTGCCTCGCCCCCCTGCGATCCCTCCCCAGCTCCCATGTCAAACAAATAGGAAAACATGACACACTGCACGCAAAAAAAAAGGTGTAAAAGGAATAGTGCGTATGGAGTGCTTCACATCCGCGAAGCACGAATCTCTCACTGGTGGGCGATCCGAGTCTCCGGATAACGAGGTCTGCATTTCTTGCATGAGACGGAGCTTAAGTCGTGTCGTCGGCGGCTTTCCAAAATCCCGCGTCCTCCTTCTCTTTGGTGGAGTCGCCTGACCTTCCACAAACTCTATGCTATCACTATGCTGCATAAGGAGAGGAAACGCAGGAGAATGTCATTGCAGAAAGGCAAGGAGCGAGAGAGCAAAGCGGTGGAACATGCAACCACTGTGCACGAGCAGATGCGTAAGCAGCCACATCTCCCGAAGCGTTGTCACCGTCCACCACTTTCTGCCGTATGGGTGATGAAGAGATTGCGACCCCTGACACGTTCGCACGGATGAAGTCGACTGGAACACGACGCGTGCCTGTTCAAGCCACCAGTACAAGACGCTTTATCCGAATTGCGGCACCGAAATACAGTTCCGTTCACCGGATGCTGTTCCTGGAGCAGCCGGCATTGAATGAAATATCCGCACATCATGAAACCCAACCGCCATGAAAATCCCCTGCCTATAACATTGAACAGTCAGGTCAGTATGTTTCATCAGGGACGGATGAATTTCGGCGCCGAAATTCATCCTATGCAAGTGCTTTCATACACAAACTTATGAATTTCGGCGCCGCAATTCATCGCTTCCCCAGTCCTCATCCGTCATGAGCAAACCTGTCAGTCGGATATCGGAGACGGAATTAATTCCAGGATAGTGGAGACGGCTGCACTTGGGCACATTTCATCCATATTTCGGCGCCGAAATTCATCCAACGCGAAGACTAAATCGGCACCATGCTACGCTTTGCCGCCATCATTGCCCCTCACGGTTGCTGTCCATGCCTGTTGGACTTGCCATGTCTGGACAGTTAACTATAATTTCGGCGCCGGAATTATACTTTATGTGCGGCAACGTCCCGTGCGAAAAATGACCACTTAATGGATACTGTCAGTTTCAAATGAAAACAACGGCTAAAATGCAATTAATTTTCCCCCAACATGAAAAAAATATCCCCTTTCGTCACTGGATAACGGCCTTTTGTAGACATAAGGGGTGAATGTGCCGATTTCTCCATTTAATGCAGAATATTCGTGTTATCTTCGTCGGAATGGGTTATTTCAAACGAATTTCGGAACATTACATCATCCAGAAGCAAGAAGTAAGTGTCGGGTATGGACGAATTTCGGCGCCGAAATTCATCCGTCGCATAGAAAATGTAATATTAGAGTTATCCATTGTGGACAGTAAGGATGAATTTCGGCGCCGAAATTCATCCATTTCAAAGAGAAATAAATGTTGGATGGAGGGCATTGGATGAATTTCGGCGCCAAAATCTAGCGCTCAAACCCTTAAAAGAAATTGGAGGGATGACTTCGGATGAATTTCGGCGCCGAAACTCATCTGTCGCACATGAAAAAAAAATGAAGGGAGGACTTCGGATGAATTTCGACGCCGAAATCCATCCGGACAGCAGAATTAGGGTCGGAAAAAGAGAAGATGAATGAATTTCGGCGCCGAAATTTATCCCTACTGCCGATTCAGGATTACTGTCATTCGGATGTCGGCACCGAAATTCAACCCTTATGTGCAGAAACAATTTCATGAAGAACATGTTCATCCGAATTTCGGCACCGAAATCCATCCGTCGGGTGCTTGCTCAGTTTCATGAGGTGAACAAATTACGATTTCTGTCGCCGGAATTCATCCCCTAGCTTCCAAATCTGTTACATTACAGAGATGTTCATCCAGATTTCGGTGCCGAAATTCATGAGAAGGCCTGATTTATTGTAGCCCAACTGGTGGTACATCACAATTCATGCACCAAATATCCGATGTGAACTTGATGTGGTCGTCCGTATTTGTAACGTACGTTACACACCTTCATCCATACGTGCACTGATCACCCATCCTGTTGGATACAGAATCCTCCAGAAAATGATTGTGGTATTCTGTAGGACACACTCTTCTCATTGCAGGACTTCGCTGCGGAGCGTATCGAGAGGTACCGTTTTCAACATGGACTCCGTGTTTGGGTAAACGTGTACTTCCATCCTGATTCTCTTGAAAGCTAAAATACCCGCGACCAAGGATTTGCGATTGTCACTGAGCAGTACTTGTGTGTGAAGTTCGGGCTCCGCCCTGGAACGGTGTTTTTGGAAGAGGAGATAAAGGATGCTTATGGAAATTTTCTGGAAAGTGCCGTCATTCTGCATGCATTTCAGAAAGGGCAAAGAGTGGCGGCTCCCAGCTTCTGAATCCATCCGGTACAGTGCAATTGGTGAAATCGTGCCTAAAGAGTTCCCACGCTGGAACTTGGTTGATCCTCCTTCCACAAGAGGGTCTGGCGTGCAAGATGTGAAGTCTGCCATGAAGGATGTGGGCACCTCTTCACAAGCAGAGAGCCCAAACATGTGAAAGGGGAAATCCAGGAAAACAGGGGAAACAGTCGTCCACGACTTATCCAGTGACGATGAAGACTGTATGGTCCTTCCATCGTATGTTTCGAAGTCGTCCGTCACTAGGAGTGTTCAAAAGTCGGCAAACAATGAGCACACACCCTCCGACTCAACTTCCGTCCGCTCAGTAATCGACATATTGCGGAGGATGAAGACAACGGGTTCCCGCTCCAGTGACCTTCTTAGGCTTGATTCGACAAAACTCCAATCCATTATGTGGAAACTTTGCCTGAAGTTGTGGATGGGAATGCTATCTACGAGTTCCCTCCAGTGCCAGCAGACGCAGGCCCAGACGGCATGCTGGCAGGAATGAACAGGAAACATGATGGCCACCCTTGGTGTGTCACCAAAACTTCATCGTCCAACCTGGGTGATGGAGTTCGAGTGAGATATGTATTGTGTGCTGGGCATCTTAAATGTTTCTCGAGCACATGTTACCATTACACAAGCAAAGGCACCCGGAATGAGACTGACTGGATTGGCAATTCGTCGACCCCATTTTGGCCTCAAGGTAGAGTTCCTGAAGGGACGTTCAAGTGTGCCCATTGCAACGCAGCCCTACGTGTATGGCAGTGTGCAACGCCAAGCAGTACTACGTCGGGACCGTCGGCCCAGCGTGCACCAGAGCATGCATTCACATCGGAAAGCATGACCACCCCGTCGCCAGAGGCAATTGCAGAGTCGCTTTTCAATATTATCAAGGAGGAGGTGAGGTTCAGGCCGGGAGCAAAACCAAAGCAGATACAGCTCGCATCCGCACATAGAATTGCAATTGGCAGAATAATGTCGGAGGACGGAAGCACAAAGGAGAAGCTGGGCGAGGGGGACATGAAGGAGCTGCAGGAAGCTGTCTCCCATGTGTGCAGCCCCAATGTCAGGAACCACATTGTCGGCTGCAAGAAACGAATCGGAAGAGGATCAGACATGCACTCCATCTTGGAAGTGAAGCGCACATGCGGTACGGTACGACTTCATCCAGGGCAGCTTCTTTCCTGGTCAAGGCTCAGAGACGGACAAGTGCTTCATATTTAAGATGTCAACGTGCGGACCGGGGAGCGCTGACCTCTCAAATTGCTGGGTCATGTTCGACCACATCAGGCGAATTACCAACCACGATTGGGTGACAATGGGGGCACATGTATACGACCCACATTGCAGAAAGTTGATGACCATTGTTATCTGTGAAATGAAAGGAGAAGACACAGATTTGGAGTTGCATATGTGGCGCGGAATTAATGAGCAAATGGCGAGAGCGAAGTTGCCCCCTCCTGATTTTAGGGGCTTCATGGCTGCAGGTGAGGTGGGCGCTGCAATGAGGAGGGTATATGGGGACGACCCAAAGACTCCAATGGAAGGTAAGGAGAGATCTTGCGGGTTCCACTTCACGCAGAGTTTGACGCAAAACACGAAAAGGTTCGTGGCGTCACGCCACCGGTAGGATCATATCAGTATGTGTCTTGCGTGGAAAAATGCGAATTCCATCGACGAGGCGGAGACCGAGTTTGCAACCATACGCGCCTGGTGGGTGTCTTCAGGGGCAGTGGATGTGAAAGATCAGCCAGAACTGCAAACGTGGCTTGCGTGGTGGCACTATAGATTCCGCCAGTTTGGAGACTACATGAGACAGGTAACACATTTCTGTACTTGACAATTGTTCTGTTTGTGCTTGGACATTCTCCACAATGAGTGACATTTCTAATTTCCTTCAACAGGATATGAGCTTGGAGGATGACACGGATATGCCGACAACGAACATGGCCGAATCGGTGCACTCTTCCTAGCGTGCTTCCTCTGCGGCACATCTCGTTGACATGTTGACAGCAACAACAGAAGATATTGTGAGGGCCATCGTGCAACAATCTCGTTACTACCAATTTCTGGGAGGAAAGCAATGGGGTATCGGATTAGACAGGCAGGAGATGCTAATGAGGGCGGCGCATCGTTTGACCGATCCCAAAAAATGGACTGCTGCATTGCGGGAAACAATAAGGTCAACGTCGTTACACAGTCGGGGGAACTGCCTGGAGGGCGATGTCCGCAGCCGGCCGGTGATGAAGAGAAGAATTGAGGACATGCCCGAAGGCGACGGGGATTCATGGAGATCAGATATGAACATCCGCACTCAACCTCGGGGCGCAACGATGTAGCATCCCACGCCTCCTCCCAGCAGGACTCGTACCCCCTCTCCTGCAGCATCCATGGAATCGCTGCCAGACTCGGGACAGCATGCCGAGGATGAGCATGTTGCTCCTATTATCGTTACCCAATATAGCATTCCAATCGTGGAGCGAGATGTGTCGGCCTCGCAGTGGAGAATTGCACGGACCCGTCCGTCATTTTGTGGCAAATGTTGTGCTGTTCGTGTCGACACCAACCAAAGATGCAATGAGATGATTCGGAGGAGCCCGCAGGGCGGTGTGCCTGCCCCTTGCTTCACAGGGAGATTTGTGTGTGCAAAGTTTGTGGAGGCCACACTGAAGGAGTTTTGGTTCTGCAGGCATGACATCATGTCGTGTGTGTTCGGCAAGCCCAAGTATGGTGTACAAGGCATGCCTGAACCACCACCAGTCTGGCCTGTGGCAACTGGTACAGATCTTTCCCTGGAGGAGGCAGACGCTCTAGGACGTGTAGGGTTTCGACTGGTGGAGAGGTACATTGTGTGGAGATACACAGGTATTGTGGCCTATTTCAGCGCCGTTATTGGTCTGTATACTGCATAGTGCTTCCTTGTTACTGCTCTTCATTCAATTTGTGGTGATTTCGCAGCCCATCCTGGCGTTTTCGTCCACCTTTATGAGAAGACTCCAATTTGCTACCAATACATTGTCAGTGTTCTGCAAATGTGATGCCTTTACAAGATTGCTAGTTCTGTGTCCCAGTGGGAAGGGTCCTACTGCACATTCCAGCATTTGCATACTGCACCTTGTGCAAACAGCAATCCATACGACAAAGGACACGTCCCAGCATACTGGCAGTGAATTGCAAAAAACCTTAACAGAAGATTATCCAAGCATGTATATTCCCCATATGGCACATGGAAGCTACTTGATTTCTGAATCAAAATGTATGTGCCATGAGTGTCGGCGAGTCGAAACATGTCTACTCTAGCATGCATGACCTATGGTCCCCTTGCCCAAGAAGAAGGAACTCGAACTGGCCTCTCAAGGACCTCCTGAGTGACCGGGTGCCGATATTTGAACAAAATGTCAGCGGTTTCTGTCGCCCGGTTGAAACTAACGAGGATGTCGTGTTTATCGATAGCGCCCCTTTGTAGAAAGACATTTTCACAGTGGGCCCTGTGTTCCCCCTCCTCATCCTCATAACTGAAGAGAATGTCCCCACTTTCTGAGCCAGTCCGTCCACGCGTGAAGTTTTCAACTATGCACTCATCATACATCCACTCGCAACAATTCCAGCGATACAACAACGATGTGTGTGATCTGTTCGGCTCCCACTCAAGCGGAAAGTCCAGGTCCATGATGCGTAGGAACCACCTGCTCCCCAGCCGGGGTCCAGGAGAATCGTGCAATCCTGGAAGAAACTCCATTGCTCTCAGTTGGACAAGTCGAGGATCGTCCCTGTAAACATCTAGGAAGACAATGATGTCGTCTGCTTTCGGGACAATGACTCTCGTCTGGCGTCGATAGATGTGATTCGGGCACGACATGGCCTCACGACACAGCAAGAACTCAGAGCAGGGAGGAGATGGGCACAACAGAGAAGAGTGAAGAGCAAAATGAGAGCGAGGCCGGCGGAAGAGGGATATATCATTGCTGCACTGCCAATGTCGTATGCGGTAGAACTTCTATTTCCTCCGACATGTGTGCTTTTATTAGACAAATCCGCACCAGTTTCAAGAGAGTTTGCAAAACTCCCTCACCGTAAGGTGGGTATTTGCTCTCTGGAGCCCAATTTTGGCATCGTTATTGGATGGACTGCGGAAGCTTCAGCCGAGAATTTTGTTTCCGGAGCCCAATTTCGGCTATTGGTTGCACTCCCCAGCCTTCAGCCGGGTATTTGGTTTCCGGACCCCAATTTTGACGCTGTTATCGGCTGCACTCCGGTGGCTTCAGCCGAGTATTTGGTTTCCGGGGCCCAATTTGGGCGCCGTTATTGGCTGCACTCCGGAGGCTTCAGCCGGGTATTTGGTTGGCGGAGCCCAATTTCGGCACCGTTATTGGCTTCACTCCCGAGCCTTCAGCTGGCTATTTCTTTTCCTGTGCCCAATTAGCGCTTTATACCCAACCATCCTGCACTTCTGCAACAGTACTATCCACGGTTATAGGTCGCCATTGCGTTTTCGGAGTCTGCAAACCCGGATCCTAATTCCGCTTGCGTCTCTTCCTCTGAGATAATTTCGGTGCCGTTACTGCCTAGAATTCAGTTTTTCTATGACCTGGCCTGGCGGTCCATGAGCATGGGCTCCAAGTCATGAGCGGACACTGGTACTTATGAGCGGAGTGCTTCCAGCATGAGCGCGGAAATCTTCGAAAACCTTCTCTTTTTATACTACTTTCGATTATTTATAGTTTTGGGCCCGAAAAAAATCTGCCGAAATTCGAAGTGTGTTACTTTGCGGCTCATGGGTGAGCCATGCCCGCTCATGAGCTCATGGCTGTTTGGGACTTAGACGCTTTTACGGGTTCTGTGGGGTGCCCTTAATTTTTCGCAGACTTACAGATGGTAGACTTAAGCCACACAGGTTTAGGGGTGGTAGACAAGCTCACACAGTCAAGTCATGGGTTATCACAGCCCGACACAGCTTTGCACAGCCAGTCACAGTCAAACACAGTCACAGCCCAACACAGTTTGGCACAGCCTGTCACAGCGCACGGAGGGAACGGTATCATTAGCAGGGGGAACTACTGTGTGGGAAGACATCTGCAGAGGGAACGTGTTACTTCAGGGGTGACCATTAGTTAGTTAGGCGGTTGGAACAGCTTGCAGGTAGATTAGGCAGAGCAGCACCAGGTAGGGGATCACTTCACGGGGAGCGCTTCTTGGTCATGCATGAGGGGAGATCATGCAAAGAGCAAGAACGGGCAGCAAGGATGGAGAGCACGATGAAGGAGGAAAGATGAATAGTAGATGCTTGTTACATGCAAAGTTGTAGTGATATTGTAGGGCAGATTAGAGTCCCATGGCATTGGCTTGATACCTGATAAATCATAATCTGATACTTATCCGATACAATCACACTAAGTATAGAGACATGAGGTGAAACTGTGGAATGAATGGATGAGAGTGAATGGAACTCGTAGATACTGAAGCAATCTGATGCTTCAGTATACACAGTAAGGTAAATTGCTAACATGAAGGCAAGAAGAAATACAAATAGGAAGCACAACCATGATTCACTAACTGTAGGTCACGACTGATTGTTTTGAGCGGGCTGAGTGCTTAGAGATATCCCATCTCTATCTTGAGTTTCCACCGGATAGCGAAGGGATGGGTAAGTAAAAGTCGCTCGACATTTGGCGACCAACTGGGGAAATGGGTCAAAAAAACAGATGGACAGGCATCTGGTGGATCATGGTGGTTGGAGAATTAAAGAACTTGATGTGAATCGAATTTCCCTATGGAATTGAGAAAGAAAGATTGCCCAAACCACTTCGTTCGGAGGTGTCTTGGAATTGCCAGACGGTGTAAAAAAAAACATTCTTAAGAGGTGCATGATGGGCCCCTGATGATGCTGACCCTGAGTGGGGTCTGGAGAAAGGAGTGATAAAGATTTATCAGGTGGCCTGTAGAGGGAGAGCAAGTTGGTTACCAATGCTGGTTTATGTGATAACGTTGTTATCCATTAAACGAGTGGAGTTTGAAGGCTGGGAGGAACGGAAAGTGAATGTTTACACTCATATGCATGAAGAGTTGGTACTGGTAAAGAATTGGATTCCCAAGGATATCTTGTGGATCAAACTTACACCAAGAACAACTTTCCAAACGTGTTTGCCATATGGTTATATGGTAAACAGAGACTTCTAGTATAGCCAAGGGTGCTTTGAAGCTTGAAAGAAACCCAGGCATATACGAGAGATACTACAGAAGAGAGTTTTGGTTATTGCGTCATTGAAGATATGAAAGACATGGGACATGAGTGATGAAAGAGAAGCTAGACTTCAAAGATATTCAGTAAAGAGAGAGAGTTATTTGAAAGCTAATTATCCATATCTTTGGGAGAGAGGAATAGACATAGGGGAGTCATCTGGACCTCTCACACCATTAAGATCGGAGAGTACATCACCCATACCGGAGGAACTAGAGTTGGATGCCACTCCTTCTTATTCTTTACAAGAAAGATTAAGGGATTTGGTACAGGAAGAAGATCAGCCACGAGGGGAGATCTGAGGTACATCCTTGGATAAAAGATTTGACAAAAATATTTGATAAGAGTTGGCATGGAACACCAAAAGCAGGAACTCCAGTTTCTGAAACGGAAGACAAAGAAGGAGGGGTGGATGTGGCAAAGCCAATGGAGAGTTCAGACTCTCCAACACCATTGCAATTGAGTTACATGAGTGAAGAGGAAGAAACCCAAGAGCAGAACTTGGAAGATGAAAACAGAGAGAAGAAATTGGAAGATGAAGAAGTAGACCCAACAGTTGAGGTTGAGACTACAACCAGGACATCCCAACCTGTTGGACCTAGATCAAGTGGAGCACTTGGATCACAGGCCAACGAAGGTGTCGGTTCAGGGGGATCAGGCGGGCAGCCTGGATTTGGCTATGGGGGGACAAGGAGTGTGGGAAGTAGTGCAACTGGAGCTGGGAATACTGTGAATATAGTGGGGCCAGTAGCAGGGAGTGCTCAGGGGCCAGCACCTGATGGGAGTTCCACCACTACTACAACAGGTCCTCAAGGACCAGCACCAAAAAGAGGACTAGCACCTGCCAGAGGGCAGGGTGTAAGGCCACAAATGGCGGTACCTCCAACACGGGCAAAACCACCTTTTCCAATATACGCAGGGAAAGGGGATCCTGATGTACACATTAGTCAATTTGAGCACATGTGTATTGTGAACAATGAGAATGGCGATGATGCCAAGATGAGACTGTTTCCTTGTTCACTTATTAAGAAAGCAAGTGAATGGTATGTAAGATTCCCCGATAAACATTTCCTGACCTGGAATGGCCTTAGTACGGCATTCCGAAATAGGTTCAGGACAAGCAAAACTGAGGACGAAGTGTATGGAAGTTTACAACAGTTAAGGCAAAAGAAGCTTGAAACTATTGAAGAGTACATGGAAAAGATGGAATTAATGATGAAAAAGCTGGCTGCTGTACCAGCACCAGGGTTACAGAAGACTTGGTTTGTGAGTGGACTAAGACCAGAGTTGCAAAAGAAAGTGGATATGTTACCCCATAATACAGTGGAGGAGGCATTTGAAACAGCTAACAGAATTGAGCAACTGGGAATGCTCAGGAGAGAGAAAAGGGATGATGAGGACTCTGAGGAGGAGTCAGATGAGGAAGAAGAGCAAGAGCTCAAGAAGAAGAGTAAGAAGAAGGAAAAGTTGAAGAGGGATAACTATGATAAAAGATTGGAAGAGATCTTGAAGAAGTATGCCACAGAGGCTGCAACACATTAGAGGAAGGGTGTTTGGTGTGCAAAATGCCAGAATGAAGGCCATACCACAACTGAATGCCACATGAAGGAGAAACACTGTACTATCTGTAAAATAGATAACCATTCTACTGAAAATTGTTATTACAACAGAAGGACAGCTGCAAGAGAACCTAGGCAAGTAAGGGTGCATCAAGTGCAGCCCCAGCCAAGAAGAAACAGTGATTAGGACCACTATGGTAGGCCTGGTGGTTATAACAATGGTATGGAAGAGAGAGGTAATCCAAGAGGGAATTACCAGGGCAATCCCAGGGGCAACTATCAGGGTAATCCAAGTTATAGAAATAATCCCAGAGCAGATCAAGGGCGAGGACCCAATGGTGAAGAACTGTGTTACTATTGTAATCAGGCAGGACATCGCAAGGCAGCCTATCCATTCTAGATCAGACACCAGAATGAGATGAGAGCTCCTGTGAATGAGGGCCCAGTGGTGGCAGCTCACATGCTTAGGCCATGTTTTGTACCAGAAGTGAGTACGATGATAGTAACCAGAAGCAAAGCTAAACTAATACCTCCAGTAGATGAGGAAAATGAAGATAATGAAGATGACATTGATGTGCCTGAAGATGATGAGGCTTGGAGAGATGATAAGGAACTACACAAGGAAGTGGCTGATACCATAAGGGAAATGCAGAAGAGTACTGATATCCCTATGGCAGATTCCTCTGATTCTGAAAGAGAAGATGAAGTGAAGAAAGAAGCTGCACAAGTGCAGGGTAATGAAGTGACTTTGGCTGAAGTAATATGCCAGTCCAAAGCGGAGATTACCATTGGACAGCTATTGGCTATGGCACCTCATTGTAGGCACAGACAGTATCAAGCAATCAATCAGATTGCCCATGTGACAGGGAACACAGACCTGAACAGCAAGGTGACAAGCTATATTGTGAAGCCAGAAGGGCGAGAAACAGGCATGGACTTTGATGATTCTATGCCAGTAATCCAATTGAGAATTGGAAGCACAGACTTGACTGATGTACTGATAGATGGAGGCTTTGGAGTTAATATCATGACAGACCAATTAAGGCAGAAGCTTGGTCTAAGTAACATGAAACCAGCCCCATTCACAATAACAATGGCGGATCAAAGAAGTGTTCAGCCATTAGGCTTGATAAGAGGAGTTAAGATACAGATTCAAAAGATGATCTTTAAGATCACAGTGACTGTATTGAAAATGGATGATGTCATGGAAGCTTACTCCTTATTGCTGGGTCGACCATGGCTGAAACAGGCCAGGGTATTCCATGACTGGAATTCCCAGTTACTAACTGTGCATGATGGGAAGTGCAAGGTACAAATCACCACTAAGAAATCTACATGCTGCGAGAAGACCTCAAGGAGTCAGAGAGTATGACTGGAGAAAAGGACTTGATGAGGAGCAGGAAGCTACTTTGTTTGCTGCACACCCAGAGTGGGAGCAGGTTGCAGAAATGCAACTGGAAGGCCTAAGTTGTTTAAAAGGTATCTGTTGTGGTGTAGTAACAGCAACACCAATTGTGGGTGAAACAAGCAGTTACCCACCACATTTCTATGAGGAAATTGTTAGAGGACTGTCGGGGACTTAGACACTTATACGGGATCTGTAGGGTACCCTTAATTTTTGCACAGACTGAGACCAACATGAGCCTTAGGGGTGACAGCAGCGCACTGTAGAGGGGGGTTACACAGCCCGTCACAATCGTCACAGTCGTCACAGCCGACACAGCCAACACAGCCCGTCACAGTCGTCACAGCCGACACACAGCCAACACAGCCCGTCACAGTCGTCACAGCCAACACAGCCCGTCACAGTCGTCACAGCCGACAAAAGCCAACACAGCCCGTCACAGTCGTCACAGCAGACACCACCCACACAGCCGACACAGCCCGGCACAGCCCACACAGCCAGTCACAGCCCGACACAGCCAAACACAGTCGCACAGCCAGTCACAGCACAGCCCATCACAGTTTCACACAGCCAGTCACAGCTTGACACAGCTGTCACGATCATAGGGAACGAAGAGTAGGATAGGGAACGACTGTGGGGAACAACACCTGCGAAGGGAACATGTTAGTTCACAGACGACGGTTAGTGAGGGAAACGGTTAGAACCGCGGATATGAAGATAAAGGGAGAAACGGGGAATTGAGGGACATCATTCGGAGGAGGACTTCTTGGTGATAGAAGAGAGGGGATCGGGCAGAGATGAAGAACGGAAGTGAAGATAGAGAGATGATGAGTAGATGCTTGATATATGCAAGGCTGTAATGATATTGTAGAGGAGATTAGAGACACAATGGCTTCGCCCTGATACCTGATAAATCATAATCGGATACTTTTACGATACAAACACACTGTGTAGAGAGATCTGAGTGAAGCTGTGGAATGAATGGATGAGTTGATGGAATCCAATAGATTGATAGAGCAAACTGATACTTAATTATCAATGGTAAGATAGTTAACATGAATACCAAAAGGGAAACAAATAGGAAACACCCCCATGATACACTAGCTGTAGGTCATGACTGATTGTTCTGCGCGGGCTGAGTACTTAGAGATTTCCAACTCTTCAATCTTGGAGTTTCCGCCTCGAATAGCGAAGGGATGGGTGAGTAAAAGCCGCGCGACATTTGCGACCATACTGGGGAACTGAGACATGAACAACCAGATGTGACAGGCATCTGGTGGGATCATGGTGGTTGGACCATTAAAGAATTTGAAGTGAATCAAATTCCCTGTGGAACGAAGGAAGAAAGATTGTCCAAACAATTCTTTCAAAGGTTCTTGGAATTGCCAGACGGTTGTAAAGAAATATTCTTAACGAGTGCATGATGTTGATCCAGAATGGGGTCTGGAGAAAGGAGTGATAAAGATTTATCAGGTAGCCTGTAGAGGAAGAGCACGTTGGTTACCAACATTGGTTTATGTGATAGCATTGCTATCCATTAAACGAGTAGAGTTTGAAGGCTGGGAAGAAAGAAAGGTGAATGTTTATACTCATATGCATGAAGAGCTGGTACTGGTAAAGAATTGGATTCCAAAGGATATTTTGTGGATCAAACTCACACCAAGAACAGCTTTTCAGACTTGTTTGCCATATGGTTATATGGTAACGGAGACTTCAAGTATAGCCAAGGGTGCATTGAAGCTTGAAAGAAACCCAGGCATATACGAGAGATATTACAGAAGAGAGTTTTGGTTATTGCCACATTAAAAGAAATGAAAGACATGGGACATGAGTGATGAAAGAGAAGCTAGACGACAGAGATATTCAGCAAAAAGAGAAAGCTATCTGAAAGCTAATTATCCATATCTTTGGGAGAGAGGAATAGACATAGGGGAATCATCTGGACCTCTCACACCATTAAGATCAAATAGTGCATCACCTATACCGGAAGAACTAGAGTTGGATGCCACTCCTTCTGTTTTCTTGCTAGAAAGATTAAGGGAATTGGTACAGGAAGAAGATCAATCACGAGGTGAAAGATCTGAAGTACATCCTTGGATAAAAGACTTGACAGAAATCTTTGATAAGAGTTGGCATGGAACACCAAAAGCAGGAACTCCAGTTTCTGAAGCAGAAGGTGAAGAAGGAGAAGAGGATGTGCCAGAGCCAACGGAGAGTTCAGACTCTCCAACACCATTACAGTTGAGTTACATGAGTGAAGAAGAAACCCAAGGGCAAAACTTGGAGGATGAAAACAGAGAGAAGAAATTAGAAGAGGAAGAATATGAAGAAGTAGACCCAACAGCTGAGGTTGAGACTACAACCAGGACATCCCAACCCGTTGGACCTGGATCAAGTGGAGCACTTGGATCACAGGCCAACGAAGGTGTCGGCTCAGGGGGATCAGGCGGGCTGCCTGAATCTGGCTCTGGGGGGACAGGGAGTGTGGGAAGTAGTGCCTGAAGCTGGGAATACTGTGAATATCGTGGGGCCAGAAGCAAGGAGTGCTCAAGGGCCACCACTTGGTGGAAGATCCACCACAAAACAACAGGTCCAGAAGGCCAGCACCAGCAAGGGTGCCAGCACCTGTCAGTGGGCAGAAGGTAGGGCCACAGATGGCGTTACAACCAACACGGGCAAAACCACCCTTTCCAATATATTCAGGAAAGGGGATCCCGATGTACACATTAGCCAATTTGAGCACATGTTTAGTAGTGAACAATGAGAATGGCGATGATGCCAAGATGAGACTGTTTCCTTGTTCACTTATCAAGAAAGCAAGTGAATGGTATGCAAGATTCCCTGATAATCATTTCCTACCTGGAATGGCTTGAATACAGCATTTCGAAATAGGTTTCAGGACAAGTAAAACTGAGGATGAAGTGTATGGAAGTTTACAATAGCTGAAGCAGAAGAAGCATGAAACTGTTGAAGATATATGGAGAAGATGGAATTGATGATGAAAAAGCTGGCTGCAGTACCAGCGCCCGGGTTACAGAAGACTTGGTTTGTGAGTGGACTAAGACCAGAGTTGCAAAAGAAAGTGGATATGTTACCCCATAATACAGTGGAGGAGGCATTTGAAACTGCGAACAGAATTGAGCAATTGGGAATGCTCAGGAGAGAGAAAAAAGAAGATGGGGACTCTGAGGTATGAGTCAGATGAAGAAGAAGAGCAAGAACTAAAAGAAAGAGTAAGAGAAAGGAGAAGTTGAAGAGGGATAACTATGAAAAAAAATTGGAGAAATCTTGAAGAAGTATGCCAAGAGGCTGCAACACATTGGAGGAAGGGTGTATGGTGTGGCAAAGTGCCAGAATGAAGGCCATACCACCATAGAAATGCCACATGAAGGAGAAACACTGTACTATCTATAAAATGGATAACCATTCTACTGAGAATTGTTACTACAAACAGAAGGACAGCTGCAAGAGAACCTAGGCAAGTAAGGGTGCATCAGGTGCAGCCCCAGCCAAGAAGAAACAATGATCAGGACCACTATGGTAGGTCTGGTGGTTGTAACAATGGCATGGAAGGGAGAGGTAAATTCAAGAGGGAATTACCAAGGAAATTCCAGAGGGCAACTATCATGGTAATCCAGGGGGGAATTACCACCCGGATCAGGATTATAGAAATAATCCAATGAAACAACCAAGGGCGAGGACCCATGGTGAAGAGCTATGTTTACTATTGTATCAGCCAGGACATTCGCAAGGCAGCCTGTTCATTCTGGTATCAGACACCAGAATGAGATGAGAGCTCCTGTGAATGAGGGCCCAGTGGTGGCAGCTCACATGTTAGGCCATGTGTTTGTACCAGAAGTAAGTACAATGATAGTAACAAGAAGTAAAGCAAACTAATACCTCCGTAGAAGAGGAAGAAAATGAGAACTGGAGATGGCAATGATATGCCGTGAAGATGAAGAGACTTGGAAAGATGAGAAGAACTGCACAAGGAAGTGGCAGATACTATAAGGGAAATGCAAAAGGAGTACTGATAGTCCTGTGGCAGATTCTCTGATTCGGATGGAGAAAAAAAAGGGAGTGGAGGAAGAAAGGGAAAA
The DNA here is from genome assembly GCA_030704615.1 of Takakia lepidozioides. NCBI lineage: Eukaryota > Viridiplantae > Streptophyta > Takakiopsida > Takakiales > Takakiaceae > Takakia > Takakia lepidozioides. Next base: position 65,381,380 of record CM060732.1, on the reverse strand, counting down.
AAAAGATGCAGACATGCAAGTAATGAAGAGACTTTGGCTGAAGTAAATGTCAGACCAAAGCAGAATTACCATTGGACAGCTATTAGCTGTGGCACCTTATTGTAGCACAGGCGTGTATCAAGCATCAATCGAATTGCCCAAGAGACAGGAACACAGACCTGAACGCAAGGTGTGACCAGTATAAGTTTGAAGCCGGAAGGGCGAGAAACTCTGGCGTTAGGGCTTGATTGAATTCTATGCCAAGGAATGAATTGAAAACAGTAACTTGAGAATCACAGAACAACTGATGTACTGATAGATGGTGGTTCTGGAGTAAATATCATGACGAGCCAATTAAGGAAGGAAGCTTGGTCTAAGTAACATGAAACCAGCCCCATTTACAGTAACAATGGCAGATCAAAGAAGTTGTAGCCATTGGGAATAATAAGAGGAGTTAAATATACAGATACAAGAAAATGATCTTTATGATCACAGTAACTGTATTAAAAATGGATGAAGTCATGGAGGGACTTACCCTTATTATGGGACGTCCGTGGCTGGAAACAGGCCAGGGTTATTCCATCTAGAATTCTCCAGTTACTAACCGTGCATAATGGGATACACGAGATACAATTACCACAAAGAAATCTAGTAGATTACCTGCTACAAGAAGACCTCGAGGAGTCAGAGAGTATGACTGTAGGAGGAGACTGGATGAGGAGCAGGAAGCTACCCTATTTGCTGCACACCCAGAGTGGGAGCAGGTTGCAGAGATGCGGCGGGTGGAAAGCCTAGTTGTTTGAGAGAGTTGTGCTGTTCTGTGGTGTAGTGACAGCAACACCAACTACGAGGAAACCAGCATTTACCCATCACATTTCTATGAAGAGAGGAAAAGGAGAAAATAGAAATCCTAGAAGAACCAGCCACTGTGAGCTTACAGGATGAAGTGGTGACTGGTTGGACAATCATCAGCATGATGAGCAGTGAGAGAAGTATGTGGGAACTAAAGAGGAACCGAGGATGGTGAAAGTAGGAGCTGATTTGGAGCCAGAATTCTTCGAAGAAGCTAAAAGCTTGTTCATCAAATACAGAGATGTATTTGCTTGGAGCTATAGGATCTAAAAGGGATACCACCTGAAGTCTGTCAGCATAAAAATTGAACTGGAACCAGGGTCAGTACCAAATCGCAGGCGAGGTATAGAATGAATCCCAACTACGCCAGAAGGTTGGAGAAGAGATAAAGAAGTTGGCTGAGCTAAGTTTATATACCCAATAGAAGTATAATTGGTTGTCACCCATTTAATAGTTCCCAAGAAGAATGGCAAACTAGAGCGTATGTGTGAACTATAAGAAGCTGATGCTTGTACGAAGAGAGATCTTTCCCTTTGCCATTCACAGAAGCAGTATTAGACACTGTAGCAGGCCATGAGATGTACTCATTCATGGATGGCTTCAGTGGTTTAATCAAGTGCAAGTGGCAGAAGAAGACCAAGGGAAAAGCTTTCATCACAGACTGGGGGGCTTATGCATACAAAGTCATGCCTTTGGACTTTGTATGCACCAGCGACCTTTCAGAGAGTGATAAGAATCTTTTCATGAGTATCTGGATGATTCATGAGGTATTCTTGGATGATTTCAGTGTGTACAGCTCTAAGAGTGAGCACTTGCATAATTGGAGTTATGTTTGGCCAGATGCAGGATGAGAGGTCTGGGCCTGAATCCAGAGAAGTGTACTTTCTGTGTGACTCAGGGGTGCTTCTGGGACACATTGTGTGTAAGAAGGGACTCCTTGTGACCCCAGAAAGACATAGTCCATTAAAGCCTCTCCACACCAGTGATGTTAAAAGTCTACAAAGATTCCTTGGGCAAACCAGTTATTCAGAGATTTGGCAAAAGGTATGCACAAATAGCAGCACCATTGAGCAAACTACTGAAGAAGATGCAGTGTTTGCCTGGACAGTCTGAATGTCAACAGGCATTTGAGGAACTTTACACTGTCAGTAACAACTACACCTGTGCTGATTAACCCTCACTGGCATGTAGTATTCCATGTTCACTTGCGAATGCATCAGGAGAAGCGTTGGGAGCGGTGTTAGCCCAGAATGTTACAGGGAATATAGATTTCACCTGTGTACTATGCTAGCCGGTTGATTAACAGTGCTGAGAGGAACTATAGCACAACGGAAAGGAGCATGGCAATGATCTATGTAGTGAAGAAATTCAGGCAATTACCTGTTGGGCAGCGAAGTTTATTCTATGTGGATCACCAGGCTGATCACCAGGCTTTCACTGTGGAGTGTGTATATGCTAGCAGGTTGTTTGAACAGTGCTCTGAGAGGAGGATGAGAGGAACTATAGCACAACGGAAAGAGACGCATTGGCCCAATGATCTATTAGTGTGAAGAAAGAAAAAATTCAGGCATTACTGTTGGGAAGAAGAGTTGTTATATTTCGATGTGGCTCACCAGGCTCTGATATACCTGGTAAACAAACCTCTGATAAGCGGAGAATAGCAAAGATTTGTAAATCTTGCACGAGTTGAGTTCGAGGGTGTACAAGCCTGGGAGAATGAGGATTGTGGCGGATATTTGTCACGATTGTCAACAGGAGAAAGAGGAGAAAGATATAAGTTAGGACCTGATGGAGTACTAAAACGATGCTTGTACCACCATGAAGTAAATAAAGTTTTGGCGGAAGTTCATAAAGGAGTGGCTGGAGGTCATTTTGGAGAAGAGACTACCAGTAGAAAGATACTACTCGCAGGATACTGGTGGCCTACTTTGTTCAAAGATGTACACGAGTATTGTCAGAAGTGTGATGAATGTCAGAGGCTAGGACCTTTGCAGAGATCTGGAAGGATGGCCTTGCATCCTACAATGCCTACGGAACCATTTCAGAAATGGGGACTAGACTTTGTTGGACCAATTAACCCACCATCCAAGAATACACGAAACATGTACATAATTACAGCCACTGATTATACTACAAAGTGGGTGGAAGCTAAAGCTTTGAGGGACAACACAGCCAAGTCCACACAGCAAGGTTCCTGTACGAGAACATACTTACACGATTTGGCTGTCCCTTAGAATTTCAGTGATCAAGGAAGTCACTTCATGAATGAGACCATTGAGTTGTTGACTAAAGAGTTTATGATTGTGCATAGAAAGAGTACAACATATTACCCACAGGGTAATGGGCAGGCAGAGGCTACCAACAAAATACTATGTACTATCTTGGCTAAGATAGTCAATGCAAACAGAACGGATTTGGATACGAAGCTGCTGACAGCTTTGTGGTCATACAGGACTTCATATAAAGTCACCACTAAGTATACACCATTCCAATTAGTTTATGGTATGGAAGCCTTACTTCCAGTGGGGTGGAATTCCTGTTACCTACCATGAGAACGGAGTGGGGAAAAAGAATGGAATTGCAAGACTCCATCAAGGTCAGGAAACATGAATTATACCATGTGGAAGAAGTACGTGCTGATGCAGCTGATAATATGACCAGAATTCAGATGAAGCGAAAGGAACAGTTTGATGAAGACAAGTTAAAGACTTTTAAGACGGGGGATTTGGTTCTATGGTTGCAGAAGAAAGGAAAGATTCAAGCTTCTAAGCTTAAATCACCGTGGAAAGGACCTTATGTCATACAAAAGATGTATGATAACAACACCGCCATGTTACAAACCATTAACAAAGAAATGCTGGGAAGAGTCAATGCAAAAATAATGAAGGGGTACAGTGGTATCCATGACAAACCCCTGCAGCATGATTTGCATGTTGAACCGCATCCTCCAAGATACCCCTCTGGCAGTGTTCAAAAACAGGATACATTTTAAGGGCACCCTCATCTTGCCCATGCTTCATACAACCATCTATCCTGTGCAAGTTCAGTTTTTTTTTATCCCCAAAAAGCAGATGACAATATATGCATCTGTATTGTCGTCTATTAGACGCACCAGGTTCATGCACCCTCGCCTTGGAGTAGGCCTCGCATATGAGGTCCTCGTATTCATCAGTTTCATATGTCTCACGGTATTCCCTTCGGTTCTCTATCATTTTGCTCTCCTTCATCATGATTGTTGCGTCTGCCAACACTTGCAGCACCGTGCAAACCTACACAACCAATACCCATTGGAAATCCTAAGCAAGGTATAAATCATGCAAAGGCCAATTGCATCCATGGCCCATGAACCCAGCCAATATACCTTAGACAATGATATCATGTCATTAATAGTAAACCCTAAACCCAACACCACGAATGGACTGGCAATTTCATTATGACAGCCATATATGGAGATGGAGAGTGAAAACACAACAAAGTGCAGAAATAAGGAAAGAATGCGATAGTTGGTATGTGCGCGTCCGTAGAGGGAGACAGTGAATTATGGAAAGTGATGCCCTCACCTTGAATTCTTTCGGAATACAACATCACAAATTGCAAAATAGGCAGGTTTATGCCTTACCAGGCTCCCCAGGATTAGCAAAGAATCAGCAAAGGAACGAACTCCTCACCTCAGCTCCATATGAAACAATGTGTTCACCTCACCTCCATGTGAATACTTGCATGAAGTGGTTTGAGGACTAGCAAACAGGCCCACTTGTCCACTTTGCTAACTAGTGTACTGATAAAACGATTACTGAGTATGGGTAATGGGGCATTTAGGGCAGAGAGTTGTTGTTCATAGGCGCAGTAGTTTCCCTCCATGCCCCTTCCGTCGTTTTTAGTATCCCCTAGTTGTCGACCGAATAAAACCATGTTCATTTACTATCTAGCGGGTGAATCTATGCATGCATCTGGGGAAAAAACCAACAAGGAAATGAACATGGCAGAAATGTGAGGGTTTCGGATGTTCATTGCAGAAGTCACTCACCGCAGCCGAAAGTTATAAACTAGACGAAGAGAACAATGAAAATCCAAAGAAGCGCAATGATACTTTTGATCGTTCTGGAGCGATAACAAGGACCTGCACGCAAGATACGTTTGTTGCGGCAAGCGTTGCAACCTTCGAACACGGCGAATACATCTTGCATCGTAACGATTGCCCAATGTTGTCCACCCAATTGACGCATGACGGGACGCGGTATGCCAACAATAGAAATGAAAGCGAAAGCTGGTACGTGTATTCTCCACCTATGCATGGGGTCATATGGATGCAATGTCATACATGGGGAGTGTGAAGGCATGCATGGGGGATGGACGACGATGGCATGCCCAGGATGGGAGGCGGGATGGGATGCGGGTGAGGACACGTCTCATGTCCCCGCAGCGGGCATGAGGCGCGGGGGAGGCGTTGCCGTGTGCGGGCGACGAGGCGGGGGGTCCACGCTGGCTGAACCGGCTCCCTCGCATTCAACTCTAGGCCCCATCTAATGCTTGGCCACACTTGCTAGCGGGCCGGTGACTGGACATAAGAAAGTTTTCAAATCCATCCCTTTTCATTGTTTCCCGCTCGAATTCGCTATTATCGCTATTGCGAGAAAACAAGTTTAGTGATGTTACTTAAGCTTAGGTGCGGTTAGAGCCGGGTTCCATGGGCAGCTGCCAACGCCCCGGCCCCCCATGAATCGCCCCAGGATTAAGGAGGGGCTATTGGACGAAATAGGATATTCCCTATCAAGGGGCTGTTAAAAGAATTAAAGTCTACATAAGAGGTGGACGCTGCGCCCCTCACCTGACATGCGCCCTAACTGACGGCGTACAGCTTTCTTTTCCTACAACGGGCCCGCAGCCTTATAGAAAATTATTTCTTTCCATCCAAACTAAGTTAGATTTTTAAAGAGGGAATGATTTTTGACATTCCCCTATTCTCATCCCCAGAAATAGAACCAATGGGTAGCTATGTGCGTATACGTTGCCAGCCCCACTTTTAGGTGTAGAGTGGATTTAAAGGATTGCGCAAGCCCACATCGAATCTCCTCAAACAGATCTCTCCACCCCACGATACCGAGTGGTAATTCTTCCGCGTACATGAGCCCCATGAAATTTGATGGTTCGGATTAGGGCTACTGGAACACCCCCTAAGTGTTCCTTACACATTAAACTCCCATCTTACCATAGTAAAAAATAAAAAATAAAGCTGTCTAGTGTATAAACCCTCTTTAAAATTTAAGAGAATAATGGAGTAGGTGCCGTCAGTGTACACCGTCTCCATCACAAGAGGGTGGTGGGGAGGACGGTGCCCCTCAACAAACAAATCACAAGATCATTTCTGCCCCACATCTCCACTGCTGTTCTGATGCCATGCACCTCCTTGCTTTGCCCTGGCCCTTCACACTTGAGAAGGCTGACTCAAGGCGTGTGACGCTTTCACATGTTTTCTTTCGCTCCCCACTTTTGTACCCCCGTGTCTTGTGATTAAGTAGTGTTAAGCCGATGATGGGACTTTGTTTATTTCAGGATTGTATCACCCCGCTTCCCATCGGGGTTCACGTGCTTTACTTTTGTCTCCCTCAAACCTGAGAGCTGGTGGGCTGTGTCCAGACGAGCTGCTGCTTTGAGAATTTGGGTGTTCAGTTTCTTTCAATTGAGAGTTCTAAAGTGAGACTTTTTATAGAGGAAGAGTGTCAACCGTGAAAAGGCCCAGATTGACGGGCGCTATGAATTCACTGGCAGAGACTTTGAAAGAAACCCACCTGAACAATGGTGCTGCAGATTCGGCTTGCAAACCAGAACAAGTGGCAGCGAGGGTGAGTAAGTCATATCATGCACGGATCCCAGTTGTTGATATGGGCGGCTTGGATGGGGACGCGAGAGATAGCACAATTGCAGACATTTCGAAGGCATTTGAAGAGTGGGGCTTTTTCCAGGTCAGCGTAGTTTGCCATAAACACCCGTTGAATTTCAAGCTTCCACGCTGGGATGGATCCGGCATTTTCTAGCCCTTTGAAACATACTCGGGGGTCGCAATTATGACTCGCCACCAACCAGGATTGATCACCCCAAAGAGGTTCAGGATTTTGCGGCGAACTTCCGTTGGCATTTTCCATACAAGTTCTAGCACTTGTTGTGCCCCAAATGTATGCATGTTGAGGTCTACTAGCTGTTATGAGGAGCTCGAGTATATCTGACATCTTGCAAAGATTTGAAGCTTCTAGACGGAAATAAGTCACCTTTAGTACAAAAAGGAAAATGCAGATTCTTGTCATCTCAATCCAGGCAATTAAATGTCCGATGAGCTTTAGGATGCCATCGCTCCTCTCGGAAACCTTGCCGTGCGGTAGGTCCTGAAGATGCTCCCTAGCTTAGCTCATGTTGATCTAACAGAATATCCTGTAATGCCTCAAAGGAATTTGCAGCTGGTTGTCGAACGCATGGTTTAAGCGTTGCTATCTAGAGAGCTTAAGAGTTTAAGTCCATCCAGAGGACTGAAATGAAGCAAACCTGTACAGGTTATCAACCATGGCATCCCGGAGACAACGTTAGACCGTACCAAGAAGATTGCAAGATATTTCTTTGATTTACCTGCAGAAGAGAAGCTACCATGTGCAGAAGAGAAGCTACCATGTGGATCACTTCTACCATCGCCTTTTGCCTCTCGCCTTGAAGAACGCCGATCCCTGGCCTACACGTCCCACAGCCTACAGGTGGGTGTGTCCTCAAAGATTGATCACATCTATTTCTACATTCTGGCACTATCTCTCTGCTGAGAGAGAGAAGGCCTCTTGCCTGTAGAAGAGTGTGTTCTAACTCTCCTCACACTTGATTTTTAGAATTTATAACAAATCCTATGGAGTGAAACCTGTCGGGGCAACAGGGAACTGGTCTAAAGGGCGGGAAGGGAAGGCAATGGAGGAATTTCTGCCTGGGAGACTGGGTCACACCCTCCGCTTCAGTCATATCAATCTTTAAGGAGGAGAAAAGAAGGGCGCCTCTTTTCTTTTGCTGCTGATCAAATTATCCACTGAAGCAATCTCTGATATGTGCACTAGTAGGCTACGGCAAACTACGTCTTATGAGTACATTCTGATATGTGCACTGGATTTTTACAGAGAGGTGATGGACGAGTATACCAGTGAGATCAGGAAGGTGTCTCGACAGCTGCTGGCTGTCTGTGCCATAAGCCTGGGTCTGAGAGAAACTTTCTTTGAGGAATGGTTTGGGGAGCCCACCCATTCCATGCGGGTGAACTACTATCCACCATGCCCAATGCTGGACACCAGTACAGTTGGATTGGGTGCTCACTCTGACCCTGGTGGCATAACAGTGCTATTACAAGGTGACACAGCTGGTCTTCAAGTGCGTGCCAAGGATGGCAACTGGGTGGAAGTCCAGCCTGTGCCCAACGCCTTTGTGATCAATGTTGGTGACCAGATTGAGGTAAAAATCTTGTCCTTTCATCTAGTGTAGAGCCAAATTTTGGACTAGAGTTTAGCTTGATTGACATTTGTTGGGGAGGGGGGTCCAACTCCAGTGCTGAAGCTCTAGAATGTATTGGAGTGATGACATTCTTCAAGAAATGCAGGAGCATGTAATGTGTAGATAGGTATTCAACCCACACTCAAGAGAGTCTTAACAGGAAATACGGTAGAGCCTCTGGAGCCAGTCACCTCTGGTTAGCAGTGCATCAGTAGACATGGGGATCATCGCAGGACCTGGGGTTGGTTACTCTAGTGTGGAGATTTATGCCAGCATGGAGCTCTGGGAGGACTGGACCACAGATTTATTGTAGCAACTGTACGCCAAAGAGTAGACACCAGATTTAGCAAAGTGTGAGGTTGCATGACTTTGGGGATTGCTTCCAGTGCCCAACAATGACAAGGTCAGCTGCTCTTGGATGTGTGGAGAATTCACATTTTACTAAAACTGTGTGGAACAAATTAAGAGTTCAGGACAATCAGGAACAACCAAAGGCTAGTGCTGTGAATGTGACATTCCAATCAACCAGCATAACATACTTTTTGTTCTTCTGCATTGGTGCAGATATTGACAAATGGTAGGTACAAGAGTGTGGAGCACAGGGGCATGATAAGCCGCAGCAATGAGCGTCTGTCATTGGCAGCCTTCTACAGCCCCTCCAGAGAGTCTCTGATTGGACCTGCACCTGAGCTTACAGATGACACTCAACCTGCTATCTATAAGGCTACCACATATGCTGACTATTTCATGTCCTTTCTCCAACGAGGTCTGGATGGGAAGAGTCATGTTAAGTCCATAAGCACCTCATCAACATAGCCCAATTTCCAGTAGTCGGATCTGAGAAAGAAGGATGAAGTCTTTGTCTGCTCTATGTGCGTATCTCTGTCAGCTGGATATGTGTAGAATCCCCATGTGAAATTTGCCGGTAGAATCTCATGATTGTCTGAACTATTCTATTGCCAACCTTGCCTCTAGAAGCATTTTTGGTCCCTAATGGATGCTGTGTTTTTCCCTTGGAACATTTTACTCAATTGGAGCTTCACCTATATTGGAGCTGGACTTACAGGATGTCGGTGTGAAGACTCCAGAGGAGTGTAATATAATCAGCATCACCACCATAATCAGACCCAACTTGGGTCTTTGGGCGTAGGCTGGGTTTGCCAAAATGGGTTAGATAGGAGGCTTCTAGTTTCTACTAGTACAGAAACATTGTAAGTTCAAGCACTGTGGACCTCTTAACAGGAGGTGTAGCTTGAGCAGGTCAATGCTCACTCCAACTCTTAAGTGGGGCAATTGGGAGCTGGATTCTCTACCTTTGTTGCACATATTCTTGACCATTTTCAGCACCACATTTTCATGGCGACGCCATGAAAGTCAGTTGGAGAGGTTCTATGAAATAGAGCATATGGACTTCTACCTTTGAAATATGTTGCTCTGTGGAATCCACACTCTGTATGTACTCCTAGTTAGCTAGTCCAAGAGTCCCTGCCATCTTTCACGAGAATGGGTTCGAGTCTTTCAGAATTTTTAAGAGTAGGTGTTCCTTTCAACTGTCCCATGAAGGCGCCGGCAGGTTTGCCAGTTTCCAATAAAGGGCTACGATCGGCTGTTGGAGTTATAACTGAGGAAAACACTTCGAACATAGAAACCACGGGAATAGCAACATCCATTTTTTCGCTCATCGTCGTCGAGATGAGTGTATCGTGGTGCGATGGTCATATGAAAATCGTCGAATTTGACGACAAATGTTTGCTTCTTCCTGACAGGTAAATAACTGTCCAGGTCTGCCGGTAGTTTTGTCCGTTAACCAAGAGGAGATCATCCTTCAGCCTTCGAAGTTCGAAACCCACTAGTAGACATTTTAAACTCGCTTGCGAAGGTCTTGTGGAGGTAGAGGCACTCATGTCTGAGTGGTGGATGGTTGCCGAGCATTGGAGGTATTAAGGCTTGGAATGCTCAAATGCAAACAATATGAATCTCATAGCATCTTGAGTGGGAAGCATTTGGTATGATGGTAGAGATAAGCACAACTTCGGATGATTTCGCTTTGTAAAAAGCTTTGGCTTTATTTCAAGATCGTAACTGGCTTCTGAAGGTAGAGGACCATCGAATTTCTTCTCTGGCTCAGCTTCATCCTGCAGGTAGTTGGAAGATTCTGCGCAGTATCGGTAGTAATGAATTTGAATTCAGAGCACATCTGCCTTTCTTTGTCCTCCTTTTAAGGCAGGCCTTGATGCTGTACTTTTCAGTGAGATAACATGTTCAATTGGGTCGAGCAGGCGATCCTGCTGCAACCCATACCGGAAACTGACTTTCATCTTCTATCAGATTGGATCACGGCCCTGAAGGTCCCACATTTAAGGCGCAATGGTTGACTCTCATCGGGAGTAGGGCAGGGAGAGTTGTGGGAAACCTTAGTGATCTCAAGATGAACTGTAAATTTTACAGCATTCCTGGTCCTGTCTTCAAAATAAATCCATAGACGTAGCCTTGGAGTAGATAAGCTAGTCCTCGATGGGAGGGATGAGATCGAGAAACTTATCATAACAAAGGTAAGTTCAGGAAACTTGTCCTTCCAAGGGTGGGAGTCTAGTCCCCGCTCCGGGCCCACATCCTCCCATACAGCTACTGAAAGCGTGCAGGATCTCCTCCTTCGTGGCTTATGTGCATGTGTAGGCCATTCTTTGGAACCTATTGCCAACTTTGCGAGCAACTTCTTTTAGCCTTCTGAAATCCTGAGTAAATGGAAGTACTAGAAATTTCTCCCTGAGAATTTGTTGTATCAAGGGCATTGGGAGAGGCATACACCTGCACATTCTTTTCGGGACTTCATGCAAAATACAGAACTCCATCTGGAACATCAAACTAGTTGTGCCTAATTAACAAACGTTTCTCTGTACAGGGCCTCGACAAAGACCACCTGGTAGACCATACTTTGCAGTGACAGACGAGGGGTTGCAAGATAAGAAGAAGACTAGTGATGATTCAAGAGAAGAAACAAGCGGATGCAGCCCATCCTCTAATTTGTTAGACTATGTACACCCCATTCCCTTTCAAGACCTTGCATTATCCATTGAGATGGAGGTTTCAAGTATTGATCATTCTGCATTGACCAGCGCCATGTGATTCATATATGTGAAAGACTCTAATTGAAGAGTAGATGAATTCCCAAAAGGATGAAATATGTAACTTGGAGATGGAGAGAATTTGCTGCCAAAGTTTGAAGAAAAGGGATGTGGATACCCCACTTTACCAGGTCACATACCCAGCATTTTCCTGAACCAATTAATGCCGCTGGATGTTATGGATTGAGTTAGTATTTGAAACTTGTCTGTTCACTTCACAGTGAAGGTTGCACTGCGCAACCAAACCACCTCAGCAATGTCTCAAGTATAAAATTTTCTCTTGGGTGATTTAGATATCAAAGTGAGCACAACTTCACTACAGGTTGGTGAACCCCCATTTGAGGTTTGAGCAAGGGCAAGGGCAAGGGGCATGGGCTTGGGCACAAAGGCGGATAGGCTACCAAAACGGTATGCCTTATGTCCTGCAATAAGATATAACATCAGGGGTACTTATGGGCATGATTACCCTCAAGCTGGAAGGCGAGATATAGAGATCCACCCCTTCTATGGTGCCGAGAAAGAGCAACAAGCCAACCGATGGATTCTTAAATATGAACAATGGGCTCTGCAAGAACATCTCAACTGCAGGCAGAAGCTGCAGCTGGTACTCACGGGAATGTTTGATGAAGCCTACGTGTGGACTCGAGACCTGGAGTTAGAAAAAGGTCGATGGAAAGAATTTCGTCATCTTTTCAGGGAGAGATACGTGGGAGATCCTACTCCCTGGACAGGTAAGTGTCATCACTTGATCTAGGCAGAGTAGGGGGCCACAGCCACCATTATTCCGAATCGCAGCACCCCTCCGAGGGATGGTTAAGTGTCCATGTCTTTTGCTCCATATTGAAGCTGGTAAACACTCCAGTGCATAGATGTTCACTCCTCGTTCTCTCATGGTTAAACGATGCAATAGTGCACAGAGCTGTCCTGCATAGGAACCTTGAGGTGTCCAGAGAGTTCAATATTCTGTAATCGCGCGTTGTAATAACGTGTCACATTTGAAAAGTAAGCACCTGATCCCAAGTGCTTAAGTTGATCACTCTTTTCACCGCTCCGGGGCTGGGGTGCTCACAGGCTCTGCTAAGTTCCCATATTGGTTATACTTCAATGGAGTGGCGAGGTCGATCCCAGGGCAAACTGAGGGCATTGCAGGGATAGGCGCAGTGCTTGTCAGTCCTTTGAAGGTAAAAGCTTGCATGGTTTTCACATCTAGTATGCTATAGACTTGAATGAGTTGGATGCGCTTCTTGACGACATTGGTGATCCTGTTCAGATTAGATTCAAAAGTAATGTACAATATCTGATGGAGATTTCGCTACAAGGCTTGCTCACGTGCTAGCTCTTCAACAATGTCAAATTCGAAGGTATCTTACAGCTTGACCTGCTTGGTTCAAAGGACAATGCTGATATGTTTCAACAATGCTGATCATTGAAAGGAGCTGGAAATAGCGACCATCAGCCAGTACTTGGGTAAGCATTGCTCTGTCCATGTGGCGGAATACACCGCGCTTATCCTGGGCCTGGACTCGGCGCTGCGGCGAGGAGTGAGACATCTCACCATCATGGGTGACTCCCTGCACGTCTTCAATCAGGTGACTTGTTACCTCTCCCATGCAAACCATTCCTTCGAATATTCAGTAAGAGGACATATGACAACAAGCTGCAGGTTTTTCGATACCTCCACTGCAAATTGATTTATGGGCGATAACTTTGATTCCAAGGTGCGCACGGTCAGCTCAGTGCCCCATAGGAGCATCTTGGAAAAAAAAGTATCGGAATGTCAGGGAAGTACCTATCAACTCTGGTGTACACTGCTAGCTTCTGAGACAGAACTAGGCTTGGATTGTGAGCAGGTAATCGGCAAATGGCAATGTCATTCAAGTGACAGAGAGCTCAAAAACAATGTGTGCCAACTCCTCAACAATTTCAGAACGTGCGGCGTGATATTCATCCCGCAAAAGTATAATGCAGAGGCCCAAGCTCTGGCCAACCGAGCCCTTGACCATTCAGAGTGTCCCAGGTAAAGATTCATCACACTAAAATTCACCAAGTATATGAAACATTTTCACAACATTCATTCATCTGGGATTAGAACCTAGTGTGGGCTCCACTACATGTCACCGCATCTAATGTCTTTCGAACTCGTTTGGTGCATTACTATACTGTTTGTGAGGTTAGAGATGGAAGAAGGGCTGCTACTGCAGAGGGTTGTGTACGAACTTCCATGACCCAAAGGGATGATACCCTCACACACATATCCAAGCAAAATGCAGATAGCAGCTGTACCCGGCTGACCAACACACACTCCAGACATAGCTTTGCATCAACACCGTGTATGTTGGGATGGGATGGGATGGCAGGCAGGATATGGGGTACGACCACGGCCACTGCCCTCACTACAAAACACACTTTTGTAAGGACTGGGCAGCGGGATACTGTCGATACGGGACACGCTGTCACCGCGCCCACGGCCATAACGAGCTTCGGACCTAGTTATCGTCATGTAACCATGTCCCTGTTCTCTTTCCTGTATAAGCTCTCCACGCGGGAACTGAGAAAGAACAGCATACACAACCAGCCCTCGCCAGGTGTGCACGGTGCACTGAAGATGCTCACCAGTTTGAGGACCACCTGTAGCTGATTAACTATATCTATATCCATATGACCTTACTCGTAACTATCGTTTTCATGGGCTAGCCAGAGGCCCAACTTCTTGATACTTGGGCTGAGCTTGAGTTCGCCATGCATAACTAGTTACACCATATTATAGAGAAAACAGCATGTAAAATCTGAGAGCTATCAAGGTAAGCAACAAACCAACCAAATACAGCACTAGTACAATCAAACAAACACAGACTTGAAGATAACTTCGTCCCAATTACTCAGATGTAAGAAGAACACTCAAGCCACCCTAAGTAAAATCGTTGGTAGGTTGAACAAGCCTGATCAAGCATCTCATTCCCTCGAGTATCTAGGAGGTGCCCACATGACAACTAGCTCAATGTGACACCCAACAATCCTTATACAGATCACCGAAAAACAACTAGAGCCAACACGGGTGCGCGCATCTCTGCAATCCTTATTCAGATCACCAGAGAACACCATAGAACTAGTGTCAACATCGGTGCACGGCGCAAGAAGGCTGTTGGCCCCATGCCATACCCACACAGGATTGTTGGGCCAGGAGGTGTGCGAAATAAGAGGACTTTTGATACGAAAGAAGACTTTGGTTATGATTTAAGGTTCACAGCCAGAAGTAAGCCAAGAAAAACAAATCCTATGTATCTTCCTCCCTTTCCAATTGTGATGTCATTTAAAGGAATTTCAGGTTACAATTCGACCTCTACCAACATGTGAGTGATCACCTGCAACAGACCATCAACAAGAGAGAAATGCCACTAGCCTCCAGATAAGATGATGCTGACCTGCAACAGGTTGGGAGAAAATAGACTGTATAGGCCCAAAGGTTGCAAAGGGGCTGCATGCACAATTGAATTCTCGAAGAACTCTGCTGATGGTTATCAAGCAGGAGGAATCGGCCATGGCAGTTCATAGACTCTGCTGTTCTTGTATTGGAAAGCTTTCACACTACGTCTCTTTCTCTGCCACCATGGATAAAATAATAAAGGTCAGATAAACCATCAAAATAAGTATGCTTTGCCTGGTGAGCAGAACCGGGCCATGAAGAGGATCAACTTGGCCAGAACTAAGGAGCTCATCCAGGCTCTCACCCATTTAAATAACACCAATCTGGGTACTGGAAATCAAGTGTAACATGTCCAAAAATTGCTAATACAGAAGTTGATCACCATGCAGGGTCAGGTATTCTAAGTTAGGGTTCGATGACACATTATGTCAGGCTGTTGCAAGCAAAGCTCCTCGACCAGACCATGGGCCACATTATCCATTCCATATCTTTAGCACTATTATTATAAGAAGAGGTCCACACAGGGCACCATGCTAGTCAGCAGCCACCGCGCAGTGCCAGGACCAAATGGAGCACTGATCCTCCCTCAATGTTATAGTCTCGCGCTGTCTTGTCATCATTCATCTGCTTCCCTGCAAATATGAGCCTGCCCAGTCCAACCCATTCAGTCGCTCAGTCCACAGTGCCCCGCCAATTCAACCCCCTGCTTTACTTCTACATCCTTCACAAAGCAAACAAACTGACTCTAAAAGCAAGGCCATCAACCATCCTTAAGAAATCACCCCTCATGAGCTAAAAGCTACAAAGCATTGGCCAGACAGGACAACATCCATATCACTTGCAGAATCAACAAATCAGAGGGTGCGTAATTCTAACCTTTGCTGCACAGGCGGGATACCCTCCTTCTCCTCCACACGCTCCTTGATTCGCTCGATAGAGTCAGTGGGCTCAATATCAATTTCAATCTCTTTGCCAGTAAGCGTCTTGACCTTGATCATGGTGCCCCCGCGCAACCGCAGCACCAGGTGTAAAGTTGACTCCTTCTGGATGTTATAATCCGCAAGTGTGCGCCCATCCTCCAGCTGTTTTCCAGCAAATATTAGGCGCTGCTGATCCGGGGGAATGCCCTCCTTATCCTGCACCACCTCCCTCAGTACTGAAGCTTAATGCTGTTCAATTTCTGCCCTGAGTTTTGGATGGAGAGAATTTCTGACTGGTTTGATCCACTCTCAAGTGACAGACCCCTCCAAAACGAGACAAGATAATCGCGAAACCGAACAACTCACCGATGTACAAAGAAACACATCAAAGCCGAAACAATACAGAACCAAAAGGATAAGATCCGCGTAGAAAAACATTTACTGCTGGATTCAATAAGGTTTTTCCTGCGTTCTACACACACCCACTGAATTCTCCTCTTACGACTAGAGGCACCCATCAAACAACCCCTTTCTCCAACTGAATCAAGAACAGAGCATGGTCCCTTCATGACAACTCGATCCCTCCTACCGCAAAGTGGAGAAGGAACAACCCAACAAAGGCGTTTGCTAATGACATCACAGAGCCCACACGTACCTGAATTTTAGTCTTGACATTATCGATGGTGTCGCTGCTCTCAACCTCAAGGGTTATGGTCTTCCCTGTCAAGGTCTTCACAAAGATCTGCATCTCGCCCCAAGACTAAGCAACCCAGGTCCGATTTTCTTCACGGAGGGCAGCTATAGTGCCTCGGCAGCCAAGCAATCGATAAACCCTATTGTGATTTAGGGCCCTTGGTCCAGATTTCGCAGCTCTCAGACCCCAGACAGACTTGGCCCCTTCTCTCTGGCAAAAGGAAATGCAGAGGATCCCTCTCAAAAAGGGCAACTTGCTCCCAAAGGAATCTGTGAAAAGACGATCAAGGGCGGTTTAGCGCACAGTGCTGCCACGTGCCTCTCTTAAGCCTTATTTAGCAACTCTATATGGTCATTGCTGCTAATCAGGGACGATTAGGTCTCTGCAATCACATTAGCACTCCACCTAATCAGCAATGGACTTAGTTTAGAGTGCCTCTCCCCTTACATAGAACCCACTTTAGCTCTGTTATAGAAACTACTGGATCATCAAAGACTTAACAAGCTGTTTAGACGTTTAGACCTACTTGGGTTTGGGTTAGTTACTAATTCTAAGCTCATGGATTGAACCTGCCAGACAGGGGCGGCGAGCATGGAAAAGATTGGCCTTACTGTGCAATATGCTGAATGGATATAGATGAAATATAGGTGTTATACACGTGATGCTTTTGTGCTTACGAAGGGAGGGCGTCTTCTGGAGGATTTCGTTGGGCCACAAGTTTTCCTTTTTCCTTTTCCTGTTGTGGTGGGACCTGTGCGCAGTAAGCCCTGGGCCGAGAAAGGCCTGTATCACATAAGGGCCACTGAAAAAAAGGAGTATTTCACGGAATGATTATATGGTCTTCGTATCACTTTGGATGGCTGCCATCATCGTCACCGTCACCCACTTCGTCACCATCCCCTTCTTAGTGGCTTCTAACTCAAGGCCTGTGCACTGCTGTGAGTTAGCCCCAATATACTTATCCCAGTATTGCACACATGAAACACACGATGAAAGCTTCGCTATTTTCTTCACTTTTCACTGATCTAATGATGCAGATCAAGTCATCAGACTCACTCTGCATCTAAGTGTGGTCTTCTCATTGCCAAAATTGTTGGGCCAAAAGTCTCTTCCACACATTTTGGCAAGCAGAAAGGTTGAAGAGATGGGCTGTTGCACAGAAACTTAATCTTCCACAGCCCGAAAACTTGACAGACTTCACCTTCTGAAGCCATGACAGTGAGTACATGGGCAGCAGGGCTGATCCAACAAACCAGAATCAGTATCATGTCCAACAATCAACATATTAACCACTGTATTGGCACAGAGGCAAAAGTATAGTGCATTATGTCCGTGGTTTCTCTTCATCAATTAAGAACTGTGTGATAGTAGGGATCAACTCGTTGGCTGCTTCAGGTAAACTACCCTGCAAAAGCCCACCACAGGAACATCTGTAAACGTTAATTCGGCACACCCAACATCATCATGCTTGATTAACCACATAAAACACTTCAGAAACAACCAACAAACTGAAAATCTGATGGGAAGAGGAAGATCTTAGAGCCACATAACCCTTTAATGACAGGGCAGAAGATAGCAGACAATAGCTTCCTTGTCACAAACGTATTGACATGATTGCCCAACACATGTCAGTACCTTTGTCTTGAACGGCTTCACACCTGTGGACAAGATTCCCATGTACGTACTTTGTTTTCTTGAGGGTATGGTCCCATGGAACACCAGTAGAGTTCTAACCCACACAGAATGAACCTTGGGCTACCTAAACCTTGTACTTAGTGACAACAATCTAACTTAAAGGCATAGGGAGCTGAAGGCTTGCATTGCCATTACACCAGCTGATATTAGTCGTGATCCTGTACTCCTCCACCAAAATACACATGATGGATGGCTCTAGGTGCATTGCCATGAGTGGCACCTACCCCTTTGGGCAGTGCAGATGTCACGTTGTGGCTGTAATTACACTGGTAGTCATATGTGGGCACTAAGAGGGAACAGACACTACCTTTGGAGGGCTCACTCCAGTAGTGGGACTTACCTTGGTGTAAACAATTGGTTCGGATTTCCTCTAGAAAGCTCACACAAGCATCAATCTGCTGTGTGTGAGCTGCCCAGCAATTAGACCCCAACAGGCCAGGGCTTTAGTGCCCATATGTGGGGACTAGAGACAGTTAACAGAGAGAGAGAGAATGTACTTATTGACCGTTCCCTCTCAACATTGGCTATGACATATTAGGCACATTCCCAACAGAATATTGACCCTACCCAAGCCACGGGGTTTTTGCCAACCGGAACATTTGAGACTCAACCCATACTTGCTACAGCACTTGCACAAAACCAGGGACAATTCCTTTACAGGGAACTGAGTATCATTGAAGAACATGCTGGCATTGAAGTATGAGGAAGCACGAGTTCAATCCAGCACTGCTGCAATGACCCTCAAGCTGGAGACGGATCTAGTGAATGCGAATGTGAGTAGTTTCCCTGTCTAACCACTCTCCGTCTGAGTGGTTATGCTGTCCAAGGAAGAGGGCAGGAGGGAAATAAAATGAAAGGAAGTGATACCGAATATCGTCCGTAGAAAGCTCAAAGAGCTTATGACACAAGAGAAAGCATGAAACAAGAAAGACAGAGGGGCCCTCCACAGGCAGCCCCAAAAACAACGTCAGTCCAAGGAATTGTCTAAGAGTCAACCCCAGAAAGAAAGACAAACGGAACTTCACAATGTGAACACCGAGAGAAAGAAGGAGCAAAGGATAGTTTCAAACAGGGAAGAGGCTTGCCTGGGGAGCTCCTATTCTCTCCTGCAACACAGAGTCAAGAGCAATACGAAGCTCCTTAAAGAGGACCGCAGTTTGCGCAGGTGCATTCATTTCAAGCCAATCATCCACTGTCACTCGGCCTGTCTGCCCCCGTGCCCACCAAACAGAAAAACAATATGGTCTATAAGACTCACATCAAGAAAGTAACTTTATGACCTCCACAGGGGAAGTTATGCCTTTCACAGGAGGCCCAAAGCACCCTTGGGACATGCTAGAACAATAAGAAACCACTTCAATACATCCAACAAGGCCCAAAGAGGTAAGCTGCCAAGGTCTCTGCCAAAGACTGGGAGTCTCAGAAGAGGCACTAATATCCATTTTCAATCTCATAGTATATGGTGCGGGAGAAAAAAAAATAGTACTGTCTCTACGTCCTCGGTGGTAGAGACAGGACAGAGTCTAGCCTCAGGGAGTGTCATTCCAATGCCCTGTCTCAGTCCGCAGAGAATGAACAATGTCCAGAAGGAGTGAGACTTGTAGATCACAATTTACCTCCATACACACAAACGGAGAGTTTGAGAGATAGGGAAGAAGAAGAGAAACTCACATCATAGCCATCACAGGAGGCTCAAAGAAGCTTATTGGATGAAAGTGCCTTGGAAACAAAGAACCAAGGGAGACAAGAACAAACCTGATGCTGAACATTGATAGAACCACCAAAAAGAAGCAGGGCATATGGCGAAATGACTGTGGTGTCACGAAGATACACTTTGCTAGTCTCTACCTGCCAATCACAGGACATCAGTGGAACGCAAAACACGCCACTTTATGAACCCTTGCCCCCCTTTCGCAAGAATTAGCAGGTTCACCTGAGCAAGTGAGTGAGAATCGGCCAAGTGAGAGTGTGGTGATGGCTGTGTGCTCCTACTCTGACAAACCCTCTTGTGCTTGGATGCCTCACCTGGAGAAAAGGAGCAGAAAGAAGCAAAAATTGAAATACCCTTGTGATACCTGTGGAAGGGACGAAGGAGAGGGACCCGTAATGGTTCTTACCTTCTCATGGAAGATGAGAAAGGGCTGGCGAAACTCTGAGACCAGATGGTTGACAGATGATGGATGGATGAAGACCTCACGGCGCCCATCAGACCAACGAGGACGCTGCCCTGAGGCAAGACCGGCGCGAAGGCTGAGAGCGCTAGCATGACCAGCTCTAACACTCTCTTCCTCCATAGATGCAACATTTGGATACAACCCTGCACAAAGTGATGCCTGCAAGACTCTCATCTCAGGCCCCTAACCAGGTTTATTTCTCTTTCTCCTCGCCCACATGACACGCCAAACTTGACCCAGTAAGACCATCCAAAACCTCACTTCAGAAGTGTTTTCCCTCTAAAAGAACGACACAGCCCCCCAATATCAACAATATATAGCGAGGAAGCATACATCTGGTGAGGAAGCATTGGAGAAGGAATCACAGCCCTTCTAACATCAGAGCAATACCTTGACAACTGATGCATGGAGGGAGTTCAGGTTGTAAGGTTGCTGGAAGTCATCCACCCAGCGCTCCAGACTGCCCTCTCTCTTGGCACTGCCACCCTGCTCCACATGCCCCTAGAATATGAGCTTTGGTTGGGAACCTCAGGTCATTTCTGCTTTAGTGATGAATCGCCTTTGGTACTGCCTTTCTTTGCACCCTTAGCCAAGAAAGAAATAGCATGCGACTAAACCAGATTTCAACAGACTCCAATATTTCACTTGCAAGCATTTCTGCTTAAAATCACTTGTAAACCTCAGGAAAAGTAAGGAAGCCTATGTCCGCAAGAAGACTGGCAAACTGTGTCCGCATGTCCCTGTCCCATACCTCACCCAGAGGTAAGTATCTCAGTGTCCAA
This sequence comes from Takakia lepidozioides, assembly GCA_030704615.1. Classification (NCBI taxonomy): domain Eukaryota; kingdom Viridiplantae; phylum Streptophyta; class Takakiopsida; order Takakiales; family Takakiaceae; genus Takakia; species Takakia lepidozioides. The sequence continues at coordinate 65,360,223 of CM060732.1, read as the reverse complement.
AAGAAGACGGTGTCATAATAGAGGATAAATGTACTACTAATCAACAACCAACAGCTTTCTGATCATACCTCCAGAAGAGATAAATCCATGACCTCTGTCACCTTTACTTCACGGGATAAGTGGAAACAGAGGCAGGCAGTTATACACAAAGCTGGACTTCAAACAAGGAGACGCCAAAATCATACCTCAACATGTTCAGAGTAGGTATACTGAGGAAGTTAGAATGACAGAACTCACGTGCAGCTCTGGCTCCTTTCTGCAAGAGACACTCATAGTCAGAGAGGCAGTTGATTATGACAGGACAACCGAGAGTATTTATAAACTTATAGTGGGCATATAAGGCAATGCAAGTGCGACGACAAAAAGTACCTGAGCAGCAATATTGGCCCACCCATTGTATGCAGCAACCATGGCCAAGTGATCTGATTGCTGTGCCATTGCAATATTTGCAGCAATGCCACCTTTGCTTTTATCAGTAACCAGTGCTTGCTTTGCCCGTTCTGCAGCATCTCTCTGCCATCCACATTCACTCATCTATCATCAGGAGGAACTGAGGGAGAGGATGTAACATTCGCTGGAAGGAGGGCTTGCCATCACCTCTACTTGGCATCAGGAGAGTAGACTGCATAGAAACAGTTGTGTGGTTTCGTCCACATACAGAAATGAAAAATCCATGAGAAGAAAACAAAACTTTGTATATAGCCTGCAGGAGAACATGGAAAGAGAATATGGCATGGACCCACGTGTCATGCAGCAATGCCAAAAGCTACCTGATCTTGTGGAACAACAAAGGGGGACTTGTGGCTGAGGCAGGCAGCCACTGTGATCACTGGACTCACGCAGCCAAACACTGCTCCATACAGCATCATCTGCACCCAACTCAAACCAAAGAATGCCAGGCTCAATGAGTGAAACTAGAACAGATTTAAGGGATCCAAGCACCAAAATAGCCTATACCACAAGGGGAAGCTTCCAACCTTTCCAATGCGCACATCCACAGGTAGAGCAGCTAAATGGTAGCCCAGAGCTGTAATCTCCTCTTTTTCGTTCACCGCTCCCACCTGCAGACCTCCCATGTTTACTTTCTAAGATGCCTCTGATGAGGAAATCAGCATCCACGCTGCAATTAGCACTATCTGTTATGTCTTCTTTACATTGAATGCAGAGTTCTAATGTACCTCGCGAAGAGTTGAGATTGCACTGCTCACTGCATCCATCTTGGGAGGCTCCAAGGCCTGCAGCAAAAGTGCATCACAGTAACATGTGCTCAGTATATGTTACCAAGCAGGCGAAGTTTGAAATCTTGTTGATGCTCTCCAGCATAAAAGCCAACTGCTACCTCCTGCCTCAACCAATGTAGAACACACAGTGCCATGATTCACATGCCAGTAGGACTAGAAACATGCCCACCCTTTCAAGAAAGGACGCAACAGTGCCAAGCCGGAGAAGCTTGATTTGCAAACACAACTCCACCAACGGCACCCGCAGCATCTCTGGCAACTGCACATATAGCAGATCAGCATTACTCTCCATATGGATCAGTAAAAGCATAAGGCTAACTTACATCTTTCATAAAGTCCTGCCAGTCTCAAGCAAATTGTAGAAGTTCCTAAAATGTTTGTCACTAGGGAATAATAGGGACGAGCACCTAATTGCAGGGGGTATCCTAACTGTACTAAATCCTGTATAATGACTTTCCCAGTAATTTCATTGGTACACGCCGGTGACAATAAGAATGATTTCCTAGCAGATAGGATACAAGGATGTCCGATTCTAGCTCGAGGGCTAAGGGACATGAACGACCCACAGGAACCAGAAGAGGTCACCCCAAAAGGGAGGTAGTTTTACTTGAAAAGGCCGCATTATCTTCTCAAGTCGGTGGCGTGTATACAGGCAGAAGCAACTTCCCGGCCGTACACGCCCGGCTCTCCCACTGCGCTGTCTAGCATTTGCCTGTGAGATCCATGCCTCTACCATACTGGACATTCCCTGCATCATACCCTTGCACTATCAGCAATATCCTCAGACACAGTTTGCAAGCATAAGACAGTCAGAAGGAGGGGAAAGACTTCAAAGAGGAAAGTTAAAAAGAGAGAAGATTTGCTATGTTCAATAGAAGGTCAAAGCACATGGGACGAAAAGAAAGTTCCAAATGAGATTTCCATGATCAAAACCCCACATAAATAGCTTCTGTGAGTTGGGCGAGGTTTGAACTGCAAGGGGTGAGGCAGACTGACACTTTTCAGACATGCTAAACACAAAGGGACATACCCGGCGAGGGTCAAAACGGTTCTCCTTGTGCTTCCCACAATCAATAACATGGACGACATCATCAATGGTAATGCTGGTCTCTGCAATATTGGTTGCCAGCACAATCTGCAGCACAGTTTTCATTCATATACAAACAACTCACCAGCTGTGTTTATGGGTTTGCTTCTAAAATAAACCCTATTCACCAAGTTGTAGCTCTGTTTTCCTCCTGACCTTGCAAGCCTCAAATCACATTGGAACATAGAGGAACTTGCTTAAATTTCGCTACTACAATCTGCAGTGAAAAATGTGCATATTATAGTTCTTGGGGCCTTGAAGCAACGACTTTCAAAGTGGCATGATACAATGCATACACCTGTCTGAACTTGCAATATTCAAAGACATCAACAAGGGATTGGACAAATCAGACCTTGCGATTGCCCTGGGGAGGGCTCTGAAACACTCGACGCTGGTCTGAGGATGCCACAGAGGAGTGTAAAGGGAGCAGCCACTGTGATGCTGACCCACTAAATCTTCGTGAGACGGATAGACGATCCCATAATAATTGTATTTCTGCCATTCCCTGACACCTCCCGCCAGTCATGCATTATATTCAACACTTCCGTGTTTGACTATGCAGATTCCTGACAAATTAATTTTCAGCCAATTAAGGAAACCTCCCATGCAAAGGACATACAAGCAAAGCATGCAATGAAAACCGAAGTGACCAGCCACAACATGTGCCAAGAGAGTAGAAACACAAAAGGATGACTTACTGCACCACATACTGAACACCAACAGCCCAAATGGCACACATTAGAGCAGATAGTAGATATGCATAATCCTATGATGAAATATGGGTTCTTTCACGTAGAGACTGACAGATGTATGTACAAACCAATCGAAAATTAACAGAGGGAGGATGAAAATATCAAACAAACAGCTGCAACTTCCTATTGAGTTGGGAGAAAATTAGTGCGTGAAACTCACAGGTAAAAAGACTAATATTGCTCCAGTTTCACAGTCCTCATCAATGTGGATGATCAGATCTTCAAGAAGATCATAATCAATCACATCTTCATTCAATTTTTCCTGAAAAGCAACACTTGCCATCATAACAAATACAACTGGGCCAGTCTCCAACCGCTTTCCTGTTAATGCATGAACGTGGGTGTGATGCAGTAAGAGCACAACAGAGTGGGAATCAAATGATCCTTGACTTTTGTCAGTTGGCTTTCTACCACGACACTCCACAGTCAAACATTACAACAGGGTTTCCACGACCTCCCGAGTCTAGAATTTTCCCAAAGAAGGATACTATGGGAGTCCTGGCAAAAGGTTGGAGTGGTTTACCAAGTTGGCACGGGTTCTTTCATTGAAGTTGTGATACAGGTCTATGTCAAACAAAGGGTTCACAATCTCCTCCTCAAGCTTGGTGTCATCTCCCCAGCCTGAGCGAACCAAGTCCTGCCTGCCTCTGCTGCTGTCTACCAAGCTTCTTGCAGCCTAGCAAAAACGACCATTGCTTATCAGGTAACAAATGCATACTTCAAGGCAAAGGGGGAGAGATGTACTCATTGACAGTTCACCGTGACTATTGGCTATGATAGTATCCCTTGGATACAGCCTACTGATCAGCAAAGCGCCACTCCTGAGGTTCAACCCTAAAACTCACCCGGAGCTTGCTATAGAGCTCGTGAACAGCTCAATACAAGGCAATGAATCAAAAACTGCCAAATGTCTTCCAAAGACACAATGCCCCATAGAGTAACCAGCCGAACACAAACAGAGCTTACAGAGAGATGCACACAGACAGACTAAAAATCATCACTGCCTACACAAATATTGATTTGCAACTCAAATTCCAAATCAGCTGAAGATATTGAGGTGCACTGGATCTGAAATTTGTTGAAAGAGGAGAAAAACAGAAACACACCAATCAGACCATACCCATACCAATGAAAAATGCAAGGTAATTATTGAGTGACAAGACAAGGGTGTCATACAAAGAGAACCACCTTTTTTTTGTTTGCCCTATACATGTTGGACACTGCAGCAGGAGAATCAGAGGCAAGGCGATAGTCTAGACGCTCAAAAACATCCTCTAAGAAATATGTCGTCACAGGAAATGTCCGACCCTTCGCTGAGATCACAGGGGAGTCCCCGAAGTACTTGGAAAAAAGGTTTGAGTCGAGTGTTGCAGACCTGGTTGTGCAAATACAGAGACATGCTTAGAAAGTATCTCCCATCATTACATCACTGCTCACGCCTTCATCTACAGAACAGCTTTGAGTTTTTCAGGCTCGATCAATTCCCCACTGCGCCCCCCCCCCCCTCCATTTTTCCTGAGGCTGTTACACAACCGTGGCATCACTGCGAACAACTTACATAAGAACTAATTTTAGTGGAGAAGCCCCAGCTGCCCGTCTCCTCACCAGCAGATCCTTCAATATCACTAGTAAAAAATCCCCCTGCATCAAAAAGTAGGAAAGGTCATGATTTTGCATACGGAATCGAAACATATGAGGTTCCAACAGTTCTATTTGAAAGTGCCAAAATAGATTGCAAAGCCATCCGATACTTGTAAATAGGAGACTCTTTCGGTCCAGACTCAGGGTTTCTAACCTCTGAGCTCACAACTGCCTTCATTCCAGCGACGCTAATATAAACTGCAACATTCTTCATGGTGAAATCAAGCAAAAGGCACAAACAAAATACAAAAAGAGATGCTTACCAGGACTGTGCGCTCATGCACCTCATCCACAACAATATGTGATATTTCACTTAGATCTCGGTCTCCCTGAACAATTGAAAAGAAAGACAGCAAGGAATACTCTGAGCAATCTTCAAGGGAAATAGGTCATCGAGAGGAGGTTCACAGTAGCAGACTTGGAAACTGCACAAAGCAGGGCCAGACGCAATGGGGAGCAGATTTGACAGAGATCGGAAGAATTTCAGCATCCGATATGCAACTAATTCACACTCACAGAAAGCCTTCGAAGCAGGATACCCGTTGTGCAGAAAAGAAGCTTTGTACTTTGGTTCCTGAAAATCACACAGCAGACCGCACTCTGCAATGAGAATCTAAAAAAAGACAATCAGAACTTTCTCACAACCTTCTGGATGCCCTTTCTTGCTCTCTATTTTCCTTTCCTCTACATGTATCGAACTTCATCAACATAGGGACATGTTAACGACAACCAGAATAGGATGGAAACTACCAGGCAGCATCAAGGCGTACTTGGTAACCTACTAGTGACCCACTGCTTCCAGGGGTCGGTTCACATCGTTCTGCCGCCACCCTCTCAGCCACTGATATGGCCTGCAGAACCAACAAAATATCCATCTCAAAGATTATCACAGCAGAGTTACAGTCCCAACACTCTACCAGTCAGGTTATTTCTTTATTTCTTGAACTATTTTTATGACGGTGTGAGCCAAGAAGGAAAGAACACCAGCGAAGTAGAAATAGGAATGTTAAATATGTCAATCAGTGCACAGATATGGTTCACTGCCAATCACCGACAAATATGCTTCAGCAACGAAGTAAACAACTTTGAAAAATTACTGTGTGCCCAAGATTACTCTCAGCACTGAAGGATCAGTCTTCTTTTGAAGTTCACAAAACACCTGTAGTAAACCTAATTCCCTTTGTCAAATCTCCATTCCAAAATAAGGTGGTCCAAAAATTTTGCACTACACAAGCTTGAACAGACCCTCATGGAGAACTGGAGTGACAGTTGTGCAAACATACAGCAATTCGACGAGGTTGAGTGCACACAATGTTGCAAAAACCACCACGCCCTGCAGCAATCATTTCATCCAGTATGTACTGTGGCACCTGCTCTCATCTCAAATACACCAACATTCATCAGTCACTTTCGAGAGTTTGCATAGACATACATGACTACGACCGGTCCATCCAATTTTCATACAATGTTTAAATGCGTGCCCTTGGGAGCAACATTTAGTAAGAGGCTGCAAGAGGACTCACATCTTTATTATGAGTGTTATTTGTCGTGCAACCAATCAATTTGACCTCCAACCCAGTTTGCCAAGTTGAAGTCCATAAGCTTAGTCATATTCAATTCCTTCCACTTCTTGAATCAGGTTCTACGGTCGGTCTGTTAACCCTGGGGATGGGTGTCACTCTAAAGAGTAATAGCCACTCATATAGGCTAAGTCGTCATCATTTCTAGGGCTCTCGTTTTGCAAACTCACATTGGCTCAGCGTTTGGTCCCATCTGAGATTGCAATTGCTGACAGATGCGGGATTCATTCAGTCTGCACTGGATTTGACCAACTACGCTCAGGGCTGATCAGCAACTCACAAGAAAGTCCCGAGTCATTAAAACCTCCATTAAACAAATGGAACTATTGATATGCAAATGTTATGATCTCCTGAGAGATTTACAACTGCAGTACTGAAGTGCTACAAAAATAGCTGCGTGAACAAACCTGTGTAGTTTTACCACACCCTGTTTCACCACTGACCACAACAACATCGTTCTCCCCAACTTTAGCAAGCAGTTGATCTTTCACAGCTGCCATTGGAAGGGCTGCTCGTGCATCCAGCATAGCCTGAGGAATCCATGAGCACAATCAAAGAGTGCCTGCCAAACAAATTCAATGCACAGGGAACTGTTGCAACGTTGGAAAGAAGATATTGAAGGCTACAACAATCTGTCAGATGCACGACTGTGTCATGATCGCTTCGAAGTGCAACAAGCACATGCAACATACAGAGAGAAGGACATGCACCATCTCCTTTCTATTTTCCACTTATTCCTTATTCACTCTTGTGCTTTTAACAGTTGGGAAAGGGGTTGAGAGGAGACTTTGAAAAAATCTGTGAAGTGTAATCTGGAGACCAAATGCTATACAGACAAGTAGGACCCAAATTTGTGGTTTGCTGCTTGCAAAGAAAAATAAAAAGAGACCTGATAATCCTTTGTCCTCAGCTTTTCTTGCAACCTGTTAAAAAGGTCATAGCTGTCGCCCTCTTTCCGCAACCTATATCCTGCTCATGCCACCCATTGCAATTAAGAGATTTAAGTTAGACCCACCCCCTAGTTAATCACCACTGGGGCTAAGTTCTCTACCAGATGTTGAAATTCTGCTGTCGAAGGGCCTTGATCGGAAGGCCCATCTAGGACACAGAAAGGAAAAATGATATTATCTGTGGCCTGATATCATGCAGAATCCCCAAGATCTAATGTGCAATGTGTAAGCTGCTTCGATCCAGATTATCTAAGACTTTTGCTGTACGCTTATGAGAAATGCACATTGAACACTAAAGAAGCAACCCGAGCAAAAGAACTTTACGAACTGAGTGTAGGGACATACAAAGGTGTATTTTAACAATCAGGATTTGCTTCTGTGCACTCATGCTCAACTTCCTCGGTTGCCTCAATCTTTGAAAAGTAATAGATCTGATCAACAAATTAGAGGGGAGAGACACATCAATGGGTTTCCAGAGGCATGTACGAAAGGAGGATGTAGATGGGCCTTACTGTCATATTTCTGCTTCACGGTCTCATCAACTCTTTGGTTGCCTTGCTTCGATACTGCTTCATTCAATGTATCCGCCACCACACATGCTTTAGGAGGAATAGAGTCGCAGGAGATGCTGGAATCCACCAACGAATCCACAAACACACTTCGTCTCAAAACCTCCTCCTCTGCCTCTTGCTTTTTAGCTGCTTGACCTTTAACATAAACAACAGAGTGCAAAGACAACAATTGTCAGAAACAACTGACACTATTATCCTTTGTTTCCACAGTCCTCCGAGAAGTCTGCTTTGCGGAATCACTACAGTCTTGCAACACAATCAGCATTAGGCTAAACCGAGGAAAAAGGGACTCCAAGGTGTGCATAAAGCTTTGCAACCATCCACTGCACTTTGTAATCTTCCCAGCTTGGGAGACTAATGCAAAGGGACATAAAGGTCTACAGGAAACAGCAAAGACAGAACCATCATGCTATGTTAAGCTCAACCTTCAGCATGCCACTGAAAACACATGGTTCGATATGGCTCAGGTAGAACACGATATAACGGTAGCTCTGGAAACAACCAAAAAAGGGCTCGTGCTGCAACTGCGTTCTGTGCCTCCTGCAACATAGGAAAGATTTCCGATTCAGGTCCAAGGGATGTTAAAGTAAAATTGAAAAGATGAAACCCCCTCCTGCTAGTTGGCCCTGCAGATAATCCACATCTAGTCTCCATCATTTAGAGTCTCCGCCTAGTTGCAAGTCGCATTATTTTGAGACTACGATCAATGAGATTGATCAAATATACTGAACACGAACCTTAGAAGTGCTACACAGACCTTAACCTCATAAGAACAAGATCAAACTAAAAGAACTTTCATTGCATGTGATGGGTATGACAGACACTTACAGCAATGGACTGAAAGCTGACTTCATCATCAGGCAGCTTGCAAGTAACCGGGCCTCCAACTTTCTTGCTCTTTCCACGACCTGTTGTGGGCTGGACAACAGTCACAGAATAACAGTAGCCAGCACCCTTCCCAGGCACCTTCTCATACTTTGGAGCAGCCCAGCCATTCTTCTGACAATGCTGCTGCAGCACTGCCTTTGGCTGTCTCTGCAACTCCTCCTGTTGCCATGTTTCATCCAAATAAGGAATTCTGAAAAAAAAGTATACATGAAGGCCTCCCTGTGAGGCCAGCAATTGCCCTCGACGGCCACGATACAGAGAGAGAAACTTCATGCACGCAAATATGGCTGTCAAGCACAGAGGATTGTGTGTCAGCAATATGGAAGAGTTCAAGCAGGCAGGAAGGAGGTGATAGCAATCAGACAACATACCTGAGCATTCAGTTTATTGCCTTTCTTACTGGCTGGAACCTGCTTGCCTCTCGGGGTTTCACCATACATCCCCCAAGCAGCCACCTTTTCACGCTTCTGCATCTGAAGTACAGTCTCAGGCAATCTTTGGTCCGGCACCGCCTCTTCATCGAACATACCGAGCATTCCCTCTTCGTCAACCACGAGGACTCCTCCGGTCACAATTTTCTCTTTGGTCTTACTAGTTAAATCAATATTCCTTGCATCTGAGGCGCTCCCATCTCCACCATCACTTTCTTCTTGGCCCTCGCTTTTCTCAATTGCCGCTTCAAACAGTTCCCCTTCAGAGTGAAGTCCACATCCCCAAATCATCCCACATCTGAGTTTCACAAGCCCTATGGATGACTCGAGTAGATGCTAGATTGAGATTTAACTTCTTGAGCATACAGAATGGCACAAAGCCTACTGTTGCAAGAAGTCACTAATGCCTTTGAGAATCTACAATGTCTCACTAATAAATAGCTTTAAGATGACCACAGTTGTATCATATGGAAACGCAGATCAGGTCCCTTTCTGGGTGACTCACCATCCTGCACTGACGGCTCTAAACTTCCAGTGTGATCTTTCCTTTCACTTCTGTCTGCTGTGTCCCATATCTGACCTTTTGCTGGCTCAGCAGCAATAAGAGAACCACTATCTTCACTGCCAGCTCGCAAGCTGCTCCGTTCCTCATCAGCCCATCTGACAGGTGTGTCATGTGCATATGCTTGTTCCTCACTTACGCTGCTTCTTATTTCCATCCCGTGTGAGGTCCTACTATACTCCTGCTCTGACAAGCCTGTCCAGAAAGGTAGGTGTCAGATCAATGCCTCCCAGACATATTTTGGGTCAATACTGTACCCTGTTGCTGTTTTCCAAGTGAAAATTTGTATATATATCCAACAAAGGGCAAGAGACTAGGGAGGCGGAGTAGAATAGAGACCGAAGACAAGGATGTAAGTTCCTGTTTCAGTTCCCGAATGAGCCGGCCCGCAGCTGCCTGCTTTTGGTTGTCTCCTTTCTCCTTTGCGTCTGTTGCTGCTTGCTTCGCAGCCTGGAAATCTGCCACTGCAGCCTGTGCACGTGACGCTGGGTCCACCACCTGTCAAAGGTCCACCACCTTCAATTCTCTGAAAGAACCAAGGAACCAAAAGAGAGAATGTACTCATAAGACGTGTTTGCCGTAGCCTTGTGGCCATTGACCCCCCGCACCCAGTTTGAGCAAACCAATGGGACAGAACCTACCTTTGTCCAGGGCTGACGCCAGTAGTAAGACTTACCTTGGAATAAACAATTGATCCAGGTTTTCCAGATATCCTCTAGAAATCCCTTTACACAAGCATCAACCTGCTGTGTGTGCTTTGCCCAATAACTAGGCCCCGAAAGGGCCTGGGCTTTTGGCTCAGCCTCAAGACTTTAAAAGTTGGTAAACAGGAGGTACAGGCACAATTCCTTGATAGATTGAGAGAAGCGTCTCTCTGGTGAGAGACCCCCGGATGAATCAAAAGAATATTATCGTCAGGTTGCCACACACAACGGCAATTGCACTCTCCCTCCCTTTCCTCTCTGCTTCTGTTTGCTGTTTCCAAGGTGGCTTCCTTCGCCCTGAGTTTTAATTTTCATTCCCCTAGTGGCCGAGAGTGGGTAACCCTTGAGGTCATCCATGATGTCCTCCCCCATGTCAATAGACTGGGAAACAAGTTCATGGGAAGTTTCTGCCTAACTTCATTTTCATCGGACAATTTTCCTGGCAACAGCCATGGCTTTGGACACTAGAGCCTCTAAGTCAGATATATCCATCAGGGTCCAGACTTGCGGGCTTAGATGCAGATCCTGAGAATCCTCTTCTAACTCTCTTCCGCCAGGACATCGCCTGTTTGAACGGCGATCCTGCCTTCCAAGATATAGAGTCGATTAACTTAGGATATCTGATTTTGTCATATGTTGCAAGCTGACCCGCACCATCTGACCTTGATGTCTTGGGATCTCGTCGGGAGCTTAGGAGGGGACGCCAAACCCACATTTGGCTGGTTTGGAGCATCGCTGACATGCACTCCTTAGCACCCCCACTTGAAATGGATTCTAGAGACTTAGCCTTGTTGGAGTTATCAACCCATATGTGTGTGTGTGAGAGAAAGAGAGAGAGGGAGGGGAAGGGGTAGCAACGGCAGCAATGACTCCCAGTTTCCCAGAAAAATTTGGTCTAAAGGCATAAATGATGACAGTAACAAGCATTCACGACATGGTTGGAAGGCACAACCAAAGCAAGTTTAAGTCAGTGGCAGTGCTTCAACCATCTGTAGTTTAGACAGAGAAGAGGTTACAGAACTCATACGAACGTTTTCTCCTTGCGGCGATGCTGTTTCATTGGTCTGCCCCCTGGTATGCAATATAGCAGTGTTGGTTGAGATTTGTCCAATCCAAGCACCAGTATATGTGAACAAAAAGAGAATGACACATTGGAACTGTCATCAGGAGAGACATGCTGTTACAGCCTGGACATTACACTACATAGCTCAGGCTTTTGCAGAGTATGCAATACTTGACAGATTCTCTAATACAGTATCAACTGATCAGCAAACACTGAGAGACTTGGAGACACACAAAAGTCCAAATAGTCTTGTGATAAATTCAGACTCCACTTCAAGAGAAACACAAAGACAAATACCAGAAATGTTTCTTTACAATGGGCTGAATATGAATTAAAGAGAGCAGTCTATACCTCCCAATCGGACTCATCACCACTGTCTGCTTCTGCAGTGTCAGTAGCATCCTCCTGTAAATACCCCAAGGAATATGGAAGTCATTCATACGCATGATATTCCCTCCCTGTCCCTCTATCCATGCAATCTGAGCAAAAGATAGACAATGTGTGCTTCAGTTGAACGAGGACGAAGACACAACCAAAACTCTTCTTGTTGAGCCATGTAACGACGATCCTCCATCTGGCCTGCCCGGCTCTTGCATCTGCTTCAGGCTGCTGTGGCTCCTCCTTTCCAACATTCAGCGAGACCTGTTCCAACCTCCCTTCTTCGGGCGGCTTTACTGTGGGAGTCCAATCAGGTCGAGCAACTGCTAGTAATTGAGCGAAACCACCTGGCACCAGAGTCCATCAGAAGATAAGTTGGTGGGGGAGAACAGGACCTGTCAATGTACTTCCACCTCTATGTTGGCAGATCCAAAGTCACAACCATCTGCTCATATAACACCACCTAACCAAGCTGCTACCAAACCGCTAACTTCCTTTGCTAGTGTCACGATATGCACAGTAACTGGATACCAAATACAATATGCTGCTGCTTAGAAAATGCAACGACCACAAAGAGACAGAAAGGAAGATAGAGAAAGGGAGAGAGAATGTACTCATACGACATTGTTTGCCGTAGCCTTCGGCCATAGACCCCACCCCCAGTTTGGGCGGAACAGAGAGAGAGGAACAGACACTACCTTTGTTAGTGGCTCGCTCAAGGAGTGGGACTTACCTTGATATAAACAATTGGTTCAGGTATCTGTATTGGGCATGTGATACAACTGACTCCCCCATCTGACCTTGAACTCATCACGTCAAGAGCTTAAGGGAGGTAGGCCAAAACTCACCCCAAAAAACCACATTAGCTGTTCTAGAACAAGCCAACATGCTTTCTTTGAGCACCGCCACCTGAATGAATCCTAGAGATTAAGCATGGTTAGAATGTCCACCCACACAGCAGATGCATCACAAGGCGGCCTAATAACGTTTCAAAGCATTGTCCTCTTAACTTCAGTATTAATTCCTCTGCAGTGGAAAATTTAGCAACAGCCACAGCTTTGCGTTTAGCTGATTGAATCACTTTTTGTATATGCACATCCCAGTTACAGTGGGATGAAAACTCAATACCCCCATATCTGTAGGAACAGAGTACAGGAATCTCTTCATCACCCCATTTCCATTAGAGATCCCTTCCCCCCCCCCAATGGTGGTTGCATGCCACTACTGCCCAATTACTAACATTAGCTTCTAGCCTCCACAGGTCAAGACTTCACGACTCAATCAGCTCCAGAAGATTGGATGGGTTCCCCCTAGGCATGCGAAGTCATCCGCAAACATAAGAGCTGGTATGGTGTTGCCCGCCTAACAGAGAGAGACAGAATGTACTCATAAGACGTTGTTTGCCGTCGCCTTGTGGCGATTGAGAGAGCGAAAAATGAAATGAAATGGTGCTTTATAACGTCCGCAGAAAGCTCATAGAACAAAATGGAAGAAACAGTAGAGAGAGGACAAAAAGCAGAGCCAAACGTAAAAACTATTGCTCAAGTGATTGTCTAAGGGTGAAGGCCTCGTGCAGGTAAGCTAAAAAGCATTTCTGATCCTCATAGGGAAGACTTCAGAGAGAGAGAGGGAGGGAATTGTCACTCGATGCAAACAAAACCCAAAGCAAAATCAAACCACCAACGGTGCAAAAAGACCGCAGTGCCTAATGCAGGTAACAAACTCAACACTTAGGCCTCTCGTAACTAAGCCATCTACCTGAGACAAGCACTTTTCTAACTATCGGTTCCTCCAAACATGGTAGGATCATAGTCCAGGATGATATTAGTCCTCCACGAGCCAGTTGTGGGATGTCATACGACTGTAGTAACTCAGGCTGAGATCACCATAGAATTCACATACGGCCAATGATAGCATTTTCTGGCAATAAGATCATACTAGAGGGCTAGAGTAGCAAGTGCTCCTCTCGCCTGCTAGAATGCAACCAGTTTGGTGTATGTGGCTGTGATTGCGCTGCCAGTCACACCATTGAGGAAAAAGGACAAAGGACGGAGGGAGAGGACAAAAGAAACAAATTTACTACAGCCGCAAGAGACCCAACAAGCCCAGGGGAACATGGAAAAGGAGGGGGGAGGGGTGCCCGGAGGCCCAAGAAGCAATTGTCACAAAACAAAGCACAACCTTCACTTGGAGCTGTCCGAATGCCGCTAGAGAACTTAGAAGGAAGCTCATCTGCCGCCACATTCAAGCACAGCCAATCCAGTGCTGCTTCCAATGTAATCCCTCCCTGAAGAGATGTCAAAGGCAAATGATGGGTCGCAAGTTTTCTAGCAGTTAAACAAAAAAGAGGAAGGAGAAGACAGACCACCTGATGTGCATGATGCTCTTTCAACTCCTTACAAACAAGAGACACATCCTGTGCCTGAAAACGAGCCATTTACTTAAGTTGATAGTACATTCGGCGATAGAACTTCAGCTAATAGCTTGGATGGAGCATATGGGGAGGGGCAAGTGTGCAGAGTGAGAGGGACTTGGATGACAGGTAAGTTCATACAAAACGCTTCTCAATTATGAAGAGAAGGGATTGTTAATTACCGTTGAGTTTGCATCCTGAAGATATGAGGGCCAAATGTGGCTCCGAAGATCCCATTGAAGGTGGTTAGACGGCTCAGACAAAGAGGAAGTCTACCGCAGGTTTGAGTTCAAAAGAGAGAAGTACCAGGGGGAGCGCCGCTAATGCAAGCTCAATCTGGGACGAAGAAAACCCCTCTGCTACAAGACTGTCGTACACATTCCGGAGACGCTTTCCGGCCTGTTTTCTCTGCCCCTCTGTGAGCTCCACCTTGAGGCTAGGTGAAGCCCCTGAAGAGAAACCACTTTTGTTTTGGAGCAGTCGACGCAAACGCACTTCATTTTCTGAAGAAAGAGTCACTTGTGCCGCTCCCCGAGCAGGCCGACTGCTGCCTCCCTTATGCCCTTTCGTGGATTCTGCTTGCCCAGATCCTCGGGCTTTTTGCTTCTTGGGCGGCATCTCACTCTGCAACAATTCCTGCCTCCCTTGAATCGAGCTACTTCACGATTCTATCAGGGCATTCAGAATTTGCCCACAAATTCACTTGGGCGGCATCTCACTCTGCGGCAATTCCTGCCTCCCTTGAATCGAGCTACTTCACGATTCTATCAGGGCATTCAGACTTTGCCCACAAATTCACCATCTCTTCTTGGCGGCATCTCACTCTGCAACAATTCATGCCTCCCTTGAATCGAGCTACTTCACGATTCTATCAGGGCATTCAGACTTTGCCCACAAATTCACCATCTCTCTCTCTCTCTCTCTCTCTCTCTCTCTCTCTCTCTATGTGTGAGCGGAGGTCACGAATTCTCCAATATCACCTTGCTTTCAGTATGTATCGCACTTCTTTACGTTTATCACCTCTCTTTCAAAACAGCTAGCCATGAGAATGTTGTGGTGTATGTAGGGCAGATATGCTCAAAGAGACCCTAAACCCAAAACCCTTGAAAGAAATAGTGCACTTCCACGTGTAAATAACAAACAGCACTGGCGATGACTTCTGTGCGGGATGTTTCGGGATCAATGGATCAGCCATCTTACTCTACTCAAATCCTATCCACGATTGTGAGGAGGCGTCAATTGATGTATAGAGGAAGGAGACGAGGCAACCCGTTGTTGGGCTTACACACATACCTACCGCGTGTTGGAGTCAATCGCTAACGAGCTCCCTATGCAAGCTTCGATCTGAGAAGACCCTCTCGATCGTGTCCGACAGGCAACGCGGAGTTGAAATCATTAGAGATTCTAGTAAATTGTTCGTGGTGAGAGTGGGGTGAGAGTTACTAGAGCGGTCTTTCACTTTTCGGAACTCACGCCCATTTTATGATTGTTTTTTGAGGAGAGATAAGAGATGCTCGCAAGAAAATACCTCTCGGTTTGCAATACAACTGCTTGTAAATTATAACGCCCATTGTCAGAAATAAGGGTCCAAGGTTGCATGTCTGAAAGAGATCTACAGGTACTTGAGGGTTCAACCAACATCTAATGGTCAGTGATAACTGTTTGTCACATTCTTAGACATCTCAAGAAGACCGTCTCAAGATCTGAAACTCGGAGAATTATAAATAAGCATGCATTCTGTTGAGTACATTGATTCGCAGCATATCAAACAACCATACCATGGAGCTTTTGAGAGATTGTTGGAAGACCATTTCTGAGCAGAGCCCTCTGTCAGTAGTGGTAGCTTGAGGTCCTCCAAAATTATAAGGTGGCTTCCCCACCGAAATAGCCTCAGCTGGCCCAGTGCTAAGAGCTGATGCTGATCTTTTTTCCTACTTGCTGCATAAATTCTCAAGCTGCCACACATGAATCTACGTGCATATAACAGAGAAGTTGGACTCCTCCAGCAATTGTTGCTTTCATAGTTGATTGAATCAAATATTTCAATGTTATTGTGTATATCTTTCAAATTAAGAGGAAAATAAACTCTAGTGAGGAGCAGGCCAGTCTTACACATTGCAACAACAACGCATGGCAACCAGATCAATGTATTTGATCACAGTGGCTCTGACGAGTACTCTAAATGTAAATGGAAATCTCGAGGCTGAGCCAAAAGCTCAAGCCCTTTTAGGGCCTAGTTGTTGGGCAAATCACACACAGCAGATTGATGCTTGTGTAAAGGGATCATTTCTAGAGGATATCTGGAAAACTCGGATCTGGGCGCGGGGTCAGAGGCCACAAGGCTACGGCAAACAACGTCTTATGAGAAGCTTATGAGTAGATTATAAACGTAAATTAACAACAAGGGAGTCGGGACCAGTGTACAATGCCTCAGCAAAAACCTGCTAGACGTTCAGGTACAGGCTAAGTTTGTTTCTGGAGCAAGAGGAGGTCCGAACCAAATTCGACTCGATTGAATCCATAAGGTGAATCCTCAGTCTTTCAAAAGGCTACACGTAGCTGAGTAAGGGGCAATCCCTTGTAATCTTCACTTGAGCTCTTTCAGGGAGCTTGGGGTTGAGAATGGCCTCATTATGATAAGAGACAATAAACCAGTCAATATGACAGGGACTACCGGCCCCCACATCGTCCACTCGAACGCATCCGTTGTGAACTTTGCCATTGGAAGCCTCTTGTTTTTTAGCTCCTTCACAAAGAGTATGGTTTTTTGGGGGAGGTCGTCAGACGCCACACTCACGAAAGGCACCAGCGATACCCCAGGTACTCCCATGCCATAGGGGTATTTCTTTTTGTCGAGGATGACGAAGGTTGCAGGCAGGTTACCATTCGCGAGGTTGACGAGCTCGTTGTTGGAGCGGATATAGCACGTTCCTTCTTCATAGCACTTGCCGTAGGTGTTCTGGTCCACTTTCTCTATCACAGTCCGTCGTTAGCTGATACGAGTTCCTTTACCTTAGGTCCAGTAAGAGAAATTATATTGCCGTTGTCGTCTACGTCTTTGCTCCCCTCTTTCGAGATCCAATACTGGGTGAACTGAACATTCTTTAACCCTTAAGCGCCCAGTGCCCAATGTTGACTTTTTGAAAAAAGTGGACCCCAGCTCAGAAAAATGAGAATATCTCAGCGAAAAAAAAGTTTTTGGGAAAATTGACTGGACATTACATACCTACCCCTTCCAGACACCTGTAAATTTCCAGGCCAATCAGGCAAAAATCAGAGAAACGCCACCGTTGAGTGTGGGGCCCATTTTTTGGGCCCCTCCCAAAACAATAAGGGAAATTGGAGGAATTTGCAATATTCAATGACGAGATGAAATCTGCAGGACCTCATCCTGCTTACAGGTGTTGTCCAGCACATTGGCATTCTGATGAGCCATAGAATGCAAAAAATGGATTCATATTTTCTTATTTACAACTGGTCAAAGTAAGGGGTGTCAAAATGCCATAGGCAGCAGTAGTTTTGCTGAAGCACAAAGACACCTGGCATGTGCACATCAGCTTCCACCTGCTCTCATTCTTTTGCCCAAGTTCCACACAAGCCTAAGGCACACAAAATGGAGTCTAGCAACATGAAGACAAAGGCCAGAATCAAGCACAGCAGCCAACTACTTCATCTCCCATCCATAGTGGGAGAGCATGGGTGGGATTTGAACCCATAGAACTGCCCCAGCTGGCAGCCCATGCTGAAGGCTTTTGGCCAAGTTCCACACAATCTGCACACTCCGAAAGTTTAGAGACAATGAGGCAGCCACACAAGCTTGAAGGCCAGCAAAATTCCAACACAATGAGGCAACATACAAACCTGAACACAGATAATTCCATTGTGTGAGTGGGAATTGAACCCAGTGGCCTGCCCCAACTGGCAGCTCACACAAAGAAAGACCAACATGTGGCCAGCACTAGCATCAAATCAGACTCAGAAAAACCAGAGATGAACCCACCTTTACACGCCGAATTGTGTGAATGGGAGTTGAACCCACTAACTTGCCCCAATTGGCAACTCACACATGAACACAAGGGGGGAGACTCCTCCCCAGTAGGGAGGGAAGGAATCTCCACCCTTGTGCGCACCCCCGCTTGACTGGGGGACTACCACATAATTATACTAGACACAAAGAAAATGGACTCAGTCCTAATTGAAACACAAAATTGTTGTAGCAAAGACCTCGGAGCTACATGAACACTAAGGCAAAAAGCTGGAGTAGCAAACAAACCATTCAGATCAGGACTCAGTGAACCCCAATACTGCACAACCACAAAATCATACCTCTCCTTGGACTGTCAAGCGACTCTCTACGGTTGGATCCTCAGTACAAATATTTCATGGCTACCAACAACAAACCAACCCCCAAATACACCACTGTGTTTAGAAAAAGACAGAACACCACTACATAGAAAAAGAGTCGTAAGGAGGATACCCCCTCTTTGGCAACAAAGGTCTCCACGTCTCTGCAGTATGAAATCAACCATATCAATTATTGAACCTAGAAGTATCTATAATCAGAGAAGGCTATGGCTCTTGACAAAGCATCGTCCAAGGCACATATAGACATCTCCACACGCGTGACAAAAATACCTTTGACGCATACCGCACTGAACACACTTCCTCCTCCTACTAGTCTTGAGGGAGAAATGCACGGACCCCGGGTTGGGCACATCTGCCCCTGGCATTACTGTTCTCTTGGGAGGAACCCACCCCACAATTAGTCCCTTTGCAACCTCCAAATTGAAATGCATGTGGCTAAGAGGAATGTGGTCCTTTCCCCTCATAAAACCCAGGTACAATATGTAAGCATTCACCAAAGAAGTGTCAACTCCATGAAAGTACAAGCGGTGCCACCATTTATGGTCCCTGGTCTGAACAGAGTAGTAACCCCGTAGCTGATCCTGAACATCCACTCCCCGCATATGCTGCTGGTAATGAACCACAATAGGGGAGGTAGGCACAGCACGTCTTGCCCCTTTGTGCCATCTTTGTATGAAGCAATCAGGACCGACAGGGGAAATGGCAGTGGAAATCATGGTCACCAACTTGGCATCCATCCAAGCAATAGCGGCTACTTTGCCACTTATGTGAACACGATATTCCGGCCTACCTCTCTCACCCTTCCTCCCCAAATCAAGGCACGTAGGAAAGCCCACTCGGGAGGTTTTTACCGTGCCAGTAGCATAGATCTGTTTTGCTGCCAAATCATAGAACAGGATGGGGCTACTGAAAAAATTATCCATCGTTACAATATGGCCCTTACCCTCAAATCCTTCTAGTAACCTTGTCACCACGCCATATCCACTACCATGGGTCATATCATTCCCATCATCCTTCCCAAGGTAAACCTCTAACTTCTGAACATATTTGGAACATGCACCACACAAACACCACACCTTCAGACCCCACTTCACAGGCTTCTTGCTCAAGTATTGTTGGATTCGGGCATATTTGCCCTTGTACTTCCATTTGCTCATCCACAGTCAAATTCTGCTCGGGGCTCATGTAGGTGGCATACAAACCATTTAGTGCATCTAGCAACCACCTGGTTTTAGCTAACTTATCAAAAGCAGGGTCAGTGTCAATAGTGCATACATCCCTGTTGTCAACAAGGTGGAGGCACCTCAGAATTGTCTCCCATCGGTTGCGGGACACAATGCGCATGATGGAAGGGCAATTGAAGAAGGCATTGTTGGCTTTCCAATACAATCTAGTACTAGGCAATTTTTTGATTCCCATGAGCATGTGAACAGCAAGCCAAGCCTTCAATTCACGGATGGTGATAGGGTACCACCATCTACCTCCTTTCAGGTTTCCATTCTGGTTTTCTGTCCTGGCATACAAGTTGGTCATGCTGCAAATTCGGCGCATGACCGACAGTGGCCAAAACAAATTGAAAAAGTCAACTGGATTTGCCAAATCTCCAAAAGGCAAACGAGGACCCGAATCCCCACCTAACCATGTAATGTCTGGCAATTCAGTAGCAGAGGAGTTCCACATGTCATCACCAAACAACTCAGCAGGACCCCACTGCTCCCAATTGGGCGGCAAATCATATAATCCCACCTCACGCATTGGATTCCCCGTGTCCACACAGTAGTCCATCAAGTTAGGATTGTCGATGTCAACAAGGTCATCGTCTTCTGGATTATAGCCACAATCAGAATCTGATTCACTATCATCTACTTCCCCCTCAGGCAATTCAGCTTCAGAATCCAACCCCAAGAGCTCAGGGATAGTGCACAACATTGAATCATCAAGATTACACCCAACACAGGACTGTGACGATACCACATGAACACCAAGGAAAAAAAAAGACAGTATAATTCTCTGTACCATTCAGGATGTCCCATGTCTTGTCTACCACAGTGCCATATCCAAATTCGTGGGCATTGCTAGACGATGCTTCATCCTGAAGGTGCAGCTCAGCCACTGCCACCTTCACTATGGATCCCAAAATCCCTATGTCCTCCATAGTTTGGGAATGACCAGCAGGATCACATATAGGATTTTGAGAGTTGCGCAAGGAGTAGGCCGAATTGCCCATCTCCTCAGTCATGAAATCAAAAGAAGGTTCAATACGATTACCTCTCTCCCTGGCCAGCTGTTTGAGCCTCATCGTGGCTGGCAGAAGACGTCTGGAAGTCAGGCCAAACCTCGAGCCTCAAAATATCGTTTACCTCTGCGCTGAACCCAAGGGGGTCTCCTTCCTCCTTGCGATCTACCCAACCCAAAATCTCTGCGCAATGGCGCCTAAACAAGTAACGAAAGTTGGAGGGCTGTGGAAATCTAGGCCAACGCACATGAGCAGGTCTCTTCAAACACAAGAGGTAGTCCTCATTCAGGCACCCAACAATCCGCTCGACTTGCTCGGTTGATGCGCCCACTTGGCAATCGATGCAGCTTGAGTCTCCAAATGCGCAGGTGCAGGGGGAGCTACACGATGCCCTAACTGCGCACAATCTAACTCAGGTATCAAACAATGAACACTGCCTTGAATGCGCACCTTGAGTATCAATGCAATGTCGGCCCATCCTCTCTCACAGCTATGGCTCAGTCTTTGGCACTTGCCCACAATTTCCAAGTTTCCTCGACTGAAAGAGAAAGAGATAATGGAAGATGCAAATCGGAGCAGACCACCAACGGCAACCTGTCAAGGCATCTGCAACGGCAACCTGCAACAAAGTATGGAACACGCGCGAACGCCACAATAGACGAGATCACAGCACAAGGCAAAGCGCGGGAAGGAGAGAGACGACGCTCGAAACGCGGGAGCAAGCAAAAATCGTTGCAGAAGCAGACCCCACCTCCTGCGCAGCCAAAAATTGCAACCCTAACCAAAAAAAAAAAAAAAAAAAAAAAAAAAAAAAACCTAATCGCGCGTTGGAATCCTGACTGCCATGTGGCTGGCATCCTACCCTCCAAAAATCAGGTTAATCGGTTAAAATCCGAGAAAAACAGAGCCGAAAAACCAAAACATTCGGCCGAAAACGGGTCGAATAGGCGCTTAGGGGTTAAAGCACCATCGTAGCACTTTAATGACCCCGCATCGATCACTCATGTCTCTGCTAAGACTAGAATAGCGGCAACAAGAAACAGCAAACCCATCTTCATGATTGTTGACCGCAACAACCCACTATCCTTCAAATCTTTAGGAATCTAGCTAGTGCCAAGTTTTACAGAAGGCCACGTCGACAAGTTCTGGCTAAACCCTAAGATATTTTAGTCAAAAAATCACATTATTTTTAGCCAAATAACTATATTGTTAATAGTTGAATTATTGAAGGGGAAGAAGAGTTAAATCTCAAAGGGTGCCATATGGCCTCAACAGTCAACCATGACCAAGAAGAAAAAACCCTAACATATTTCTTACATTTATTCTAATGATCCCTTAGAGTGAATGTAAGGATCTCTTAAATTGGAAAAAAAAAAAAAAAAAAAAAAAAAAAAAACTATATTTACTCTCATTGTAAGGATCCCTTATAGCGTTCTAAGCCGCTCTAAGGATTTCATAGAGCGGGAAAACAAATCGGTCAACCATGACCAAGAAGATAAACTTAACATATTTTTTACATTTACTCTAACGATCCCTTAATATCCTTAGAGCCAATGGAAGGATTTGTTAGATTGGGAAAATAGAACAAGCTAAATTGCTATTTACGTTTGTTCTAAGGATCCCTTAGAGCCGCTCTAAGCCACTCTAAGGATTTCATACAACCGAAAAACAGAAAAAGCTAAATGGCTATTTATCGTCGCTCTAAGAATCCTTTAGAACCGCTCTAGGGGTTTTTTAGAGTGGAAAAACAGAAAAAACTGATTTGCTATTTACATTCGATCTAAGTATTAGTTAGAGTAAGAAAATAAAAAAAGATAAATTGCTATTTACATTCGCTATAAGGATCCCTTAGAGCCGCTCTAAGCCGTTCTAGGATTTCTACCGCGGGGAAACAGAAAAAGCTAAATTGCTATTTGTATTTGCTCTAAGGATCCTTCAAAGCCACTCTAAGGATTTATTAGAGCGGGAAAACAAAATAAACTATATTGTTATTTGCAATCGCTCTAAGGATCCCTTAGAGCCGCTCTGAGCCGCTCTAAGGATTTTTTAGAGTGATTAAAAAAACAACACATTCACACTAAGAGTTTCTTAGAATCACTCTAAAGATTTCTTATTGCGTCATTGGATTGAATTGGTATATCAGATTACGATCAATATTATACATGCCATATTTGATGTATACATATAGATATATACAAATTATACAATATACGAATATGAACTCCTATATCAGATTGGACTGGTTTCAGCCCTGGTTTTCACAAAAAAAATAAAAAATTGTATAGGGATTCGAACCCTTATAGCTATCCGTTATAGCATACAAAATTATGGCCCAAAGGCCTTAAAGATTAACCATAAAGGTTAAAAACAAATTGGAGATTTTGAAATGTAACATGATAAACAATTTGATTGAATGGATTTTGAATTTATTGAAATGATGAAATCTGAGGTTGGAATTGTGATACAATTGAATTGAAGCAGCGGATGGCGGAAGCTCCAGTCTTGAAAATCCCGGAGTTCGATCGTCCGTTCGAGATTCATACGGATGCGTCGGACTTCGCGATTGGGGGTGTACTTATGCAAGATAGACGTCTAGTGGCTTACGAAAGTAAGAAACTAAATGAAGTGGAGCGACGGTGGCCGACGCACAAAAAAGAGATGAAGGCGGTGGTGCATTGCCTTGAGCTTTGGCGCCACTATGTTGGTTCCAACCCAGTGAAGGTGTTCACGGACAATGTTACGGTGAAGTATTTTGCCACGCAGCCCAAGTTGTCCCCAAAACAACTTAGGTGGCAAGATACTTTGGCAGTGTTTGACGTGGATATCCAATACAAACCGGGACGTGACAATGTGGTGGCCGATGCTTTAAGTAGAAAGCAGCAGCTCATGTTGGTGTACAGGGGCGAGACGGCGCTCCAAAGGAAGATCTGGAAGGCTTGCCGGAAGGATGAGCTGGCGAAGTCCGTGATGCAGGACTTGAGGAGGGGGGTTAAATCGCAGTTCCACTTGCAAAATGGACTGCTCCGGTATAAGCAAAAGCGTCTCTACGTGCCAAAGGGAGGGATCAGAGATAGTCTCTTGAGAAAATGTCATGATAGCCCGCTTGCGGGCCACGGCGGAGCCAAGCGCACTGCGGCACTCTTGAAGAAAGAGTATTTCTGGCCCAAACTGAGGGAGGAGGCAGAGGAGTATGTCAAGACATGCACCACATGCCAACAAAACCGGAGCGAGTACAAAAAGCAAGCGGGGCTGTTACAACCCTTGCCGATTCCAGAGGGGACTTGGGAAAGCGTCTTGATGGATTTCATGACTGCTATGCCGCTGTCAAAAGGATTCGATGCAATCATGGTGGTGGTGGATAGGTTCAGTAAAATGGGCCATTTCATCCCCACCAAGGAGACGGCAACGGCGCAGGAGACAGGGCGACTTTACTTCGCCCACGTCTTAAAGCATCATGGAGTCATGAAGGATATTGTCTCGGACCGCGATCCAAAGTTTACGAGTAAATTTTGGAGGACACTTTGGAAGAAGATGGGGACGAGGCTGAAGATGAGCACCGCCTTCCGACCTACGACCGACGGCCAAACGGAAAGAGTGAATTCCGTAGTGAAGCAGATCTTGCGGAATTACGTGTCAGCAGACCAATCAGACTGGGTGGAACACTTAGACGCGGTAGAGTTCTGTTATAATAACACAGAACACTCCGCAACTAGAGTTTCCCCTTTCGTGTTGGTCTATAGAAAAGCACCTCTGGTGCCGACAAGTTGGGCCGCCCAGGATGTTGAGGAACCGGCAGTAGCGGCGATACTGGAAGAACGCGAGCGTTTGTTGAAGCTCGCAAAGTACAACATTGCCAAAGCTAGGAAACGGTATGAAAGGCAGGCGAATCGGAAGCGGAGGGAAGTGAAATTTGAGGCAGGCACGGAGGTCTGGTTGAACATCAAGAATTTCCGACTACCTCCGGAAATGAGTCCAAAGTTCGTACCTTCGTATGCAGGACCCTTTCGCATCCGGAAGGTTATGAATGAGAATGTGTATGAATTGGAGCTGCCGGCAAACAGTAAGGTGCATCTAGTATTCCACGTCTCCATTTTGAAGCCTTACTTCAAAGATGAAGCGCGTCCGAATCGGCATCAAGTGTTGCGTCCGCTACCTGTGCTGTTGGATCATGAAAATGAACCTGAGTACGAGGTGGAGGCAGTACTTAAGTCGAGGAGGTTCAAGAACCGAGAAACGGAGTATCTCGTCAAATGGAAGGGCTATCATCATGTGGAGGCATCTTGGGTGCGTGCCTCAGAAATGGAAAACGCATCCGAGGCGGTTGCAGTTTTTGAAGGGCGACCTCAAAAGCGGAAGAAGCGTTGATGGGGACATCAACCTTGGAGCGTGGGGGAGAAAATGCATGCTTAGCCCGGCTTAGCTAGCTCAGAAATCCGATTGCAAAAACTTGTATTGTACAAAAATTTGTTATAAAGGAAATGGGTTCCAAATGTTGTGCGTCCTATTTTGTTTAGAATGGTGATGCATGGTGTGGTTGGCTAGTGTGTAGAATGCATGCTAGCTTACAAAAGTGGGAGAGGTAAATTGGGTTAATCGTGTGTTTGCGCAGTGCCGAAATCGGGTGACTCCCATCCAAGGGGCAAGGAAACATGCGCCTTCTTTGGGAGTTCACGTGCTAGTGCGCACCTGGCGCGTGCGCGTACTATAACTGCGCTACCGAGGTGGTTGCCTTGTAGTGCGGGCTAACGCGGAAGCTACGTGCTTCCGTTCACATACTATAATCGTGTAGCCTCGGGACGAAGTCGTAGTGCGGCTTCGACGTGTTCCCGTACCTCAGGCCAGCATTCCAAGACGGACCCAATTGTAGTGATTGGGGCGCACGGTTGGTTCAAGGTTATCTTCCTAGTCAAAGGGGGTTCGAGGTGAACTCTTGCGCAAGGTGATGCCAAAAGCGGCATCATGAGCAATCGCAAGCAATGTTGTTGCAGTAAGGCGATTCGATCCTCGGGGAGGATCGTTCCTTGGCCTTGAAGTAGGCCAAGAAGAGTGCACTGGGAGGAGCTTGAGAGGCTCCACCCCTGGCCGGGACTTGGAGGAAGTCGGCCGAACTAGCTAGTGGAGAGTAGAGTCAAGTGTGGGGTTTGGCTCTTTGCCATGGGACGCCATGGTACGGAAACAAACTCCTTGATGTGGGACGCCACAACTTGGATGTTCGTTTCTACAAAATGGACAAGTTGATGAGGACATCGACTCCCTGTTGGTAGGGGTGTGTGTCGCGCCCTTTTGCCTTGAGGGCAGGGGGTCGGGACACATGAGGGGTTGCCCCTGTGGTGGGGGCAGTGGCAGCGATAGGTATGGGGGGCTGAAGCACCCTTGAGTGCCCAAGGCACTCAAGGAGGCGGAGGTGCTCACTAGGTGGAGCCCTTCACACCGGGATGCGGTGGGGGTGGCTTCATAAAGGGGTGGTGGTAGCTTAGCGGGACTTAGTGGGGGTGGCATAGGACTCACCTTGGGGCGGAGACCTCGTGGTGGGAGTCGTGGGGAGTCTTGGGACTCATCACGGTCCATAGGGGCCGTGGTGGGTGGGCCAAGACTCACTGCGACTCATCACCGGGAGTCGAGGGTTTTCGTGGTGGTTCGCCATAAAATGGCATGGTTGTTTGTGAAACCCCCGCGGACAGCTACAGAAGTATATATAGGGAGTAGTAACCCCGAGAACGGTGCGAGCCCGTTGGTGACCAAAAACTAGTGAGTAAGCGAGCGAGCCGGAAAGCGACCAAAGAGTGAGGAGCTGTTCCGGACTGCCAACTACCAAAGGGAATTCCCGCTGGGCCCAAATCGGTGGAGGGTTCTTTGGGAGATCAAAGGGGGACCATTATGCCCCGGTGAGCAGCCGAAGCTCCAAGTTGGCCCGGCGGCCAGGTTGGGAGTTAGGCGCGTGCATCAAAGCGAGTAACTATGACTTGAAGGGGAGCTTACCGAAGTGAGGTGCGCGACACGAGCCGTGACAGGCTGTGGCGAGCTGTGACAGGCTGTGATGGGCTGTGACGGGCTGTGGCGGGCTGTGACAAGCTGTGGCAAGCTGTGACGGGCTATGAGGGGCTGTGACAGACTGTGCCCAATGGCCTGTGGGGCTGTGATGGGCTATGAGGGGCTGTGACAGGCTGTGCCCTGTGCCCTGTGGGGCTGTGATGGGCTGTGGCGAGCTGTGACAGGCTGTGCTCTGTGGCCTGTGGGGCTGTGACGGGCTGTGACGGGCTGTGACAGGCTGTGCCTAGTGGCCTGTGGGGCTGTGACGGGCTGTGAGGGGTTGTGACAGGCTGTGCCCTGTGGCCTGTGGGGCTGTGAGGGGCTGTGAGGGGCTGTGACCCATGTGACCTGTGTCGGGCTGTGACAGGTTGTGCCCTATGGCCTATGGGGCTGTGAGGGGCTGTGATAGGCTGTGGCATTTGGGGCTGTGACCCTGTGACCTTTGTAGGGTTGTGACAGGCTGTGCCTGTGGCCTTTGGGGTTGTGATGGGCTGTGACGGCTGTGAGCAGTGAGGTGTGTGGGCCTGTGTGTGGTGGCCCGTGTTGACCTGTGGACGGCCTGTGCTGACTCATGGAGCCACTGGTGAACTACCTAAGGACTGACATGTGGTCTTGACGGCCGAATTTTGAAGCTCGTGGAGGGCGGTTTGAGGAATATCTTCATGATATTCCCATGGTCATGCAAGCGAGGTTGAGAGAGGAGAGGAAGAGTGTTGGGATGAGGGCATGCTGGGGTTAGGCATTGCTTTAGCTTCTCTTCCTCGTAGTTTCCACCCTCTCATTAGGCCAAGACCTTTCCGTAGGTGGAGGCAAGAGTCAGTCCGGGTTTGGGCTGGGGTGTCATTGCAGGAGCAACACCGTGGAGTTGTTTTTTGTGTGGGGGAGTTGTCGTTCTGATTTCTTGTGTTTGGATCCCCTCCATACCTGCATGCTTGATTGTGCGCCATGCTAGTTTTGTGTGGGCGCTTGTTTTTATAGGTGATTGGTCCGGATTTGATCACCGGCCAATCCTAGAACATGCTGTCGATGGTGAGGCTGGGATGATGACCAGTCAGACCATCATTGTTTATCTTGTGGTGAGGTTGGAGGTGATGACCAGCCAACCATAGGAGTGCTTGCGGTGGATGCAGGTACAGGTGTAGGCTATGTTAGGAACTTAGTATTCCAAACCATAAGCCGCAACAGGTTCTCTACCCGGTTACCTTGTGGAGAGGGGGTTAGGGACATGTTCATGACTGGTTGAGTGTCAACACGGAGGTGCCACTAGTTGCTGGGGACAGTGCCGGTTCGAGCACTAGCGATACTAGTGGGTACACGAGACGAGGTGTGCGGTTTAGGCCACCTTCACCTCATGTGTCTTCTACGAAAGGTTCTGATTCGGATTGTGAATCAGGAGGACTCATACCGGCGGTGCAAGTTGTTTCTTTGCCATTGTTGTGGGACACAATGGAGGAGATGTATGGAGCTACCAAGGGGCCACGAAGGTACTCTGGGGCGGTGGGCACCATCGAGTTGGATGATTTTATCCAAGAGTTTGATAGTTGGTGTGATTTGCAGCAAATGCGCAATCCACAACTATTTACGCCTTTCATGGCATGGAAGGGGCTATTTCAGCACCTTGAGGGGCCGCCTATGGATGATTACCATGAGTTCAGGCGGGGGCATGAGGTTGAGATCGAGGAGTGGAGGATGTACTGGTCACCCGACTATGTCTCCATCACTACGGGCACTAGAGCCATGAGGGCAGTGGCTACACCTGCCGCTGCACCGGCAGCTTCAGCAAGTAGCAGTGGGACTAGTGGGACTGGTGGTATAGTAGCTACGACGTCCACCCAAGCCACTACTGCACCAGCACTAGTACCCGTGCCTGCCTTCAACCCTGTTGTGGAGTTCTTCGAAGAGTTGAGAGGGAACTACCAAGGGGTGAGGACAGAGAAGTTGCGGAGCTTGCAAGAGTTCCAACGGAAGCCGACCGAGAGCTTGAGGGAGGCTTTCACTCGTATGAGGCACTTGACAAATGTAACCCAAGGGATTACGGAAGCTCAGGCAGTCCAATTCTGGTATGGGATATTGGACAAGGAGCTGAGGAGAAGGGTGCGGGATGCAACTCTCCTACAAGTGGCCCAACCCACCTTAGCAAATGTGTTTTTGCTGGCAGAGCGGATAGAGTTCAACATGGTGGAGGAACGAGTGGTCATGGTGGGATTTGCTAAGGAGACACCACGGGGTAGTGGTGCTCCTAGCCAACCACTATCTCAACGTGCTCAAGGCAAGAAGGGGGCTCAGGTGAAGCTCAGGGAAGGGCAGAGAGGACCTCAGATGCAGGGGTCTCTCCCTTCATTTGTTGGCCAACAACGGGCGGATGTGGTGTGCTAGACATGTGGAGGACCCCATGCCAAGAAGGATTGCCCAGAGGGAGGCAAAGGGCCGGCACATGCACAGCCTGCACAGTTGCAGTGTGGGCATTGTGGCAAGCACGGGCATGGCGAGGCCCAGTGTTATGGTTTGCATCCTGAGTTGCGCCCAGGCCAGTTTCAAGGGAACAATGGTGGCCGGGGGCGAGGTGGAGCAGCCCAGAGAGGACGAGGTGGCCAGCCACGAGGTGCAGGCCAATGGCAAGCTCAACATGGCCAAGGACGCGGAGGTCAGGGTGTTGACCAAGGCATGGCCAACCGGCTTTAGCAGCTAGAGCAGAGGCTCGCTGCCATGGCTACAGCTCAGGTGGTACCGGCTCTAAGGCCGGATGGTCCACCTCCTGCTCCTGAGGGAGGAGATATGGGAGGCATGGGATTCATGTGTGGAGCAGCACTACCACTAGTGCAAGTGGAGTCTGCTGCAGCCGTGACTTGAGGAGCAGCAAGAGTTCCTGAGCCACGAGGTGCAGAGGTGGAGTTGGATCCACAGCGTGGGGACGTAAGCCGTCAGGCTAGGCTTCCTCAGTCATTCACATTGGCGGAGACAGTGTCGACGCCATCCATGGCACCTAGTTCTCGCCTGACTGTTACCGAGGCGGAGGTTACTATGCCATTGGGGAGAGCTACACAAGTAGCACCACTACCTAGTGTTGCCAAGGCTACGGCAGCTAGTGTGCTGCTAGGAGCGGCCACATCTGTGTGTCAGGCTCCATTGTTCTCGGCTACCATGATTGCGACGCCGGGGGTAAGACCAGCTGAGGTGTTCAGGCTGGCAGCTACACTCTGTGGGGAGGTTACTTCATCTTCTGCGGAGATAGTGGGAGGTGTAGTGCCATTCAGGAGCTCGCTTTTGTGGTGG
Organism: Takakia lepidozioides; assembly: GCA_030704615.1. NCBI lineage: Eukaryota > Viridiplantae > Streptophyta > Takakiopsida > Takakiales > Takakiaceae > Takakia > Takakia lepidozioides. The sequence goes on along the minus strand of CM060732.1, from coordinate 65,330,057 downwards.
AGGCGCTCCACTTGGTCGTGCGATATGGTCAAGAAATCGACCATGGTCACAGAGGGCGGTCTACCAAGCACGGTCTGGCGCCTCGAAAAAACTCACAGACATGCCACCTTTGAAGGTGCGGAAGAAGGGCTTGCGTCTACAAAAGAATGAGGGTCAGTATGTGGCGCCAGGGCAATGCAACATTGCAGAGCACAAAGTTCTCCAGCCAGAGAAACAGCCGACACCGACAGGGGACGGACCCAGGGAATCCAACAATCACCATATTGTCCCTCCAAATCCAGAAGATTTGTTTAATTAAAATCGACTCAGGGATCTGAATAGAGACGAGGCCACAGAGGCATTTGAAGCAGCTGCTTTGAGATTGCGGTTTGATAGATCTCTCATTTACGTTTTGGGGCCTGAAAAGGGCTTGTTGACCGCTGACGTGGCAGGTAAACAAGCCCAAAACAGATTGCACTCCAAAGGCCATTTTTGGCATAAAATTAGCAATTTTGGAAAAAACACTTCACCTTGTGGTGTGTGAGCATTACATACACACATCCACCATTGGCTTTTAAAAAATTTGTAGAAAAAAAAGTACTTCATTTGGAGGCACATTTTCTCTTGTCAATTTTGAGATTTCAACCCCCATGTAATTGCCTGCATAGAAACCATAGGTGAAAAAATCAGTTGGACCTGCAATTTAGTGGGGTCATAGCCACTCCACTATTGAATTGAAAATGGTGGGTCTTGGGGCAAGCAAAATTGGATAAAGCTAGGTTTTGATTTGGTCAAACCAATTTCTTTCTCAATTTTTCTTTGGGACCTCATATTTGAGGTCCGGGCCAACGCTATAATCTCACAATTTCCACGGTGGACTTGGCTCATTTTTTGGTATGTCATGCATAAATGAGCTGGGCCCATTGCTATAAGGCTGGAATCTCCGGATGATTTTTGGTAGGTTTCTAGGGGCAATTTACTGCAGCTGGGTACCCAAAATTGGTAAAAAGTCAAAAAAGGGCTTGGGAACTTAAGGGTTAAACATGTAAAATCAAGTATGTTATATATATGTGTATATATATTCTAAACATCTAAAGATCGGACATGTAACAATCTGATTCCAAGTACTTCAATCTATTTTTTTCTTTCTATTGTAATTAATTAAGAGAGTCAGACTATAGGCAACATTGTCAAAAACTGCGGAAGATGTACAGAAAAATTGGAAGAGGCTAAGCGAGATCATGAGAGACTTGAAAACTCTAAAAGAAAAGAATATTTCTTAAGGGAAATAGAAAAAATATAAACTACTATTATAAAAGTATCAACTTTGGTCATTATATTTATGAATCACATACACTATTTATTGGTATGTACCGACAAAATTGGTAGGTTGTCATCATTTATTATAATTAAAACAAAACATGACAACCTTTTTTGAAATAAACCTTTACGTGTTAGTACTTATGTTAAAAATAGAAAACTAGTAAGATATATATTATTATTTATAACTGCCCTTAGGACTCCTTAGGATTGCCACCCTAAGGAGTCATAAGAGAGGGAAAATAGAAATATATAAATTATTAATTATAATTGCCCTTAGGACTCCTTAGGGCGGCCCTAAGGAGTTTAAAAGGGGGAAATGAAAACATATATATTATTATTTATAGTTACCCTTAGGACTTCTTAGGACAGTCCTAAAGAGCCTAAGAGGAAAAAAAATGGAAATACATAAATATTTGCCCTTAAGACCCATTTAGGCAGTCTAAGGGGTTATAAGAGAGGGACATTGGAAACATATAGATTATTATCTATAATTGCCCTTAGTAAGAAGGAGAAAATTGAAAAATATAAATTATTATTTATAATTGCCCTAGGGACTCCTAAGGAGTCCTAAGAGGGGGAAAATAGAAATATGTAAATTATAGGAAAATAAAAACATATACATTATTATTTACAATTACCCTTAGGACTTCTTAGGATAGTCCTAAGGAGTCCTAAGAGGAGAAAAATGGAAAGACATAAATAATTGCCCTTAAGACCCGTTTACGCAACCTAAGGAGTTATAAGCAGGGGAAAATGGAACATATAAATATTATCTATAATTTCCCTTAGGACTTTTTAGGACTGCCCTAAGGAGTCATAAGAGGGGAAAATAAAAATATATAAATTATTATTATAATTGCCCTTAAGACTCCGTAGGGCGGCCCTAAGGAGTCCTAAGAGAGGGAAAAATGAAAATATAATTATTATTTATAATTATCCTTAGGGCTTCTTAGGACAGTCCGAAGGAGTCCTGGACTGTCCTAAGAGGAGAACAATAGAAAGACATAAATAATTGTCCTTAAGACCCGGCAGCCTAAAGGGTTATGAGAGGGGGAAAATAGAAACGTATAAATTCTAATTTTTATTTGCCCTTAGGACTCCTCAGGACGGCCCTAAGGAGTCCTAAGAGAGGAAAAAATAAAAACGTAGAAATTATAATTTATAATTACCCTTAGGGCTTCAAAGGACAGTCCTAAGGAGTCATAAGAGGAAAAAAATGGAAAGACATAAATATTTGCCCTTATGCCCAGTTTAGGCAGCCTAAGGGGTTATAAGAGAGGGAGAATGGAAACGTATAAATTATTATCTATAATTGCCCTTAGTAAGACGGAAAAAATTGAAAGATGTAAATTATTATTTATAATTGCCCTTAGGACTCCTTAGGGCAGCCCTAAGGAATCCTAAGGAGTCCTAAGAGGGGAAAAATGGAAATATATAAATTATAGGAAAATATAAATATAAATAAATTATTTATAATTACCCTTAGGACTTCTTAGGATAGTCCTAAGGAGTCCTAAGAGGAGAAAAATGGAAAGACATAAATAATTTCCATTAAGACCCGTTTAGGCAACCTAAGAGTTATAAGAGGGGGAAAATGGAACATATAATTATTATCTCTTATTGCCCTTTAGGCAACCTAAGAGTTATAAGAGGGGGAAAATGGAACATATAATTATTATCTCTAATTGCCCTTAGGACTCCTTAGGACTGCCCTAAGGAGTCCTAAAAGGGGAAAATGGAATATATAAATTGTTATTTTTTATTGCTCTTAGGACTCCTTAGGGCGGCCCTAAGAAGTCCTAAGGGGGACCAAAAAAATAAAAAAAAATAAAAATCTGTAATAAATGTATCAACTTTGATCATTACATTTAAGAATCACGTGTACTATTTATTGGTATGTACTGACAAAATTTGTAGGTGACACCATTTATTACAATCAAAACAAGATTTTGTCATCGACGTTCATACAGCTATTTGTAAAGCACCGACATACATTTTTAAATAAATCTTCATGAGTTATTACCTATTCAAAAAGTGTGTGGGATAAGGTTAATAAATAATAACTTTTCATTCTGTTTTCATCCAATTATTTTATTTTTCATTCATTCTTTTTAGACTGTACCTCATTTTTTTCCCTATAAGTATTGAAAACGAGGATCATTTTCTTCTCTTTCTTCCATAAGTTGTTTGCAGACAATAGAACTGTCTCTCAGTTTTGCTCTCTGTTGTTTGTTTATGTTTATCTGTTCTTTCGGTTCTTTGGCAATGTTTTTAAGTTCTTCTCAGTAGTTTCTTTTGTCTTTGTTCTTCACTTTTGGTTCTCTGTTTATGTTTCTTTCTAATCTCTATTCTTTGTCTTCTGTGTGAGTTTTTCGATAGAATAGAACTTTCTCTTCTTTTTTCTCTTTCATTCAGTTGTTTTTTTTTTTTCTTTGAAAACTCTATAAGTATGTAGAACTTGCAATCATTTGTGTTTCTTCTTTGCTTCTATTGTTTGTTTATGTTTCTTTGTTCTTTCGATTCTGTGGCAAAATAGAACTGTCTCTTAGTTCTTCTCAATAGCCTTCATTTGTTCTTTTCTTTCACTTTCTGTTCTTTGTTTATGTTTCTTTCTGATCTTTGTTCTTTGTATTTCTGTGTGAGTTTGTCGTGCGCATACATATCGCTACACAACTACATCGCTGTCCAAAACCACACAACACATGTGCACACCACACACTAGTATACCACTAGTCCACCACTAGGCTACAACTAGTCAGTCACTAGGCTGCCACTATGCTGCCCACTATGGCAGTCACTAGTCCACACAATCGCCCCCCTAGCTGGTGCTTAGGTCCCTCTAAGTCCAGGTAGCCACAAGATGTGATAGTGACCATAGCCTCACTAAGTCCTCCACCACTATCCCTACTACACTCAAACTCAATAGATCAAGAGGCCGGGTGCAAGAGTTGCCCCATCGTTAGTCGCCGTCTTGCAACCTGTGAACTTGAGCTTGGGATCTCATGTATTGACTCCTATGAGCTTGGCCTCCCATGTCTTGTTAGCTGCCTCCAGTCATGTCCACTGCCACTATTCCAAGCAGTGTGGACACAACCAATCTTTGTCAGGAACCTTCTCAAGAGGTGGTGTCAAGCATCCCATATGCCAACCCCTTGAGCATCGATCACACACCAGCATGGTGGCTGACCCTTTGGCAGACCCACAGAGCATGCACCTCAAACCTGTAGGTACCACTGTCAAGTTTGGGTCAACTCTGCCATCGACATTGGGAAGGTGACATGGCGCACAATTACGCACATGGTCCTTCCAAGTCATGCCATCCCGAACCTCCAAGATCAGGAGCCCTGAGGGCAACACATCTCGAACCCTCAGAATAACACACCCTGCAGTAACATCCAGAGTCGTAGGAGCAGTCTGCTGCAAATAAACATAGTCACCAGGGCTAAACCTCCGAACCCCATGACGATATCCTCCACCACGTATAGTGGCATCACGGTGCTGTGCAATGGCAAGGTTCTCAAAAGCCATGGGCATGACTTTCTTGAGCAACTCTGCACGTACCCACACGTCCGGATCGTCAAGGTTAAGGACTTGAGCAGTGTCCCTACGAATGGCTGCAGGCAAATCCGGCTCTCGGCCAAAGAAAAGGAAATATGGTGAGAAGGAGGCAAGTGATACTTGTTTGCTGAACCTGTAGCCCATGGCTAACCAAGGAACCTGAAGATCCCAATCTCCTAGGTGTCCCTTCTGCAAGCCATACTTGCGCAAACCCGTCTTCACCGTCTGAACAACTCTATCTGCTAAGCCATCGGCCTCAGGATGATCCCGAGAAGTGGTGCGGTGGTCTATCAAGGCTTTATCACACAAAGCCTGAAACTCCCCCAAGAACTCTCTCCCTTGGTCCGTGAGTACCTCAGCTGGAGCACCAAATCGGCTAAGCACACGATCCAAGAATGCATACGCAGCCCCCTCACTAGCCTTGTCAGGCAATGGAACCAACTCAATCCACTTGGAGAAGTGCTCTACCATCACCAACACATATCTGTGGTGGCGCATAGTCAGTGGCAATGGTCCTACAAAGTCAAGACTCCACCTGTAGCCCAATCCCATGATTGGTAAAGGATGCAACTGTGGTGTAGGGGTGTTGAATGAAGCACGCACCCTGTCACACACCATGCACCTAGCCACGAACTGTTGCACCTCTGTATGCATACCACGCCACCAATACTGCCCTTGCAGTAAACTGTGAGTGCGTCGCACTCCAAAATGCCCCAACTCCTCATGGGCATGCCGCACTAACCGTGCACGTTGTGTGGGGTGAGGCACAATCCTCACTCGACCATCCTCCCACACTCGAAGTAGGTGTATCCCCTCCCACTTGAACCTCTTGGCTCGTTGCAAGATCCGATCTCTCTCCCTGGCAGTCACAGTGGCTGTCGTGTCTCCCATGCGGAGGTAGTCCAACACAGTCGAATCCTCATGTATATCTCTGGCACCACCTAGCTCATCACTAGCCTCAGGGTCCTCACACACTCCATCTACAGTCATCTCTGTTGTAGATCCAACCTGACCTCCCGATGCCAAGATACACAAAAATGCAGATGCGTGCCATCCGGGCACCATCTCCTCGTCCGTCTCACCATCCGCATCCCGATTGACCAAACCCGGTCGATGCACAACCTGAAAGTCATACTCCTGGAGTATGAGTGCCCACCGTGCAAGCTTCCCCATAAGCTTGTCTGACTCCATCAACCACTTGAGTGGCTGGTGATCCGTGACAAGGGTGAAAAGATTGCCGTATAGATAGCACCTAAAGTGTGCCATGGCCCACACTGCAACCAATCACTCTCCCTCATATGAGCTGTACTTAGCCTATGCAGCGTTGTTCGAGTGGCTAGTATAAGCCACTACGAACTCTCTTCCCTCATCATCCACCTGTGTGAGCACCGCTCCAAGCCCCAGCATGCTCCAATCCGTATGCAGCTGAAAGGGACGCCCCCTGATAGGTCGTCTCAGGATAGGCACCGAGGTCAACCTCGCCTTGAGCTCTTGAAAAGCTTGTTCTTGCTCATCTTCCCACTGCCACTCCTGGTCCACCTTGGTCAGCTTGGTTAGAGCCTTTGCAATGGTACTAAATCCCTTGACAAACCGTCTATAATAGTTTGCCAACCCCATGAAAGCTCGAACTCGGCTCACATCCGTGGGGCGTGGAATTTGTGCAATGGCCTCTACCTTAGTCTGCTGTACCCCCAATCCTCCAGGATATATCATGTGACCCAGATACTCAATCTAGTTGTGGAAAAACTTGCACTTCCCCGGATGCAACTTCAATCCGTGCGCTCTCAAGCGCTCCAATACCACCTGAAGGTGTCTCTCATGCTCCTCCATCGTAACACTAAAGATGATGATGTCATCTATGTAGCACCGAGCAAAGTCCACCCCTGCTAGAATCCTATCCATGACTCTCTGAAACTCTGCAAGAGCATTCTTAAGCCCAAATGGTAAGAACCGCCACTGATATAGGCAATCCTTGCCGTGCTCATTGATCCCCCAGAATGCCGTCTTCTGCTTGTCCGCCTCCTTGATCAGCAACTGGTGATATCCGGATCGTAAATCCAAAGTGCTAAAGACCTTAGCATGCCCGATGGCATCAAAGATCTCCTCTGGTGTTGGCATGGCATACTTATCGGACTTGGTCTGACGATTTACAGGCCGGTAATCACCGCACATACGTCTCTCCGTCCAATTGCCATAGACATCCTTCTTGGCTGGCATCTGTGGCTGAAGCATACTCTCCATCAGAGAGCTCCACCAAACCTGCCTCCCAGAGATCTTGAGTCCTCATCTGAATCAAAGACCTCTCCATGTCACTGTATCTATAGGGTCTCCAAAAGATTGACATGTCAGTGGCCAACTCAATACGGATCTCTTGACCCTTCAGTGCTCCCAAGTCCTTCAAACTGAAGGCAAAGCAATTCCTGTAAGCCCTCAGGAATCGCTGTATACGTTGTCTCTCTCCTCCGGTGACAAAGGGTCCAATGTCAGGCTCCCAATTGTCCTCCGTAACTGCAACCTTAAGTCTAGTGGGCTTAGAGGTAAAGGACGCGTCCAGTGGTTGCTATGTTGCAACCTCTTGAACAGTACTCCCTACCTGCTCAGTCAGTGACAAGGCCTCATCCTGCCTCATCATCTCATCCTCAAGGACTTCCTCCACCCGAGAAAAATCCCCAACCTCATCTTTCATCGCCACCTTGGCTGCCAACTCCATTTGAACCTCGAGCACCTCCCACGTGTGCCATGGATGCCTGCACCCCGTGGTCCTCACATGCTTGCCCCCACTCGCTGCCTGTACCGTCTCGGTAGGCAGAGTGACCATCGAGGGAAGTGTATTCCGTACTTTGCGTTGCTCAGCCATAGCCAAGCTGATAATCCAGGTCAAGCAATTGAGATCCATTGCTTGCCCCAACACTTGACGACGTGATGCCTCAGAAAGAGATGACACCGCCGTGGTACCAGTGGTAAAACCCATTGCCCGCTCACGCTCATCAGTATTAGGCTCCACTAACTGCTGCAACTGAGCATCCCACATGAGGCCAGGTCCACTATCCCGGAAAGCATGCGATCCTGGGAAGCTGAGCAGTGTAGGTAATGCTGCTCGTGGTTAACCCACCTTGTTGACCACTGCCAAAGGCAAACGGTCATCATGTCTCACACGCTGAGACTGCCTCCCTGTGTCCAGAATGCTATCCACTGTGAGATGTGTTGGCCGCTACACCCCATCAAATGCACGCTTGAGCAGTGCGGGTGGCATCAAGTTAGTCCACCATAGCCGTGGACGATGAGCCCGTGACCCCACTGTAGCTGCATCTAGCAACACTGCTGACCCAAGCCACAACCGGACTTGATGCACACTGGCCATCACCCTGGCCCGAGAATCGCCCATCAGTGGCACATTCTCCAAGATGTATGCTGGAGATACAGCTTGATGAAGCTGCAAGTGGCGCAAAACCCGCACCATCTCCCAAAACAGACCCGACCTCGAGTCTCGCAATCCATTGCCATGCCCGGCTGATGAATGCCCTTGGCAGGGCCAGCCTGCCACTACCAGATCAATGGAGCCAACCCGCTCCAAATCCTGCGGCCCCAGGAAAGAAATGTCTGCTGGCAAGGCCTGCTGATATCCACGAATTGGAGACACCGACAACAACTCAGGGTACCGCTGCACCAACTTAGCAACATGGCGAAGTGAAATGCGTCGTGTAGTCTCATCCCTCTCCACATATAGGTAACGCCAAACTCGTACACCTGCCTGTAACACAGCAGCCAATTCGGGGGTTGCTATTCCATGAGCTCATGAGCGGTGAGCTCATGAGCTCATGAGCGGGCATGGCTCACCCATGAGCCGCAAAGTAACACACTTCGAATTTCGGCAGATTTTTTTCGGGCCCAAAACTATAAAATAATCAAAAATCGAAGATTTCCGCGCTCATGCTGGAAGCACTCCGCTCATGAGTACCAGTGTACGCTCATGACTTGGAGCCCAGGCTCATGGACCGCTAGGCCAGGTCATAGAGAAACTGAATTCTGGGCAATAACGACACCGAAATTATCCCAGAGGCAGAGACGCAAGCGGAATTAGGATCTGGGTTTGCAGACTCCGAAAACGCAATGGCGACCTATAACCGTGGATAGTACTGTTGCAGAAGTGCATGATGGTTGGGTATAACGGCGCCGTAATTGGGCACAGGAAAAGAAATAGCCGACTGAAGGCTCGGGAGTGAAGCCAACAACGGTGAAAGTAATTGGGCTCCACCAACCAAATACCCAGAGTGCAGGCGATAACGGCGCCGAAATGGGCCCCGAAAACCAAATACTCGGTTGAAGCCACCGGAGTGCAGCCGATAACGGCGCCAAAATTGGGTCCAGAAACCAAATACCCGGCTGAAGGCTAGGGATTGCAACCAATAACGGCGCCGAAATTGACCTGCGGAAACAAAATTCTCGGCTGAAGCTTCCGCACTCCATCCAATAACGGCGCCAAAATTGGGCTCCGAAGAGCAAATACCCGCCTTACGGTAAGGGAGGCCTTGCTCTCATTTTGCTCTTCACTCTTCTCTGTTGTGCCCATCTCCTCCCTACTTTGAGTTTGTGCTATGTCGTGAGGCCATGTCGTGCCCGAATCACATCTATCGACGCCAGACGGGAGTCATTTTCCCGAAAGCACACGACATCATTGTTTTCCTGGATGTTTACAGGGACGATCCTCGACTTGTCCTGCAGAGAGCAATGGAGTTTCTTCCAGGATTGCACGATTCTCCTGGACCCCGGCTGGGGAGCAGGTGGTTCCTACGCATCATGGACCTGGACTTTCCGCATGAGTGGGAGCCGAACAGATCACGCATAGCGTTGCTGTATCGCTGGAATTGTTGCGAGTGGACGTATGATGAGTGCATAGGTGAAAACTTTACGCGTGGACGGACTGGCTCGGAAAGTGGGGACATTCTCTTCAGTTATGAGGATGAGGAGGAGGGGAACACAGGGCCCACTGTGAAAATGTCCTTCTACCAGGGGGGCGCTATCGATAAACACGACATCCTCGTTAGTTTCAACCGGGCGACAGAAACCACTGACATTTTGTTCAAATATAGGCACCCGGTCACTCAGGAGGTCCTTGAGAGGCCAGTTAGAGTTCCTTCTTCTTGGGCGAGGGGACCATAGGTCTTGCATGCTAGAGTAGACATGTTTCGACTCGCCGACACTCATGGCACATACATTTTCATTCAGAAATCAAACAGCTTCCATGTGCCATATGGGGAATATACATGCTTGGATAATCTTCTGTTAAGGTTTTTTGCAATTCACTGCCAGTATGCTGGGACGTGTCCTTTGTCGTATGGATTGTTGTTTGCACAAGGTGCAGTATGCAAATGCTGGAATGTGCAGTAGGACCCTTCCCACTGGGACACAGAACTAGCAATCTTGTAAAGGCATCACATTTGCAGAACAGTAACAATGTATTTGTAGCAAATTGGAGTCTTCTCATAAAGGTGGACGAAAACGCCAGGATGGGCTGCGAAATCACTACAAATTGAATGAAGAGCAGTAACAAGGAAGCACTATGCAGTACATAGACCATAAACGGCGCTAAATAGGCCTCAATGCCCGTTAATCTCCACACAATGTATGCTTTACTCGGATCCATTTGTAGACAACCAAAATAAAAAAAACATGCGCATGCCATTCATGGCCAAAAACCACATTCTCATGTATTGCGGCACCGAAATTCACATGTAGCCATGGTGATGCGGCACCACCAAGTGTATAATTCCTCACAAAAAAATAGGGTGCAAGAAGATGAATGTAATATAATTGCCACTTTCTCCTTCCCGATGTGGAATGTCAAGCAGTCCGACCAGTGTCCTGCCGTAGGGCCTTGTGCAGCTCGTTGAAACTCAGTGTTGGAGCATGGATGAAGACGTCCACTGCGGATATGCAACTCATGCGCTTCATAAAAATGTAATAAAGGTGTTTGCAGGGGACGTATGCTGCATTCTTCAATTCCATAACAAGGAAGTCCTTACAGTTGCAAGCTGGGTACTGTGAAACCATGATTGTATACACGACACTGCACGCGGCAGACCCGGCTGTTGACAACTGAAATATGCGCCCCATCCCGGGGTGAGGAACATCCCTGCAACCTTGCACTATGCAGGGCATTGCAAGAGCGTTGGTCATCCTGGTGTCGTTCGCCTTTGTTGGTGGCCGCCGTCTTTTCAGTTTCCCCCACCGATGGGTGGGCCAAGCTGCGGGGTCACCCACCGGTATGCGGGGCGAAGAGCTTCTCGTGGGAGGAGGATGACGACTGGGAATTGGATTTCGTGGAACGTATTTTTGCTTTCAGAGAATCAGGATGGAAGTACACGTTTACCCAAACACGGGAGTCCATGTTGAAGACGGGACCTCTCGGTACGCTCCGCAGCGAAGTCCTGCAGTGAGAAGAGTGTGTCCTACCTAATAACACAAATGATTTTCTAGAGGATTCCGTATCCAACAGGATGGGTGATCGGTGCACGTAAAGATGAAGGTATGTAACGTACGTTACAAAAACGAACGACAACAGCAAGTTCACATCGGATATTTGGTGCCTGAATTGTAATGTAGAACCACTTGGGCTACAATAAATCAGGCCTTCCCATGAATTCCGGCACCGAAATCTAAATGAACATCTCTGTCATGTAACAACTTTGGAAGCCAAGGGATGAATTCCGGCGACAGAAATAGTAATTTGTTCACCTCATGAAACTGACCAAGCACCCAACGGATGGATTTCGGTGCCGAAATTTGGATGAACATCTTCTTCATCAAATTGTTTCTGCACATGAGGGTTGAATTTGGATGCCAAAATACGGATGAATGTGTTCCTGATTACAGTCGTGATTCACCACGTGTCCGGATATCGGTGCCGACATCTGAATGACAGTAATCCTGAATCGGCAGAATGGATGTATTTCGGCGCCGAAATTCATTCTTCATCTCCTTTTCCGACCCTAATTCTGCTGCCCTGCGGATGGATTTCAGTGCCAAAATTCATCTGAAGTCTTTTTTTTTTTTTTTTTTTTTTCTTTGCGACAAATGAACTTCGGCGCCGAATCTCATCCAAGTACTCCCTTCTAATTTTCCTTTTTCTTCGCGAGCAATGAATTTCGGCGCCGAAATTCATCCGAAGTCCTCCCGAAAAAAAAAAAATTCTTCGCGAGCAATGAATTTCGGCGCCGAAATTCATCCGAAGTCCTCCCGAAATTCTTTTCTTTTCTTCGGGAGCAATGAATTTCGGCGCCGAAATTCATCCGAAGTCCTCCCGAATTTTATTTATTTTTCTTCGCGAGCAATGAATTTCGGCGCCGAAATTCATCCGAAGTCCTCCCGAATTTTATTTTTCTTTCGCGAGCAATGAATTTCGGCGCCGAAACTCATCCGAAGTCCTCCCGATTTTTATTTTTTTCTTCGCGAGCAATGAATTTCGGCGCCGAAATTCAACCGACTCCATCCCTCCAAATTCTTTTCAGGGTTTGAGCGCCGGATTTCGGCGCCGAAATTCATCCAATGCCCTCCCTCCAATATTTATTTTTCTTTGAAATGGATGAATTTCGGCGCCGAAATTCATCCTTACTGTCCGCAATGAGTAACTCTAATATTACATTTTCTATGCGACGGATGAATTTCGGCGCCGAAATTCGTCCAAACCCGACACTTACTATTTGCTTCTAGATGATATAATTTTCGGTAAATCGTTGGAAATACCCCGTTCCGACGAAGATAACAGGAATATTCTGCATTTAATGGAGAAATCGGCATATTGAACCCCTTCTATCAAAATTAATTGCATTTTAGCCGTTTTTTTCATTTGAAACCGACAGTATCCATTAAGTGGTCTTTTTCGCACGGGACGTTGCCGCACATAAAGTATAATTTCGGCGCCGAAATTATAGTTAAATGTCCAGAAATGGCAAGTCCAACAGGCATGGACAGCATCCGTCAGGGGCAATGATGGCGGCAAAGCATAGCATGGTGCCGATTTAGTCTTCGCTCTAGATGAATTTCGACGCCGAAATATGGATGATTTCACCTCGTCTACGCGCGGTCGGAGATATTCGTAATGAATTTCGGCGCCGAAATATGGATGAAATGTGCCCAAGTGCAGCCGTTTCCACTGTCCCGGAATTAATTCCGGCTCCGATATCCCACTGACAGGTTTGTTCATGATGAATGAGGACTTGGGAAGCGATGAATTGCGGCGCCAAAATTTGTAAGTTTGTGTACGAAAGCACTTGAATAGGATGAATTTCGGCGCCAAAATTCATCCGTCCGCTGATGAAACGTACCGACCTGACTGTTGAATGTCATAGGCAGGGGATTTTCATGGCGGTTGGGTTTCATGATGTGCGGATATTTCATTCAATGTCGGCTGCTCCGGGAACAGCATCCGGTGAACGGAAGGTATTTCGGTGCCGCAATTCGGATAAACCGTCTTGTACTGGTGGCTGGAACTGGCACGCGTCGTGTTCCAGTCGACTTCATCCGTGCGAACGTGTCAGGGGTCACAATCTCTTCATCACCCATACGGCAGAAAGTGGTGGACGGTGGCAACGCTTTGGGAGACGTGGCTGCTTACACATCTACTCGTGCATAGTGGTTGCATGTTCCACCGCTTCGCTCTCTCGCTCTTTGCCCTTCTGCAGTGACATTCTCCTGCGTTTCCTCTCTTTATGCGGCATAGTGGTAGCATAGAGTTTGTGGAAGGTCAGGCGACTCCGGCAAAGAGAAGGAGGACACGGGATTTTGGGAAGCCGCCGACGACACGACTTAAAGCTCCGTCTCATGCATGAAATGCAGACCTCGTTATCCGGAGACTCGGATCGCCACCAGTGAGAGATTCGTGCTTTGCGGATGTGAAGCACTCCATACGCAATATTCCTTTTACACCTTTTTTTGCGTGCATGTCTCATGTTTTCCTGTTTGTTTGACATGGGAGCTGGGGAGGGATCGCAGGGGGGCGAAACAACACAGTCAACTTTGGATACTCCTACTCGGGTGCTGCGCTCGCAAGGTGGAAGTGCATCGAGGCAGGCGAGTCCTCATTCAACACCTCAGATATCGCCTCAGAAAAGCCCACCTAGAGTTCGGAAGTGGAGGAAGCAGAAGGAGCCCATGGCTTTGCCAGTAAAACCCCTAGGGAGACTGGAAGCGGAGATATTGGGTTTGCAGTCAATTTCAAAAAACACGGATGCGGTGGAGGCCGCTGGAGATGTGGGAGTTGGATCTGCAGAAGGGCGGCCCATTGAGCTGACAGAAGGAGAGGACGACAACGTGGTACGACTTGGCAACGATCAGAACCTGCTGGAGCTTGCGGAGGAGCAAAACCTCCAGGACATTTCCTTCTCTGCAGACTCTTATCTTTCAGGCATTTTGCTTCGTGAAGAAACATTAGAAATTCAAATTACGTGAAACAGGAAGACTTGTTGATTCCACAGTTGATCCACTGGAGTATAACGTCCTGTTCAACCATGTGGGAGAGAAGGACATTCTTTGTGATTTGTCGGGCAAGCCATGGAGGTATGGCAGGACCAGGAGTCCTGCATTCATCCCAGACGCTCATGGAAACATGTACGGATGTTGAAGGCAGGGTCCTCAACATCACTGCAAATACAGGTGAGAATGTTAATTGAATGCGGCACCAAAATTGACACCATTTCCGTTTGTGTATGTTTGCTTGTGCGAGGAAGCGACTCATTCTTGAGTTTGGTTGTGGTTGTGTCGTATGAATTTGCAGGTGCCTGTATGTGGGCGGGAAGGATGTCGAACCGATTTGTGTTCTCATTTGAGGGGGATACGCCTTGTACGATTACAATTTGGCGGGCCTTCAGCGTTTGCCTCCGACTGAGGATCCCAAAAACGGAGAAGATGACGTGGAAGGGGAGGAGGAAGATGAAGAGGAGGAAGTCCAGGAAATTCGTTCAATGCAGGGGCGCCCGAAGCCGCTTCCCCCAATGCCTGTCTTCGAGTGAGTTGCACCATAGTAAGTGTATTGGTTTCGGTTGTAGGGACCATGCAACCTGCCGATGATTCCCTGTTTGAATTCTCTAATGTACTTCATTCTATGTTTGTGCGTACACTCAGCCTTGCAGAGTCGTCCGACGAGGAGAAGCTGGGAGACTTGCCCGAATCGGACCCTGTTGCAGAGGAGGAGACAGAATCGCATCGGCCATTCTTTGCCAGAAAATCGTTTCTCGCGAGTCCCCAGAAGCCTTTTTTTCTACCAGCCTATGCAGACACGGCTGCAAGAGAAGCCATCAGGAGGGAGGATAGGCCTACTCGGTTAGAGCAATTGACATACGGGAATGAGCAGAGAATTATAATGAGGCGTGAGGCCAAACATAGAATTGTGAAAGGCAGAGTAGGGAAGTTCGTAATAGAATCCGCGTCCGAGAGCGAGGGGAATGTTGAGGACACTTCCGCACCCAGGTGGACAGTTCCGGCTGGTGAGGATGGTATTTTTGAGGGGAGGGCTTCTCAGAGTAACAGCGGTAGCGGCAGTGCAGGTTCGGAGGCAGGTGGAAGGCAGCCATCCTTGCATGAGGCCGGGGATGCATCGGACAGTGATAGCGGATCCTCACCATAGCAAAGTCTCATTTGGATCCTTTTGTTGTACAGTTCTGAAACACTTAATGAAAATATTGACGATTTGAAAAATCATTGTGTTCAGACTGCTTGTCCGATTCCCTACATTTCTTCTGCCAACCAAAATGTATAATAAAAGCAGAAGAGACGCAAACTTCAGTGAAGAACCCTACAAGTAATTTATGCACACCATCGAGCCGAGAACTTGAAGCCATGAAAACCCTGCCGTTTCTCTAACATTCCTATTGGGAATTTGGCGCCGAAATAGCCCAATGCGCGCCTTCGTTATATGGGCCTCAAAAATTCCACGGATGAATTACTGTACCAAAATATCGCGATGGAAGCCTTCAGCACAAGGCACTTCAGCACATTCCACTTGGGTATTTCGGCGCCCAAATAGCCCGTTCTGCGCCATTAAATACCGCACTATATCACATTTTAAGAGGTAATTTCGGTGCCGAAATACCCCGGTGGATGTCTTCAAAACACCATTTTAGCACACTGCTCTTGGGAATAACGGCGCCGAAATACCTCATTCCGCATCCTGGACCAGGAGAAACAGACCCTATTACCGAGGTAAGAGGACATAACACCGTCAATAAAGGCAGGAAAATTCCAATTCCGCGGATGTCCGCTCATGAGCTCATAGGCTCATGGGCTCATGGGCTCATGCGCTCATGAAATAGTAAACCTCAGCCAATTCGGTGCTGATCCCGCCAAACAAGTCCAGAAGACAAATGCCTTCATCCGGATACTGCCACACAATAGGTGTGGTGTCCAATAGAGATAACTGAGGTGGTCTTGGTGCAATCCCCGCACTCTCCTCCTCTCCTGACGATACATCCACCCAGGCTTGTTGCACCCGTCGATCAGCATCCCGCTGCAAATCCTTGCTCGTGCCCCACAATGGAGTCTGAGCAACCATGGTAGGCAACTCCGCCATACCATACATGTCATCGTGCTCTCCCGGAGGTGGCACATCCTCTGAATGAGCGTTGCCCTCAAGCAACTCTCTAGGCCAACTCACTGCCGCTGTGAATGCTGCTAGTGTCGGCATCTTGCCTCGCTGGGCAACCGCAACTCCTCCTATGAATGTCACAGGGAGCTGCACACGCCGGCCCTCCCCTAACTGCCATGCAGGCCTATAGGAAGCTGACTCCTCCCAAAATCCAGGGTAAAGCCCATGGGGTACAACACTGCCCCACCAACTAGGACATCGTATGAGACCGTGTCTGTCACAATGGCCTTGGCTCGCTCGGAGTGTGGAAGCAACGATCCAGGAGCGACGCAGCAAATCGACAGGGAAAATAGAATGGACTACAGACGCGTGCAACAGTGCTGCAAGAAGAAAGACAATATGTACAGTGAAACCCTAAAGCAAAAACGACGAAGGATTTGAACCTCCCGGCCACCCCGGGGATGCCATACAAATTACCAGATAATCTGAAGCGAAGGCCAATAACAGCAACGACAGCAGGAAATGATAACACTAAAATCTCTGAATGAGTACACTCGGGAGGCTGCTTCGTTTAACCCCGGCAAAGGTGTGCAGCAGAAACATGGGGGACAGGAGAGCAAGTACTTACGGATGACACCAACCTGTGAAATCCTTTGCATGGAAAGAACGTCCCACTTGTTTCTACAGATTCTCCTCCACAGACTGAGGGCGGGGTCGATATGAAGAATACAGAAGCGTTCAAGCGACAGGAATAGTGCCTGAAAACGAGTGGACGTCAATAGTGAAGAGTGAAGCAAAACGTCTCGCATGCGAAGCGTCCCCATCCGCATGAGTGCACGCACCTGTCAACCCCATGGGAAAGTCCTAGGGACAACTGAATGTCTATGCTATGATTGCGCTCTAGGACGGTGCGTCTATGATGAGGCATTCATGGGGCATGCATGATGCATGTGTACAGTACTATAATACAGTGCAATACAGTAATGACAGTGCTGAGATTGTATGACAATGTTATGGCGAGGATGGACCCGGCGCGGGGGCGGGGGGTGGAGGGGTTGGGGGGCGGCAGGCGCGGCGGCACCGCGAGGGGGGTGGGGGGCAGAGGGCGGGGGTGGGGCCACGCAGGCAGGCCCGCTGAGGGAGCATTGAACTCCCGGGCCTCATTTATCACTTGCCCTATAATTATACTACCTTGTACCTTAGAGCTCCATTCTAGTCATATTTCTAAGAGCTTGCATGAGCTTGGAGCTTGTACATATACATTAGGGGTGTTTCTTTCGCAATAGGTTTAAGGGTTTATGGACATAGTCAGGGATAGAATTGGGACAGAGATAGGCACAGATATAGGCACACAACAAACAATTTCGCTATTTCAAAACCCTATTCACGTGAATTCTATTTTCGTGGAAATTTGTGAACCCTATTGCCGTTTTTTTTTGGCTCACGCCTACATTTTTTTGTGCTTACGTGAGTCGTGCTCGCCGCTGTGCTCACGTCCTACCAACCCCCGGTATTACACTGGGTATAGAATTGTTTCTGCCATATTTTCATATCCGTCGTTTATGCTTCTAACCCGGATCCAAAAAAATGCCGGTTCCAGGTAACTTATCCGGGTTGATATCCTGCTGTTGATCTCCTGATGACTCTATATCCACCCAAATGGATATATGTATATGTATGCTATATGTATGTATGATATATTTGTATACATGTATAAGCCAAATGGATCCTCACTGCATTGGTTATATCTCCACCTGGGATCCCGTAATTGCTGCACGAATTGGCGGATCAGTGGCGGTCGGCAGCTGAACATGAATGGAAGTTTACGGAGCCGGATGTTCATGGAAGCCATAGATTATTCTTTGGATTAAGGCTGGGCAGGTAGAGATAGGCAAGTAGCTTTCTTGGAGCGTGAGACTGGTCTGGCTTCCTGGCATCCTGTACTGTGAATGCCTTCTCCGAATGAACTTTAGCTGCAGTAATGGCTATCTTGACTCTTGGAAGACTGGATCAGTCGGTGCATCTTAAGTGACAGATACTTATACGTGCATTTGGTTATGTTATGACATGCAATTAGTCCTCCTTCCATTCTCCATCCAGTTCGTGTAACAATCGTACACAGTTTACGTGATTCGGTAGCCTTGCTGTTGTTGAAAGATAGAAGGATGCCAGACCACTTGAGTCTAGACTTAAGTGGGAGAAGGAGTTGCATATAGCAATAAAAGATTTAATAGTTTATCTTTATATTTTAATCATTTTTTAGTTATTTTTAGTATTCATCTTTCTAGTCATAACCTAAACTTATTAGAATCATTAAAAGTTATATTATTGTACGAATTAAATTAACACATATTTATTATTAAAAATAATAAAACATTATTCAAAATTTAACTTTTATACAACCAGTCACTTGTAACTACACAATGCTCTTAACCCTTAAGTTCCCAAGCGACCTAAATCGGGTCACTTTGAATTTGCACCCAGACCCGTTGTTGTTTCACGGCCAGGCCTTAGCCACCTCATGGACTTCAATATATTGCCTCCTGGATCCGTTTCGCCCGACGACCCTGAATTTTACCGCAGACTTGTGGACCTTTCAGGGACCCCTGATTTTGCTGACAGTATGATGGGTGTTGCCTACGGTAGATGGTTTATGAAATTCATGGTATGTCCCCTTCTCACCCTCAACAATTTTACTTCCAATCATTTTCTGTCATGCTCATGGATACATGCTTCTGCTGCGGCTGTATCCCAGGGAAGGAACTAACGTCTGGTGCAGCATGCTCGGATGGGCTTACAAGAAACTCCCCGCCCGATGAGGATGCATTCATGTCATTGCGCCCTGCGTCTTCTGCCCAAATGTATGGAATGGTGGTGACTTCAATCATACTGGAGCCTCCATGCATTCTACATTTTGAGCTGGTGTTTTTCACATCACGGAATTGGGACTATGTTCATTATATTGTATTACTTGTAATTGGACATGAAGCATTTGGTTTGCATCCATGGCATATTGCTCTCCGGTGCATGTTTTTTATCCTTCACTGTCATTCGTTATGTTCCGTTCTATGCTAATATGGGGTCCTTCCTGGTGCACGACTGTGGTCACAGCATGGTGGACCGCTCCCTGACCTTACGGAGCTTTTGAAGAAAACATTAAATTTGTTTCCGAAACGTCTTGGTTTCACTCCCGACCATGTTGGCCGGTACAGTGAATGCGTCGCGGTTGTCGAGTACAACAAATATAGATCTGCTCTCAATGATTACGAAGTGAAGGAGGTTGCAGTTTTGGCTGTGTTGGAGACTCGAAGACGTCAGTATGTGGAGGCTGGCATGGCCAAATGGGAGAGGGTAACACATGATGAATTAGACGAGGCTAAATAGGGCTGGTCGCCTTTGTTCAGAATTCTCAGAGGGCAGCTACCGTGTGAGCAGCTCACGTGAGCACGCTCACGCTTAAAGTGGAAAACGTGAGCAGAATCCCTAAAGCATGAGCAGATTAGTGAATGGGAGCCTACAACCGAGGGGAGAAGAGGGCCTATTGTTGTGGACAAAAACTACAATGCACGGACGCATGCACACCCCATCCGACGGGACAATCCAAGCTCCATGACGACCGTATGGTACGAATGTGCGATGAAAAAGCCGACGGATGAATGGTTTCAGGATGAATGAAAAGTGGAAAGGATGAATGGTGGATGAGTTGGATGAGAAATGAGCAAAATGGATGAACCATGACTTCGTTTTTGTTTCACGTGGAGCAATTGCATCTCGAGTGTGTCCTGAATTTCAGATTTGTCAGCTGATCCTGGCAGTACTTACTTTGAGGGAACTTGAAGGAAACTGCTGAAGTTACAAGGCAATAATACAGGAGTAAATTTGAGTTACCTATGGACTCTTCCGATGGGGGTGGGGCTGCAGAGGAGGGAGGATGATAGAACATGAGAAGTAGAGGACAAAACCAAATCGCAGAAACATTTCTCCAAAAACAATGAACCCAAAAAATTGAGTCCAAAAAAACTTTGAAGGCGGTGTGTGTCCAGGTGGGGGGGGGATTAAGGTGTCGTCAATGACATCTTAATTCCCACCTCCTGTTGCCACAAACATTTCATGGAAAATCCCAAAAAACCAGAAAATTTGAATCCAACAAAACTACAAAGCCGACACCTGTGCAGGTCGCGGCGATTAAGGTGTCGTCAACGACATCTTAAATCCCACCAGCTGCTGCCACATGTCTTTTCAAATTATGGCCCAAAAATGGAAAAAACAGAAATCCAACAAAACTTTGAAGGCGGTGCGTGTGCAGGTCGGGGCGATTAAGGTGTCGTCAACGACATCTTAATTCCCACAACCTGTTGCAATATGACAATTCATGGAAAAACCCAAAAAACCAGAAAAAAATGAATCCAAAAAAGCTTTGAAGGCGGTGCGTGTGCAGGGGGGATTAAGGTGTCGTCAATGATATCTTCATTCCAACAACCTCAACAAAATTTTCAAGGCGGTGCGTGTGCAGGTCGGGGGGATTAAGATGTCGTCAACGACATCTTAATTCCGACCACCTGAACAAAACTTTCACGGCGGTGCGTGTGCAGGTTGGAGGAATGAAGGTGTCGTCAACGACATCTTATTTCCCCTTTGCGACATTTCAATTCATCGAAAAACCCAAATAACCCAAAAAATATGAATCCAACAAATGTACGAAGGCAGTGCGTGTGCAGGTGGGTGGATTAAGGTGTCGTCAACGACATCTTAATTGGAAAAACCACCAACCCCAAAACAAACAAACCGAAAACAGATTCAGCCAAAACAGAAATAGAACATGTTAAAAACATTACATTGAACACAAAGTGGAATCATTGTCAAAGAATCCAACTCCTTCTGAACACCTCACATTTTAGTAATCCTATCACGCTGCAGAAGTGTATGAACGTCAGTGGGACCCATTATACACTGGTGAATGCACATATCAAGGTGAGGATCACAAAACATCCTGTGAATGTAGATGTAGTATAGGTGTTTGCACGGGACAAATTTGGGTTTCTTTCCAATAGAGCTTAATAAAGTGTTCTGAAAGTCCGGTCATGTGCAATTTGGAAAATTGCCAATAGTTACCTCATAAGTCTTGTCGTGAACAACAGAACCCGATGTCACCATACTGTACACCCACCCATAGCCTGGAGGGGGGACATTGACAACTTGGGTCACCCGACACTGTAGGTTTCTTGCTGACTCAATTTAGCACTCGTTTTTGGGACTTGCCTCAACACGACAGACCGGTTTTCCATTTCGTTTCGTAGGCCAGTCGTTCCCATGTGGTGGACGTGGGGGGAATGCGGATTGCGAACCCCGACATGAAACTGGTGTTATGACTACCAGGCCTCTTGGAAGACGAAACCCGGCATCCTCCAGCATCTCAATTTCTTGCTTCGACAGACATGTTCCCAACTTCACTGGCCACACGGCTGGAATTTGAGGTTACTGAGGACTGAATCCCGGCAAGTCCCCATCACACAACGCTGAATGTCATCAGGGCAAAACCAGAACTTGTGAGGCCTGGACTCTTGCGCACCGTAATGTTTGAATAAACCAGTGAAAGACGGGGCAGGAGTCCCGTCTCTGCCCCTATAAATCTTGCTGATGCACTTCACAAAGGACAATGCCCTAACAGCAGAACACCCAACTTTTGATCCTTGGGTTGTCCGTTCAATGTGCCATATTGCATCCACACAATCGAACTCTTCCACCGCCAGCAATATCTCTCCCTCTCCCCGCACTGGAACAGAGGGATATGAAGCATTGTATACAGCAGAAGAACAAGCACCGACAGAGGGACTGCCAGATTCGAATGTCGGAGGCCGCACATGCATACGAGGAATTGAGTAATTATCCCTGTCATGTCGATGGGAGTCAGCAGCGGATCCTGGTGGGGTGTCAAGTTTGCGCTTGCATGAACCGAATCTTTCCTCCCCTTCTTGATGTGGGAGCCTGGACTGCAAAGGTGTTCCATTTGTGAACTCATTTACAACACGCGCCATTTTAGCGGGATGCTTCGCTCTATTTGCAGCCCTGCCCTGTCTCGACCTTTGCCAGCTCCCCGTCCCCTCAGGAAGTCTCGGTACCTTGTTTATTGCGAAACAGCCCGGACCTTGTCATCTGCAGTTGCAACGTAGAGGTTCCGCCCATTTTTGCCGGATTGTGCCATCCACTGACTATGCACAGTCTCCGCTAGATTGCAGGAGGGCATATCGGCAATGTCTTCCAGTGACATGTTCTGCATGCAATTCAACACAAGCATGATTACGTACAGCAGCATAAGAACTGGATTGGACGGCCTGTTCGTTCCATGATATATCTCTCGACGAGAAGGAATAAAGCAAAATCATGCTAATTCACTACTAACTTACAGGTGTCATGAAGGCACCCCACTGTCTATATCTGAAGTGCCAGAACCCCAACCAATCTTCCAGTTCTTTGATTCCATCCAGACTGGCTGCCTCAGATGAGTACCACCATGCTCGAATAGTCTGGAACATAGAGTTGGCTTCCTGTTCAGAGGTGGCATCTTTATACAGACGGCATAGTCTCATATGCTCCTCCCGCAACTCCAGTTTTATGGAACTCTTTGTGTGGCGTTGTAGGGACTAGCTCCAATGAAAGAGGCAAGTGCGTTCTCGGCCTTCCATTGGTACTTTGGGGTTGCCTGAACCAAAAACTATACGGACAGCATTCCAATTCTCTTGAGCGCTGTCAGCCATGAACCCAGTGAAGTTTGGATCTGGGACACCATGAGCTGTCACGACATTAACAAAGGACTTCCACATAAGAATTTGTGACTCTGTGTCCTCCGACTGCATGTCACAAACAACAACAGTCATCACTTTCTGGTATGCAGGATCGTATACATGACAGGCCATGGTCGTCCATTCCTTCACACGTTTCACGTGATCAAACATAACCCAGGATTTCTGAAGATCACCACCAGGCTGCATTCTTCGCACCAGACTAACTCCCGATCCCTCACCAACTGTGGACATCTTGAATAAGTACACTTTCCTGGCACCTTGCCCCGGGAAAACACTGTCCTGAATGAAGTCATATCGGCTTATACGCTTTAACTCCAGGATGCTATCCATAAAGCCTGTGTTGGCAGCACCCCCCCTTAGGACGTTGATTTGATTTCGCACATTCAGAGAACTCAATGTTGAGAAACGGTCCAGAACATCGTCAAGGGAGGTAGTGTCAAATTTAGTGGTGGACTCCTGTGATTCCCCAAACAAATACATTTGTAGGAATCATTTGTTTGCTGCAAGAGCAATGGCTGATGGCGATGCACCAGGAGCACTATGAATTTCGTGTCGAAGCAGTGAACGGATTGTATCAATTGTCTCTCTGCACTGTCTTCGGGACACTGGATGTGCATGAATGCCGAAATGGATACATGCCCTTGTGAGGTAACTGCAATTGTGAAGCACGTAGTACATATGTGCATTGCAATCTGCGATGCACTGTGGGACCAATTTACAGAACTTGCGAACGAGAGTATTACTGCTTGCAGGAGCACAACCTACTTTGAAAGGGTTGTCGCTGACACCTTCCCATTCCGTCTCATTTGCCGAACCATCCATTTGGAAGTGCTGGCAAGAAGCATTTGGACAATGAAGGTGTCCAACGCAAATCAATCTACGGAACTTCAAGCCATGCGGATTGCATATATTGGAAGTTTTCGTCTGGCACCATGGATGTCCATCGTGCTTCTTGTCCATGCCCGCCATTCGTCCTGCCAATCCCCCAGAGGATGTCGCTGGTGGCAGCTCAAAATGATATCACCATTAAATTCATTGGGTAGGTATTTTGCTCTAACGATTCGCTATGTATCCCAGTCAATGCCTCTCACATCACTCTTGCATCCTGGCAACCCCCTCAAGGACTACAACTTCGGAATGACACTTGCAATTTCTTGCACATCGGGGTCCCCCAGCAGACGTTGATTCGGAGGAGGTGGGAGCTCTGACACGTCCTCTTCTGAGCTATCGGAGATATCAACAAATGTGGTGGAGGTTGTCTCTTCTCTTTTGATGGGTAGAGTTTTGGGCACCTGAGCCACCAAAGCTGCTGTTCCGGGCTTTGACTATGGAACCTCCCGACAGACGTCTTTGATCCCCAGGAACGCGATACTTTGCTGGTGGAACTCTCCACTCTCGCCGACTGCCAGACAAATGTGGTTTCGGAACGCATGTGCCCTCGACCTTACCCACTTTGTCATACACCTCTCTCACTACATGTACAGTCCCTGCCTTAAAGCGGAAGGTTACGCAAAGCAAGTCTTCTTGAACTATGGCGAGCCCATTCACGTTGGCTACGGCACTCAGGTACTCCGCTTGCGCGTTGGAGTAAAAAACAGCAACGTCAGAGTTGAGAGACATTGCATGAACGAGCACGGGAGTGTGGGCAGTGGAGAGCAGGTGACAAGAGTACACCAGGAAGGCTCGTCAAAGCACTTCCTGACAATGTCTTAGTGGATCCACCGACTGAAGGTGCTGAGGCAAATTATTTCTTTGCATGTTGTTTAGTAGCCGGCTTTGACTCTGACAGATACTGGTGAATTTTATCCCATTAATGTCAGATCACTGACCGCCGGACAGATGATTCTGATAGGCGAGAATTGCGGCCGACTTTGCAGATGCCTCATCTTCAGTGACTGCGTTGTGGGTCGAACCCCTTATGTCAAACATGGATACGTGGCATGCCTATATTTAAGTGTCTTGCAAGGGCAGCAGGTGTCGAGTTCTCTGCGAGACAGCCCGCAAGCATCCCGCCGAAAAACGAAAACCCCAATTATGAGCCGTTACGTTTTTGGATGATTAGTCATTCCTTGAGAGGGAGGGATGAAAACCTAACCGCAATCCACTTTTGCCATTTGCCTGAGGGATGTCTTCGGAGGTTACATTCTGGCGTTCATCATTTCAGACTCGCCACACTGGAGCATCCCAAGAACGAGAGTGTTTCCGGAAAGAAGAGAGCGAGAAGGTAGTCTTTGTGGGGGCTGCTATTTCATGAGCGGCATGAGCATGAGCGGGAAAAAAAAAAAGCATGAGCAGACCATTGTGAGTCCACGGAAATAGGGTTAGGAGGCACGGAAATAGGGTCATGTGAAGTTGGAATGTGGCACCAGTGGACTTGAAATGCAACATTTTATTGCAAATTTTGTGGCAAGCCACGTCTATACAAGTGTGTTCTAACTGTCATAGCCGGAATGGGCACTACTCTCCTACACCCTCCGAGGAACTTGCCCCACCTTCTTCCTCATCCCCCTCATCCCCCTCATCCTCCGAGCTCTGTGATGCATCAGTTCCACTATGCCTCTCAAAATCCCATCCTCTCCTTGGGGGACTGTCCACCTCACCTCCTGGGAATCTTCTGCGTCTTCTCCCCCACTTTCCTCAGCAGAATCCAAGACAAATCTACGAGCCCGACGGGCTCTAATAGCTGCTGCCTCCTCCCTCATCTTCATTTTCTTGAGGCTTGCCTCGTCTAAAATCTGCTGTACACGACTAGGTTCGGAACACCTCCTAATGGACACCGAAGCAAACCGGGTAGCATAAGTAGGAAGGATGTACTCCCTTTCTGGACTAGGCATGAAATCCCCCCTGGCAAAAAAAGGCACGTTCCTCCTGCCCATGAACTCCGGTGTAGACGTCCCTCCGGCAGTACTTGGCATCCTACAGTAAGAACAAATCCACTTCAAGAATGTCAATACCAGCACAACCAGAAAGGGTTTTCAATGAAATAAGAGAGCGGAGGGAGGTGCCTCACGAAATCTAGAGGCAACTTACAATGCCACCACTCACTCGTAAACCGGGGGCTCCTCGGCCTCGATCCCAACTTCCTCCCCCTGCTCCTTCTCGGATTTTTCCTCATCCTCCGAGGATGCCTCTTCCTCTTTCGGCAGACATTCAGCCGCTGCAAGTTCCGAGTTGTGGAGGGCAGTATCTGGCTCGAAGGCGAACACATGCCTGTCGGACAACGTCCCTGCCCACATTGAAGCACCTGAGGAACAAAACGGGCGGTTAATAGCTTGCGGCATGCAATTGCAATCGGGCCAGGGGACAAACTGAGCACGTGAAGGCTTACCCGTGCCGCATGTGAGGTCCAGAATCTGCCCTTGGACATCCGAGCACGTCTCCATGAGGGTTTGGATGAAAGCAGGGCTCCGGGTCCGGCTGTACCGCCACGGTTTGCCTGTCTTTGTGTCCTTCGGCATACTGGAGTGGGGCACATAGTTGTAGAGGACATTGCAGGTTACAGAGTCCACAGCGGCATCAACAAGACGACCGTCGTTGCGGAATTTGAACGTAGACCCTCTCTTCACAAAGCAATATGCCTCAAACACCAATGTCTGCACATCCAACAAAGAAGGGATCAACTCCAGGGTCTACTTAACATACACCACAATATGAAGTGAATGCAATAGATTGATAACTTACACTTTGGCCCTCTCTTCGCAACCCCTGTGTACTGATGCAGAACCATTTTCTGAGGAAGACCGGGGTGACACTTTTCGGTGTCCACCTTGCCACCGCATTCTCTGTGGTCTTCCCTCTCGTGGCAAGGACAACCACACATCCACCGTCATCCAGAAGCATCCCCGCCAGCCCAAACCCGGCTTTCCAGTAGTCCTCAGTAAACCTGTTCTAGGTGGGCACACCATCCAGGCCCTCCAGCAGCTCCCCATCTGGAATGTCGAGGAGAATCATGTCGCAAGCTCTCTCCACCTCAACCCCCCCCCCCCCCGAGTGCTCTTGCAATCCGTGCTCACAGCCGTGAAGAATTCCATCATGGCTTCAAAACCAGGGGTGTCTTTAGGCTCTGTACCGCCAGCCCTCTTCTTGGCTTTCCCCTTCTGCTCGAGGTTTGCTATTTCATGAGCATGAGCGGCATGAGCGGCATGAGCAGAGTAGTAAGACAATCGGTTTTCATGAGCAGAAGTACAAATTTCGAAAATAAAAAACAATAAAAAACAATAATTTAATGCAATGTGCCAGGAAAAACAAATATATTATTCGGCCCCTTGAAGGGAAAATTGAAGTTTTGACAGTTGTGCTCATGATTTTTCGTCTTCCACTCATGCCAATTCCCAGCGACATGTGCAAATATGGCGCCGAATTTCGCGGTAATAGGATCCGTAACCTGAAAAAACGGCGACGTATTTCGCGGTAATAGGTCTCTCTGGCGAAAAATGGTGCCGAATTCCGCGGCTATAGGTCCCCTCATGACAGGTAATTCGGCGCCATTTTTCCAGTGCATGTTCGGACTTAGCCAGTTTTCGGCGCAAAATAGGGAAATTCGGCGCCATTTTTCCAGACACTGTACCAGTGCATGTTGGGACTTAGCCAGTTTTCGGCCCAAAAAAGAGAAATTCGGCGCCATTTTTCCAGACACGGTACCTGTGCATGTTGGGACTTAGCCAGTTTTCGGCCCCAAAAAGAGAAATTCGGCGCCATTTTCCCAGACACAGGTACCAGTGCATGTTGGGACTTAGCCAGTTTTCGGCCCCAAAAAGAGAAATTCGGCGCCATTTTTCCAGAAATGGCCCCACAACTGCTTCTGTTGGATCTCAGTTTGAATGGAATATTGCCTCATTCCAGGAGTTTTGGGGTGCATTTCATTACACTGCAAAAAAAAGTCTGATACAGCAAAATGCATTTGAAAATATCCATATGGAGGATTCCGTTTGCCCCATCAATGATTTCTGGAATCCCTAAGGAGGAGTTTGTGCAGCTCGTTCACGCTCAACGCCGGTGCATGAATAAAGTCATCAATAGTCACGTTCATCCTCAACCTCTTCAGGTAGATGTAATACAAATGCTTGCACGGATAATACTTCGAACCCTTCTTTGCTTCCATCAACGAGAAGTCCGTACAATTGCAAGTCGGCTCCACTCCAATCGTAATTGTGTATACATCATCGCGTACAGCCGAGCCGGCCGTTGCCATCCGATACACACGCCCAAGGCCGGGTGGAGGTACGTCCACGGAGCTCTGAATAGTGCAAGCCATCCCAAGAGCATTGGCAATCCGAGTCTCATTCAACTTGTTGGGAGGGTGTCGTCTCTTCACTCTTCCGAATCGCATTGTGGGATGTGCAGAATTGTCCAATCCGTCTCTACTGGACCGAGCAGTCTGCAATGGCTGGGTCTGAGGAACCGGAAATGCGTGGGCCGGGATGTCTGTGCGTTGCACCATTCGAAATCCTGCTGCAGATAGAGCATCCGCCTCATTCTGAGAGAGGCTGCAACCCGGTGCAACAGGCCAGACGTCTGGAGGCTCCGGCATTCCCTGAATCCCGTACTTGGGCTTGCCAAATACACAGGTCATTATGTCGTGCCTACAGAACCAAAATGTCTGCGTTGTGGCGTGAGCAAATGTGGGAGTCAAAAATCTACCGCTGAAACAAGGTGCAGGTACAGCACCGTGTGGGTTCCTCCGAATCATCTCACCACAGCGTGCTCTCGTATCCACCCGGATGGCGCAGCACTTCCCTCAAAATGCCGGCAATGTCCTTGCAATTCTCCACTGTGACTCCGACACTCTTGTCTCCACAATGGGAATGTTGTACTGCTTTACTACAGATGGCTCGTTATGATGCCGGGGCACGCGCCCTGTGCTCAAAGGAGATGACGATCTTGAACGTGCAGGACTTGCGGTGCTTGACGAGACCTCCTCGGGCAACATCACCGGACCACGAGGGAGCGTGCGAATATTCTTGTCAGCTCGCCATGAATCCTCTTCTCCGCCAGGTGCCTCGTCAAGTCTTCGTCTCACTGGACGGGTATGAACATCTCCTTCCAAATGTTGGCCTCTTCGCAGCAATGGCGTGTCCCGAAGGCCCTCTCGCAAGGCCGCCGCTGGAGCACTTGGATCACAGGCCAACGAAGGTATCGGCTCAGGGGGATCAGGCGGGCTGCCTGGATCTGGCTCTGGGGGGACAGGGAGTGTGGGAAGTAGTGCAACTGGAGTTGGGAATACTGTGAATATTGTGGGGCCAGTAGCAGGGAGTGCTCAGGGGCCACCACTTGGTGGAAGATCCACCACAACTACAACAGGTCCTCAAGGACCAGCACCAGCAAGGGTGCCAGCACCTGTCAGTGGGAAGAGGGTAGGGCCACAGATGGCGTTACAACCAACACGGGCAAAACCACCTTTTCCAATATATTCAGGAAAGGGGGATCCCGATGTACACATTAGCCAATTTGAGCACATGTGTATAGTGAACAATGAGAATGGCGATGATGCCAAGATGAGATTGTTTCCTTGTTCACTTATCAAGAAAGCAAGTGAATGGTATGCAAGATTTCCTAATAATCATTTCCTAACCTAGAATGGCTTGAATACAACATTCCGAAATAGGTTCAGGACAAGTAAAACTGAGGATGAAGTGTATGGAACAGTTAAAGCAAAAGAAGCATGAAACTGTTGAGGAGTATATGGAAAAGATGGAATTGCTGATGAAAAAGCTGGCTGCTGTACCAGCACCAGGTTTACAGAAGACTTGGTTTGTGAGTGGACTAAGACCAGAGTTGCAGAAGAAAGTGGATATGTTACCCCATAATACAGTGGAGGAGGCATTTGAAACAACAAACAGAATTGAGCAATTGGGAATGCTCAGGAGAGAGAAAAGGGATGATGATGACTCTGAGGATGAGTCAGATGAAGAAAAAGAGCAAGAACTGAAAAGGAAGAGTAAGAGAAAGGAGAAGTTGAAGAGGGATAACTATGAGAAAAGATTAGAAGAAGTCTTGAAGAAGTATGCCACAGAGGCTGCAACACATTGGAGGAAGGGTGTTTGGTGTGCAAAGTGTCAGAATGAAGGCCATACCACCACTGAATGCAACATGAAGGAGAAACACTATACTATCTGTAAGATGGATAACCATTCTACTGAGAATTGTTACTACAACAAAAGGACAGCTGCAAGAGAACCTAGGCAAGTTAGGGTGTATCAAGTGCAACCCCAGCCAAGAAGAAACAATGATCAGGACCACTATGGTAGGCCTGGTGGTTATAACAATGGCATGGAAGGGAGAGGTAATTCAAGAGGGAATTACCAAGGAAATTCCAGAGGCAACTATCAAGGTAATCCAAGGGGGAATTACCAGCCAGGGAATCAGGATTACAGAAATAATCCAAGAGCAGACCAAGGGCGAGGACCCAATGGTGAAGAACTGTGTTACTATTGTAATCAGCCAGGACATCGCAAGGAAGCCTGTTCATTCTGGATTAGACACCAGAATGAGATGAGAGCTCTTATGAATGAGGGCCCAGTGGTGGCAGCTCACATGGTTAGGCCATGTGTTGTACCAGAAGTAAGTACAACGATAGTAACAAGAAGCAAAACCAAACTAATACCTCCAGTAGTTGAAGAAGATGATGATAATGAAGATGGCAGTGATATGCCTGAAGATGATGAGGCTTGGAGAGATGAGAAGGAACTGCACAAGGAAGTGGCAGATACCATAAGGGAAATGCAGAAGAGTACTGATATTCCTGTGGCAGATTCCTCTGATTCTAATGGAGAAGAAGAAGTGAATGAGGATGAAAGAAAGAAAGAAGTTGCAGACATGCAAAGTAATGAAGGGACTTTGGCTGAAGTAATATGCCAGACCAAAGCAGAGATTACCATTGGACAGCTATTGGCTGTGGCACCTTATTGTAGACACAGGCTGTATCAAGCAATCAATCGAATTGCCCAGGAGACAGGAAACACAGACCTGAACAGCAAGGTGACCAGTTATAATGTGAAGCCGGAAGGGCGAGAAACAGTCATGGACTTTGATGATTCTATGCCAGTAATCCAATTGAGAATTGGAAGCACAAAACTAACTGATGTACTGATAGATGGAGGCTCTGGAGTAAATATCATGACAGACCAATTAAGGAAGAAGCTTGGTCTAAGTAACATGAAACCAGCCCCATTTACAGTAACAATGGCAGATCAAAGAAGTGTACAGCCATTGGGATTGATAAGAAGAGTTAAGATACAGATACCGAAGATGATCTTTATGATCACAGTAACTGTGTTGAAGATGGATGAAGTCATGGAGGCTTACTCCTTATTATTGGGACGTCCGTGGCTGAAACAGGCCAGGGTATTCCATGACTGGAATTCTCAGTTACTAACCGTACATAATGGGATGCACGAGATACAAATTACCACAAAGAAATCTAGTAGATTACCTGCTACGAGAAGACCTCGAGGGGTCAGAGAGTATGATTGGAGGGGAGGACTGGATGAGGAGCAGGAAGCTACCCTGTTCGCTGCACACCCAGAGTGGGAGCAGGTTGCGATGCGGCTGGAAGGCCTAAGTTGTTTAAGAGGTATCTGCTGTGGTGTAGTGTCAACAACACCAATTGAAGAGGAAACCAGCAGTTACCCATCACATTTCTATGAAGAAAGAGAAGGAGAAATGGAAATCCTAGAGGAACCAGCCACTGTGAGTTTACAGGATGAAGTGGTGACTGGTTGGACAATCACAGCTGATGAGCAGGTGAGGGAAGTGAATGTGGGAACTGAAGAGGAACCGAGGATGGTGAAGGTAGGAGCTGATTTGGAGCCAGAATTCTTTGAAGAAGCTAAGAGTTTGTTCATCAAATACGGAGATGTATTTGCTTGGAGCTATGAGGATCTAAAAGGGATACCACCTGAAATCTGTCAGCATAAGATTGAATTGGAACCAGGGTCAGTACCAATCAAGCAGGCAAGGTACAGAATGAATCCCAACTATGCACAGAAGGTTGGAGAAGAGATCAAGAAGTTGGCTGAGGCTAAGTTTATATACCCAATAGACTATACAACTTGGTTGTCACCCATTGTGATAGTTCCCAAGAAGAATGGTAAACTGAGAGTTTGTGTGAACTATAAGAAGTTGAATGCTTGCACGAAGAAAGATCCATTTCCCTTGCCATTCACAGAAGCAGTATTGGACACTGTGGCAGGCCATGAGATGTACTCATTCATGGATGGCTTCAGTGGTTATAATCAAGTGCAAGTGGCAGAAGAAGACCAGGGAAAGAGAGCTTTCATCACAGACTGGGGTGCTTATGCATACAAAGTCATGCCCTTTGGACTTTGTAATGCACCAGCAACCTTTCAGAGAGTGATAAGTGAATCTTTTCATGAGTATCTGGATGATTTCATGCAGGTATTCTTGGATGATTTCAGTGTGTACAGCTCTAAGAATGAGCACTTGCATAAATTGGAGTTATGTCTGGCCAGATGCAGAATGAGAGGTCTGGGCCTGAATCCAGAAAAATGTACTTTCTGTGTGAACTCAGGGGTACTTCTGGGACACATTGTGTGTAAGAGGGGACTTCTTGTGGATCCCAGGAAGACAGAGGCCATTAAAGCCTCTCCACCACCAGTAAATGCTAAGAGTCTAAGGAGATTCATGGGACAAACCAGCTATTACAGAAGATTTGTCAGACGGTATGCATAGATAGCAGCACCATTGAGCAAACTTCTGAAGAAAGATGCAGTGTTTGCATGGACACCTGAATGTCAGCAGGCTTTTGAGGAACTTACATTGTCAGTAACAACTACATCTGTGCTGATTAATCCTCATTGGCAGGAAATATTTCATGTTCACTATGATGCTTCAGGAGAAGCACTGGGAGCAGAGTTAGCCCAAAATGTTACAGGAAGGATAGATTCACCTGTGTACTATGCTAGCCGATTGATGAACAATGTTGAAAGAAATTATAGCACAACGGAAAGAGAAGCATTGGCAATGATCTATGCAGTGAAGAAATTTAGGCATTACCTGTTGGGCAAGAAGTTTATGTTCTATGTGGATCACCAGGCTCTGATATACCTGGTAAACAAACCTATGATAAGCGGAAGAATAGCAAGATGGTTGATAATCTTGCACGAGTTTGAGTTCGAGGTTGTTTACAAGCCTGGGAGGCTGCATCTTGTGGCGGATCACTTGTCACGGTTATCAACAAGAGAACCAGCCACGGGAGTAGATGATCAATTACCAGATGCGAGTCTATTTGCAATGGAGGTGTAGGGAAGTGCAGATGACTGGTTAGATTGGCAGTGGCCAATCAGATACTACCTTGCTCATGGTCAGTGCCCACCAAGTTATGGAAAGGAGCAAAGAAAGAGAATTGTTATCATGGCTCTACCTTACACTATGGTAGGGAGCAGAATCTATAAGCTAGGACCAGATGGAGTGCTGAAGCGATGCTTATACCACCATGAAGTTAATAAAGTTTTGGAGGAAGTTCATAAAGGAGTGGCAGGAGGTCATTTTGGAGAAGAGACTACCAGTAGGAAGATACTACATGCAGGTTACTGGTAGCCTACTTTGTTCAAAGATGTACACAAGTATTGTCAGAGTTGTGATGAATGTCAGAGGCTAGGACCTTTGCAGAGATCTGGGAAGATGGCTTTGCATCCTACAATGCCTACGGAACCATTTCAGAAATGGGGACTAGACTTTGTTGGACCAATTAACCCATCAGCCAAGAATACACAGAACAGGTACATAATTACAGCCACTGATTATACTACGAAGTGGGTGGAAGCTAAAGCTTTGAGGGACAACACAGCCAAGTCCACAACAAGGTTCCTGTATGAGAACATACTTACACGATTTGGCTGTCCCTTGGAATTTATCAGTGATCAGGGAAGTCACTTCATTAATGAGACCATTGAATTATTGACTAAAGAGTTCATGATTGTGCATAGGAAGAGTACAACATATTACCCACAGGGTAATGGGCAGGCAGATGCTACCAACAAAATACTACGTACTATCTTGGCTAAGATAGTCAATGCAAATAGAACGGATTGGGATACAAAGCTGCTGACAGCTTTGTGGTCATACAGGACTTCATATAAAGTCACCACTAAGTATACACCATTCCAATTAGTTTATGGTATGGAAGCTTTACTTCCAGTGGAATTCATGTTACCTACCATGAGAACGGAATGGGGAAAGAGAATGGAATTGCAAGATTCAATTAAGGTCAGGAAACATGAATTATACCATGTGGAAGAAATACGTGCTGATGCAGCTGATAACATGACTAGAATGCAGATGAAGAGAAAGGAACAGTTTGATGAAGGCAAATTAAAGACTTTTAAGACGGGAGATTTGGTTCTCTGGTTGCAGAAGAAGGAAAAGATTAAAGCTTCTAAGCTTAAATCACCATGGAAAGTGTACCCGTAAGGTTAATAAAGGTCCCAAATTTTTATCTCTACACATGGCCCCACACATCAGCCAAATCCTACACTCCTTACCACCCCTTCCCAATTGGGTACTCCATTGCTTTCCCATTTTATGACCTTCATAAGAACAGTTTGTGGTGGGGAGGTGGGCCCTTCTTCGAGAGCTCTCCCACCGAGGTTTACTATTTCATGAGCAGAAACCATGAGCCATGAGCCATGAGCCGCATGAGCCGCATGAGCGGTGAGCCGAAGTCTAAGATACGCGGATTTCATGAGCGGACTCCTCCAAATTTGGAAATGCGGCAGATTAAACAAGTATTAAAATAATAGTTTTTTATTTGACCTTGCCGTTTTTGGACGTTCCAGATCATGTAATGCGGCGAAGATATGTCGTCAGTAACAAGTCCGCTCATGGTTTTATAGATCCGCTCATGGAAATAAGTGACCGTGCAACGGGAAATCCAGTATACCACTGCAAAAGGACGTCGCATACTGGCCTGTATAGAGTATTCCGCGGTTTTACATGCCTTAACATTGGAATGAAGCTGACCCTTTTGCCGCGATTGAACCAATGGAGTCTGCACCAATACAGTATGCAGTACTTCACAATTCTGTCTTCTTCGGGTATTCGGCGGGAAAGGTTTGCAACTGAACTGGGAAATAGGGTGCCGCATTAGGGTTCGCACGTGCGAAATTTCGGAGCGGTTTGGTGTTGGCGAAGGCCGCCTCTGGGGGTACCTACGACGATACTTGGAAATTCGGCGCCGCATTTCCTTGTCGGAGGTCGAATGAGGAGAGCAAGTTTTCGGAAAGCAGAAAAACATGAACCCTCCAACATACAAAAATACATGCACGTGGAAACAAGTGAACGATATAGTAATATCTTAGTTCGATCAAAACAGGTTACTGGTAGGCAAGACATATGTCGGACCTTTGTGTGGCCAGAGTCTGAGGTACTGGCAGCAGTACAGTTCTACTATCCGATGGGCGTACCATTGTATGTGGACCGCAAGCCAAGCTCACTGGTCCCCTGGATCCATATTCAGAAGAGTGTGAACCTCCTGGGGGCTCAACCCTGGTGCATGTATGAAGTGATGAGTTGTGGAATTACAACGGAGTCTCTTTAGGTACACGTAGTACAAATGCTTGCAAGGGCAGTATGATGCCCCCTTGTTCGCCATGATCTGGAAGTCGGTGCAATTGCAGGTGGGTAATTCTGAAATGGTGATGGTGTACACCTCATTGCGAACAGCTGAGCCCGCCGTGGCCATCTGATACACACGCCCGAATCCTGGTGGGGGCACTTCTGTCGAGCTCTGGATTGTACAGTTCATCCGAAGTGCATTCCCCATCCTTGTCTCGTTCACTTTTGAGGGAGGTCGCCGCCTCTTCGGTTTCCCCCAACGGTGTGTAGGATGCTTAGAGCTGTCGTGTCCCATTGTTCTTGCTCTCACAGGGGTCGGTGGTGGAGGCTGTGGAAGCGGAAATGGTTGTCTGGGCACGTCAGTGCGCTGCACCATCCGAAATCCTGCGGCGGTAAGGGCGTCGGCCTCAACCTGACTCAGATCGCAGCCTGGTTCCACCGGCCACACCGGGGGAGCCTCTGGCATTGTCTGTATGCCGTACTTGGGCTTTCCATACACGCAAGTCATAATGTCGTACCTGCAGAACCAGAACTGGGTGGTTGTCGCCTCCGCAAACTTTGCATGGACAAATCTTCCTGTAAAAGTAGGAGCAGGGACAGCCCCATCTGGATTCCTCCTTATCATCTCTAAACAACGTTGCCGTGTATCCACACGAATTGCGGAACACCTTCCTCGAAACGACGGCTTTGTGCGAGCAATTCTCCACTGTGAGGCAGACACAGTCGTCTCCACAATGGCTTGGCCATACTGCATAACAGCGGGCGGAATGTGGGGCAAGGGAGCGGTGGGAATTTGTTGCACGAAATCCCCGGTTGAAGGCGACGGCGATCTGGAATTTCTTGGGCTTCCACTGCTGGAAGACACATTGTGCGGCAACATGACGGGACCTCGAGGTGCTGTCCGAATGTTCCTGTCGGATCTCCAGGAATCCTCTTCGCACCCGGGTTCCTCTTCAATCCTCCGCCTGACAGGGCGAGTCCGGACGTCCCCCTCTAGGTGTTCACCTCTGCGGTGCAGAGGCGTCCCTTTGATCTTCTCTCGCAATGCTGTCGCCCATTTCACTGGATTCTTGGACCTCGAAGCTGTTCGTACCAACAATTCCTCCCTGTCCGGCCCAAAGCCCCATTGTTTGCCGCTCAGGAACTTGTAGTACGTGGCTTGCTGCATGATTGCTCTGTCGATGTCCTCCGTTGTGGCCGTCACTACGTCCACCAGATGTGCGGCAGAAGACGCTCGCCAGGAGGAGTGGACCGATTCTGCCATATTCGTGTTCGGCATGTCCGTGTCGGAATCCAAGCACCGCTCCTAGAAGGACACAAACAACGGTGAGGGACCAATCGAAATGTCCGTAACAGAAAGACAAATGAACGAAAATGACAGCAGCCTACCTCCCGCATGTACTGTCCGAACTGTCGATACCGAAAATGCCACCACCCCAACCAGCTGTGCAATGCTCCCAGATTGGTTGTCTCCACTGCACCTGACGTGTTCCACCAAGCCTCGATGATAGCAAACTTAACCTCCGCGTCATCAAATGTGGGTGCATCCTTCCACGCCGTACAAAGGACACGGTGTTCAGCCTGGAATGAGCTAGCAACAAATTTGGTAGTGTAGTGGGATAGACTCTGCATCCAATGGAATCCACAGGATCTCTCTTTCCCCTCCATTGGAACATTGGGGTCCTCACCGTACACACGCCGCACCGCTGCCCAGTTGGCCTGAGCGTTGTCTGCCATGAATCCCCTGAAATTGGGCTCTGGCAATCCCGCCCTTGCCATCTGCTGGTTTATGCCCTCCCACAGATGCATCTCGGACTGTGTGTCCTCCCCTTTCATCTCGCAGATTGCAATCGTCATGAGCCTCTTGGAGTGATAGTCATAAACATGCGCACCCATAGTCACCCACTGATGGTTTGTAATTCGCTTGATGTGATCAAACATCACCCAAGCATTCGACAAGTTTCCAGTTGTCATGCGAGTGACCAAGTCGACTCCACTCCCAGGCCCACACGTCGACATTTTGAAAATGTAACAACGATCGGATTCGCTGCCTTGCCCTGGAAACCTGCTACCTTGGATGTAGTCATATCCAGTCATTCGTTTCACCTCCAGGATTGAGTACATGTCCGACCCCCTGCCGAACTCCTGCTTGCAAGATACGATGTGATTCCGCACATTCGGACTACAAACGTGCGAGACGGACTCCAAGAGGTCACGCATCTCGTCTTCGGTCAAGGGCTCTCGGTCGGAACCATCTTCAGACATGATTTTGCCAAGAGCAATCTTGTGGGCTGCCTTCAGCTGAATCTGCTTTGGTCTGGCTCCGGGGCTCAATTTCACCTCCTCTTTTATGATGTCGTGTGCTTCCTGCACAGCCTCACGCATGTTGCCTCTCGCCAAGGGGTGGCAGTGGACCCCAACGTGTATGCAAGCTCTAGTCAAGTCCGGGAGCAAATGGATAACGTAATATTGCTTGGCTCTGCACATGGACATGCACGTCGGTGGTTCTTTGCAATGTGCACACTTGAAAGAACCCGCAGGAGCTTGGCTGGAGACAATGAATGGATGATGCGTTGTGCCAGTCCAATCCGTCTCGTTTCTCCGCCCTCCTTTGGAGAGAAAGTGGAAGCAGGTGGGATTGAGGCACCTCAGCTTCCCCGCACAGAGGACATATCGTACACGAACACCATCAGCAATTTTCGTGCTACTGGTCTTCGTCACACACCAGGGGTGTCCGTCATGCTTTCGATCCATGTCTGTTAACATCCCCGAGGCTTTCTTTGACGAAGAAACAGGTGGAAACTCGAAGATGACATTGCCATCGACTTCGGGAGGCAGAAAAGTTACCTTTCTGACTGGGAATTTGGCATAGTCGAGAGCAGCCAGCTCGGAGCGAGAACCATCGAGGTGATGTTGTCGTAGGAGCTGCACAATGGACCGGGTTGGAGTTATGCTCGAGGGCACATGCGTAGCACCTACAGAGACGTCCATGCCGGATTTGAACGACCGTGTGGAGGACATGGGTACCTCAATGCAATCATCTTCCTCGTCGGAAATGTCGAATACGTCCACACGAGAAGCTATGGAGGGTCTTGACGGTCCAGGTCGGGAATGATTATCGTTGCATACCTCTCTGTTGGCAGTGGCCGCCTCTCGGTTTCCGGACTCCTTTGTGGATGGTGTGGGCAGCGACTGATTCGGAAAGGGAATGGGCATTCCCACAGCTCGGTACAGGATGGTGTCTGACGGGGGAACGTGCCATTCGATTCCGCAACCTCCGTCGTTACCTAGCACGACAATGGTCTCGTCAACCTGTCCAGGAACATCCTTCCTTTCTTCTTCCAAATAAACTGTGCCCGGTTTGAGCTTGAATTTGGAACAAAGGTAAGTTTCAGTCACTCTGCAAAGTCCTCCCTCGTTTGGGATCCAGGCTCTCCCAAGTTGCGGAGGACAGCAAACTATAGCGTAGGAATTCGGAGCCATCGAACACCGCACGGAGTTGGCAAGTGCGAGGTTCAGTATAGCGACAGACCAAGGCTCACAGGCACCATCTAAGTGGATCTGCGGAGTCCATCGACAATTGGAAGTCGCACATTGAAGTGGAAAGTATTGTTTCAAGCTACATGCATGAAGGTGGGAGGTTTGATTCCATAGCCAGTGAGTAGGACAATGATGGCCGATTCGGCGACGAAATAACATCTCCTGACAGTTTCTCCTGAGGGTGGATCCAGCAGTATTCTCGGTGCAGACAGGAACGTTCGCGCTGACAAGTGCCAGGACTGCTGGTTAAAACGGTCAGACAACCAAGTTGTGCTCATCAAGACTGGCCGCAATTGTGTTGTTTCGGAACAATGCAACCCATTGAGGTTCCAGATTTCCCGTCACGAGTGATTCTGTCGATTGCTGGTGGACGGAAATACGGCGCCGCATTTCCGTATTGCATCTTGGTCATGCAACAGAGCGACGGAAATGCGGCACCGAGTTTCCGTCCGGGGGAAACCTTTATACTCTCCAGAACGGAAATGCGGTAACGCATTTCCATCCAGCAAGCACGGTATGTGAAGGTGGAACGGAAATGCGGTACCGCATTTCCGTTCTGATTGAGATTTATGAACAACGGGAACAGAAATGCGGCACCGCATTTCCGTCCGAGTCGCACTTTTCGACATTCCAGAACGGGAATGCGGTGCCGCATTTCCATTTTGTATCTGATGCATGGAGCTGAGGGATAGAAATGCTGCAGCACATTTCCGTCCTTAAAAGACATTCATACTCTCGAGAACGGAAATGCGGTACCGCATTTTCATTCAACAAGCACGGTATGTGAAGGTGGAACGGAAATGCGGTACCGCATTTCCGTTCTGATTGAGAATTATGAACAACGGGAACAGAAATGCGGCACCGCATTTCCGTCAAAGTCGCACTTTTCGACATTCCATAAAGGAAATGCGGCGCCGCATTTCCATTTTGTATCTGATGCCTGGAGCCGAGTAAGATTCCGACAGCTTCATACAGCGCAATTCCGACCGGTTGAGACATTCACACTATCCAGAACGGAAATGCGGCACCGCATTTCCGTTCTGACTGAAAATCGTGAACTATCTGAACTGAAATGCGGCACCGTATTTCCATCCGAGTCGCACCTACCATCATTCCAGAACGGAAATGCGGCACCGCATTTCCGTTCTGACTGAAAATCGTGAACCATCGGAACTGAAATGCGGCAACGTATTTCCATCCGAGTCGCACCTACCATCAGGCCAGAACGGAAATGCGGCACCGCATTTCCGTTCTGACTGAAAATCGTGAACCATCGGAACTGAAATGCGGCAGCGCATTTCCATCCGAGTCGCACCTCCCAACATTCCAGAACGGAATGTATTAGATTTAAAAGGGAAATGCGGCACCGCATTTCCGTTCTGATGAAATATCCTGAAACATCGGAATTGAAATGCGGTACCGCATTTCCGTCGGAGTCCCACCATCCGACATTCCAAAACGGAAATGCGGCACCGCATTTCCGTTTTGTATGTGAGGCATGGAGCTGTGGAACGAAAAATGCGGGAAGGCATTTCCGCCAGCGGTACCGCATTTCCATTCTGACTGAAAAATCGTGCGCAACGGGTACAGAAATGCGGACCGCATTTCCGTTCGAGTCGCACCTTCCGACATTCTCGAACGGAAATGCGGCGCCGCATTTCCGTTTTGTATATTCGGCCTGGAGCTGTGCTACGGAAATGTGTTGCCGCATTTCCATCCATGTGAGACCTTCAACCTTTCCAGACCGGAAATGCGACACCGCATTTCTGTCCAGGTGAGACCTCTATACTTTCCGAACGGAAATGTGGCACGGCATTTCCATTCATCAACTAACGTATGTGAAGTGGGAACGGAAATGCGGCGCCGCATTTCCCTTCTGAATCTCATACTTGGAGCTGTGGGACGGAAATGCGGCACCGTATTCCGTTCAACAACTAAGGTATGTGAAGGTGGAACGGAAATGCGGTGCCGCATTGTCTTCCAAAACAAGTACGGATGTGTAGCAGAGTGATCGTACTAACGGAAATGCGGCGGCCGCATTCGCATTCTCGCTTTTTTTTTCTCCAAATCATCAGACGCGGGACGGAAATGCCACTCTATCTGACTGAAGGGGCATGAGGCGGCGCGGCCTGACCGTTGGATAATGATGTTTGATTTCGGACGGCGGGCGTACCCTCAACGATTCGAATTTCGTAATGACGCAAACTCCACGAGGAGACACTTTCGTCCAACCTTTCGAACCCAAGTGGTGCATCACCGCCGTTTCATCTACTTTTGTCGTGTCTCCTCAGTCACCCCTCTCGCGCCCTTTCCATCTGCACTCTTTGCCCCTTTCCCTCTCTCTGTTCTTCTTATGCTCGAACCTGAGAGGGGGGGAGTTCGTGCACCAGACAGGAGACCTCGTCGCAAGCTCCGGAAATTATACTTCGGACGTAGGCCAATGCCGAAGGGGAGGAAGCAGATGCGTCTACAGGAGGAGATTGCCATCTCCGAGCAGCAGGCCACTCAGGCAACCCAGCCACCAGTGAGAGCTCCATGCGATCGGGCTGCGCGCAGCTGATCGAGCACCGAACCCCCCATTTTGCTTCTGTAATTCTTAGACTGAATGCTAGGAGACTTGAATGCAGAACATGTTTGCATGCCTAACAGGAAAGGTGGACGTGCTGGAGGATCGCAGGAATCCAAAGAGCCGCAGGAAGAGTCCGAGGAGCTAGCTGCAGCACGTACACCCACCCGATCCCCGAGCGCGGGTACTCCTGCCGGGCCTAGCCCTCTGCGATTCAAAGACGCGTCTTCGAAGGGCAAGTTCAAAGTCTCAGAGATCGACTCGCGTTCTTCGATCATGGAGAATCGCCAGCAGGGGTCGGGCCCTTCTCCAGCAAAGTCGAAGAAGAAGCAGCCCGTCCCTCTACTGGCTTCTGAACCGGCTCAGGCCGATTCACCCCCCCCAACGCGAATGAAGCAGCAGGGTAGAAGACAGATTCAATTGCAAGCAGACACCTTCACCTGCAAGGATGAGAAGCAGAAGGCAATCAGGGCGACGGCCGAACAATCTCCCGCAAAACCGCTTCCACGAGCTGAAGCTCAGTTCCTGGAGGATTTCCGCCTGCAGATGTTGGGGCCGACTCTGCTGCAGCGAAGGCAATGGATCGACCGTTGATCTCGATTTGGTACCGGAGGAGGGTGCTGCCGCTGAACGTTCGCAGCAAGACCTCACCACCGATGAGCAAGCAGGCCCGGAGGAGGCCTCTGCAATGGCAGAATTGCCCGCAGACAGGCCCCAGAGTGCAGCTCCAGTTGAGGATGCTCCAGCTGCTCAGCCACTACCGGCACCTACAGACATGTCTCCGGAGGATTTCAAAAGTGCAGCGGATAAAATGTTGGAGGAGACACACAGTAGCATGGCAGAGTTCTGGGCAGCAGGGTATTTCCAGCGGACTCTTCGAATCCCACTCTGTCGCATGGTCTCCTTCCATCGTCAGGCAGGCCCTTCCCGGAGATGTGGATAAGCTCAAGTTCGCATTTCGCAGAAGGGTACCGTCTGGATCGGCAGCGTTTTACGTTTCCATAGAGAATGAGGACGGCGAAACCGCGTGGACCCACTGCCGATGAATTGTCAACGTGGGATACCCACTGGCACACTCGCAACCACGAATTCGAGGCGACGCTGAAGGGTGATCCCGACTTCGGCCATATGTCGGGTAAAAATGTTCTTTGTGTGGGACGGGAATCACCGACTTCTCGCCTGGTGGGAGTACATCAAGCAGAACCATGCCAAGCACATTGGCTGGCATTACATGGTGGAGTGTGTCATCCTCAAGGTGAAGGCG